>LOEQ01000751.1:1350643-1362549 GCA_001685075.1 Bramus lutescens | reverse complement strand
TCTCTCTCTCTCTCTCTCTCTCTCTCTCTCTTTCTCTCCCTGTCTCTCTGATTCCTGTGTGGAAGAGATTGCAATCAGCTAACTTCCTGCTTCTCCCACTTCATCCACTTCAACCATGTCTTTCCTGCCATGGTAGACTGGGATATTAGGTCATAATAAACCCTTTCTTAATTAAACTGATTTGATCATGGTATTTTATCATGACAAATTACCAATACAGATGGAGACAAGAGGATCTCAAGAGCTTGCCCGTCAGTCAGTCTAGCTAGATCAGTGGGCTCCATGTTCAGCGAGAGACCCTCCTCAAAACATGAGGTGGAGAGAAACAGAGGAAGATTCCCAGCCTTGACCTCTGACCTCTGCACCTGTATATGCATACACACATGCATACACCATGCAGGCAGGGAGTCTCCAGGCATTACCAAGGGTGCCTTGGGGCAAAAGACACTCTGCACTGAGGACCTCTCAGAAAAAAAAACCCTCATCCTCCTCCACCTTCAGCACCCCACAGTGAAGGGCCTGTCCTGACCATTGTCCACTGTCCCCTACCCATACTGTGGCTTCCTATGCATTTCATATCCCATATGCCATGACAGAGTATGTTTTGATGTCTTTTTTCAATAGTCTGTGAGTGGAGCTACTGTAAACACAATTTAAATAATACAAAATTTCACAGCCCACTGTAAGACAAGCTTCTTTTTCCTTCATCAGCAGTGACTTTCTTAAATGTGGTCTCCCAAGATAGAAAGGGAAGCTACTTTGTCATGCTGTCAGTGAGGGGTCACTCGGCATGACAGGTGCCTTCCGGGTGGCCATGTGGTTGATTTCTGTACTTAAAGGTTTCAAAGACTTGTCTCAGTTGTCGCACTCCAGATCTTGACTTTTTATAGAGAAAATATGAACAAGTTTGTAAGAGAGTGACCTAAGATTGGTACCTTTGTGTCTGTAGGAATTGCTACCAGCATCATCTCTCCCATAAAGCCTCAGAGGGAGACTGGATGTTTTGTTTCCTCTGGATGCTTCCAGCATCTTATGATGTACAGGACAGCCCCTACCACAACGAACAGTCCATGCTCAAATGCTCACAGAACCATGGTAGAGAATCCCCAAAGCATTCTGGGAGCTGTAAAGAGGATTTCAGACTATATCAAGAGCCTTAGCCAAGAAGTGACCAGAGGAAAATGTCCTTGAACACAACATCACTTGCTCAAACTGGGAATCCCAGGGTGGAGTGTTGTGCTTTTGTTGAACAGCAGTGAAGTCAAACTGAGCAAAGAAAGTCACTCATTTGTACCAAGAGGGGCAGAATGAGGGAAGGAAATTCCTGGAGGGCACTGCTTGGCCCAACAGAAAATCTTTCTGGTACTTGCTTACTCAAATTAGGGAGCATGCAGGAGCTTAGGGAATCAACTTCAGGACAATTTGTCATTGGTGTTCACTCCTGGACAAGAAAAGGCAAGAAGCTTAATGAAGGCAGGTTTCCCAGCCCCCTTCTTTTGAGGTACACTCTCTGCATTCTCTGTTTGACTGGGGTCTTCCTGTCTGAGGTCACCCTGCATGGCCCAGACAGGAGCTCTCCAAAGGGAAGAGCATCCTGACCAATAATTTTGAATTAGCACACTCCCCTGACGACCTATTTAAGGTTCCCATCCAGGGCACAGTATGCAAGTGTAGCCAAAGAGACCTAGGGTCTGGCCATTCCAACCTGACTGGCAGACTATAGAAATCACTGTGTCCTCAGAGAAAGATCAAGGAGAACTCAGTGAGTGGAGCTCAAAGCTCAAGACATATCTGCTGGAAGCTGGGATCTTAAGCAGCCTAACACATCCCTGCAATGGTGGACCAAGGCCATAAAGGTTGTGAGATCAGTTCCTGACAACACCATGTAGAAAAAGTAGAAACAAAGGTAGGGATCTGAGGCCAGCCGCTAGATTCCCCAATCTGTCCTTTCTCTCTGCAAGTGGCTTTCAAAACAAGGGCAGCTCTAGGAAACAGGGGCAACCTCAGGAGAAGTTCCTGTGTGCCTGGGATCACATGGGGATGGGGTCAGGGGCATTTACAAAGACAAATGCTAGGGTTTTTATTCCTGCATGTTTATGGATCTTCCAATGATTAATTGGAACTAATGGGAAGTGTGTAGGGTTTTTTTTTATTAAATTGTACAATAACATTATGCCAGCAGTGCCTTTGAGAGTATGCAAATTGACCTGTCTCTGCTGTTTGAAAACAAAGGACTCTGTTGGAAGACCACTAGCAAGGACATTGCAGAGCTCAGAGCTTCAGACTAACCTGTAAGGGTGCATTCTCTTTGCTGTTGTCCTTTTCTCTAGCCATGAACTCACTAGTTGAAGTACGTTACACTCATAATGGCTGGTTAGTCCTACATTACCAAAGCAAAAATTTCATTGTATCCCCTGCTGTGGTTCTATGGGTCGTCCCAAGGATTCATGTGTTAGAAGCTCATAGCCAGAATGGCCTCTACATGAAAAGATAGCAGAACCTTTAAGAGGCAGAGCTGAGAGAGAGAGAGAGAGAGAGAGAGAGAGAGAGAGAAAGAGAGAGAGAGAGAAAGTGCCTTATAAGGAACTGCAGCTCCCCTGGGGCGAGAGTACTCACAGGAATGAGTTATAAAAGAGCAATTCTAGGCTCCTCCCCTTCCTGTTTTCACAAGGGACCACTTCCTTCCACACATACTCCTGCTATGATACCATCTGCCATGTTAAGATGTACCAAGAGGCCTTTGACAGAGCCAATAACATTCTATTTAGACTGTCAGCCTACAAAACTAAATAAACCTCTTTATACATTGTCCGGCCTCACGTATCATATTTTAGCCACAGATAATAGACTAATACCCTTTTCCTCTGGGCTATGAGCTCCTGGTTGTACAGGGTTAAACAGATAGGTGCCTACACGATGCAGACCAGGGATCAAATCCTGCTGCTGCAAGTTCCTACATCACCCTCAGGTCAATTTTCTTCATCTGTGATACTTTTATCTCACACTTTATTGAATTTATCCTAAACCAGCATCAGTACTTTACATGAAGACTTCATGCACCATCCTCAGAACCACTTGGTGGTGTGCAGACAGCCTTTCGAGGGTAAACTGAGCCTGAAGGAGGATCACGTTGCCTGGGATGAAGCTGTTCACAGGGTGAATGCTGGAACAGACTCGAGTTGTTCAGAACTTGTGCTCTGGTCATTATCCATGTGATGTAGCAATATGAGTATTTAAGCCCCAAGCACACTATTAGCATGCAGTTAGTAAGCAACAAACGCTCTCCTGTTATTGATACACTTTGGTACCCACCAATCCTGACTTCTTGCTTTGGATTTATGATGAAGCCCCCACAGGTGACTCTCTCCTTGCTCTCATTCTGTCTGTTTCAAGCTTAGAGAAAAATTATTTTATGCATTTTTGTTCAAACCCATTTTGCCACTGCCTCCGCTCTGATCTTCTTATCTGTTCATATCCAGGTATCAGGTAATTTTCTTTCAGATACTCCTAACATGATTATTGGGATTGCTGTCTAAATTGGAGGTCTGATGGTCACAGTGGCACCTTCCTCCAGAGCACAATGTCTTTGGGTTGAGAGCAAGGCTTTTTGGATAATTGCTTGTGTTGGATGAAGTTTGAAGTCAGTGAGACCTTAGCACTAAACAGCATGGGAAGCTGGTTTGGCTTGGAAGCATCTTTAGGGGTTTAAATTGCATTTTATCATCATCTGTTATTCTAGATTAAACCATTTGCTCTTGAATCTAGCACTGGAAGAATGCTGCTCTGCTTCTCCCCTGGTGCCCCCTGGTCCTCAGGTTAGGCCCAACATGCTGATGAGAAGGGATGCTGATTGCCTCCATTCAGGGCTAAATTGCAACTCTGAGATTCCTCACCCATGGGTGGCCCAGCAGTTGCTCAGAAGGTGAAGCCCATTTATCACTGAATGAAGTCACTTATCTCTTAGGTCTCTGTGTCTTCTGGGAGTCCCAGCTGTCATGGGGGAAACTGAGCATACCTTTCAAGGAAAGGCTGATTTACTTAAAGAAAAGTGTGTGTGTCCCTTCAACACTCTTTGTGTGCTGTTCCCCAGACAACATGATGGAATGGACAATCCCAAGCCAAGACAGTTTTCTAAGACATCTGTCTGCAGATAACGGATCATGAAATACAAGTGCCTTCCAAAGCCCGGGAAGAGGAATTACAAATGCTTCCCCTGCCATGGGCTGGGGCAGAGATGAATGCTCACACCTGTCCCAAGACAACTCTCCAGCACTTTCAGGAACAGAGAAAGATGATCAGATTTAACCAAGAGCTAGCTTCATCCCGAATTCTCCAGGCCTTCCCAATGTGAAATCCGAATAACACACAAAGAGAATGAACAAAATAACCCTCGTTATAAAATGGGTTCAAGGCAAAGCGGGGTGGGGGGATCAATATATACAATGATAAGCAATTGGCTTCTCTGGGAGTTGGAATGTATAACTGTAAACAGTTATTGGTATTGATGGACATTTATATGAAGTCAACTGTGTTAATAGGTAATAGTTAATGGCTGTTAATGCATGCAAGGTAGTGTTCTAAATTACTTACATATTCTGCCCTACGTCACAGTAGCAGCAGCTCAGTGGGGAGGAGATTGCTGGTTACATCTAATGGATACTGAGACTGAAATAAGGGATGGATTGTATACAGTATGGAAGCATTGGTGAGAAGAGTTAAGGTGATGTGTGCATGCTCTGGCTCATGTGCATGTGTGTATATAGGGTGTGCATGTGTGTTGTATATATGTGTGTTGTGTGGGTATGTGTGCTGATGTGGAGTGTGTACATGTGTGGGGACCAGAGGTTGACATCAGACATCTTCCTCATTCTTGCTACTCCACCCTTTTTTTTGAGACAGTCTCTCACTGAACCTGGAGCTATCAATTCAACAAGTTGTCTGGCTGGTAAGCTCCAGGGATCAGTTTGTCTCTGCTCCCTGAGACCTGGGATTACCCAGTGTTGATGTGGGTGCTGGGGACCCAATCCTCATGCTTGCACAGAAGTCTCTTTACCCACTGAGCCATCTCTCCAGCTCTTACTGGCATTCCTGTGCTCTTGAAACTGCATTACCTACCTGTGTCTCATGCACACATAGCCATGCACCCATTTGTGTCTGCCTAAGAGTTTCATGAATGTTTGTGGCTTGCTCTCTGAGCTGCCTCAGGTCATTCTGGGCTGCAGTGGGGGTGATATGATGCCCGGGGGTCATCTTCAGGGTGGTTTTAGAGTCAAGATAACCGGGAAACAAAGCACACCACCATGGTGGAGCCTTTACACAGCCTCTACCCTCTATCGTTTCAGAATCCCGGTGGGGGGTGGGGAAACCCGGTGTCTCAGTGTGGGCTCCTCATCTAAATGCCTAATGCAACCTCCATCTCAACCCCCATGTGATGCCCTGCAATGCATTTAAACCAAGTCCATTTGGGAAACTTCTTGGAAGCTGTTACGGGAAGGAGAAAATTCAAACAAACTTTTCAATAGAAACTTGTGCTCACTCTCACATTGACTTTTAATGAACAGGTCGTATGTGGTTCTAAGCCTTTCTGCCGTTTTCTTTAGAACTCGTTTTTCCCCTTCGGCTGTAATGAGAGGGGAAGAAAGAAGTGGCGAGCCTCTCCCAGCCCCGCAATAGTTCATAAATATCTCTTTAAATATGAAACCATCTAAGCCCTTGGTGGCCATGACTTATTTATTAAGCTCCCTATGCAAACTTCTCTCCATATCAGCTCCTCTCTCTGAACTCATACAATGCGTTTTCCACATGTCAGACATGGGCCGGCTTCCTAATCAGAACGAACCTATCATCCCCTGTTGCCTCTTCGCCATCACTTTTACATTGGCCCAACTTTGATATTAAAATTCATTACAGTTCAATTTGCCATTGATTCCTCCAGACTGTCTGCCTTGGAGTTGGAGATAAACTTGAGAAATACACTAAAACCTGCAGACTTAAGGCCATCTAAGGAGACAGGATTCACTTGTCATTCATCTAGCAACACATTTATTTATTTCAAAAAAAACCCAATCTGCATACAGTTGATTTAAAACATTTGTAGGGATGGATCATTGGTTAAAATCACTCACGGTTTTTACAGAGCAAGTTCACTTTCCAGCACCCATGGTGGCTAGCTCCCAGCAGCCTGTGACTCCAGCTGTGTGGGATCCACCGCCCTCTTCTGGCCTCTACGGGTGCTGTACCCATGTGCACAAACCCACGCACATGACACGCACACATAAACACAAAATAAAATAGAAAATAAAATAAAGCATTTTGCACAAAAATCCTATGAAGAAGAAAATAAAGACTGTCTCACCCCCCAGATGTCAATTTTCAACACTTTGATGTGCTCCTAAGTGACTTTTGTGCTCTTTCTATCTCACAAATGGTGACAGAAGAGTCCCACTCTTATAAAGAATTAAGATTCTCACGTACCAACAAACATGCTTCCTAGAAACCATAAAGGAAGTGTAAAATTCATATAGTTATTAAAACATAAACTATGCAAAAATAGAAAAAGGAAGGAAGGAAGGAAAGAAGGAAGAAAAGGAAGAACAGAAGGAAAAACTACATGCCCAGAACTTAGTTTTCTGTATTTCAGCTTGATCCACAGTTCAAATCTTCCCCTTCCTTGTATCAGTTACTCTGTAGGCAAGACTGGGCACTCTGTGCAGACCAGAGTTACCATGTCTATTCTGATTAGTATTCATCATGCTTTAAAGAATTAGTTATCTTCTAAGGAAAATGTGGTACATGTACACAATGGAGTACTACACAGTGGTAAAAAATAATGACATCTTGAAATTTACAGGCAAAAGGATGGAGTTAGAAAAAACATATTGAGTGTGGTAACCCAGACCCAGAAAGACAAAATATAATATGTAATCACTCTTAAGTGGCTTTTAGACATAAAGCAAAGAAAAAACAGCCTACAGTCCACAATCCCAGAGATCCTAGACAACAAAGAGGACCCTCAGAGAGACAAACATACGTGGATCTACATAGGAAGGATAAAAAGATAAGATCTCCTGAGTAAATTGGGAGCATGGGGGTCACAGGAGAGAGTAGAAGGGGAGAGGGGATGAAGGGAGAAGAGAGAAATATGTACAGTGCAATAAAAACAATTAAAAAGAATTAGTAATAGCCTATTCTTGCCTAAGACCATCGGGTAAGATGGCTGTCTCTCTTTTCCAACCCAAATTCGCTCCCCAGCCCAGTGTTAAGTCATGTGTTAAAGCTGCACAGATATGTAGAATTGATACCTGTGTCCAGTCCACTTCTGACCCATTCCTCAGGTGAGTGTTACATGTCATCACGTGGCCTTAGGGCTAGGGTCAGAGAGCAGGGAAACAAGGAGCTCCATGGGCACAATTCACAGAACACAAAGAAGGTGGGATTGCCATCCACTCCAGTCTTGGTGTTGACTCTTGGAATGGGTTGTTTACATGGGACTTAGAGCATCTGTCTTAAAGTTCCCAGGGAAGTAAGCTTGAGGAATTTCCCGGTAAGTGGATGCACCCACATTGGGAAGGGTAGAATTCACCTGTGTCTCTGCTCGGGCTTGATGGCTTTTGCTGGTGCACAACAGCCTTACATTTCTCTCCGGTTTCTAGACCTTGTAGCTGTAGGCAGTTCCGCTGTGGTCCCCAACCTACTCACTATGTCTTCTTGGGATTCTGACTGAACATTATCCATTCTTTCCACCTGGGACACTGGACACACAGGTCCTTTACAGTGACCATGCAAGACTTGGGGGCTGTTGAGCTTGCCTGTCACTAGTTGATGGCTTCTTCCTTCATGCAGGCAGTTGGTTTTCAGTTTCTGCCCCCATACAAACCCAAAGAAGATTCATCTTCCAGACCCTCACAGACATTAGCAGTCAACACTGGACATACTTTGCTTGCGACTTCTTTGAGCTTTCAAGCCCAGCCCTGCATTTAACATCCACAACTCATGAGCATTTCTGTGCTAAGTATCAGAGACCTTCACCCATCATCTGAATCTGCCAAACTAATCGAGCACATTCCAGAACCTACTCTGAGCAGCTTTTTATTTTGGTGTAATTGTGTTTATATTAGCTACACTTTTTTTGCCTTTTTCATTCAGTATTACAATAAAATTACTAAAATTTCTTGAATATGTTAAAATTCTTTGTAGACATTTGATGTCAAGCTATCCCTTCAGGTCTATCTAGACTAACACACTTGACATTTATCTCTCAGGCTGGCATCAAGTGTCTCATTACACTATTACTAACTGGAGACTCATTTTGCCCTTTGTCTTTTGGAAGGAAAGAAATGTTACGGGTTTTATTCTTGTTGTTATTTGGGGGTTTGTAGTTGCTATTGTTGTTGTTGGTTTGAGGCTGAGCATGGAGGGAGAGAAAATAATTTATCTAGAATGCAAATGATTAGTGAGAGCTTACATCGCTGTGAGAGAGGACCTGAGAAAATCAAACGAGGCAAGATTTACATTGACTTGTTGTTCTAGAAATATCAACCCATGGCTCCTCAGTCCTCTTGCTTTGGGGCTGTGTTAAGGCAGAAAGGAATGAGGGGAAGAGATGATGGAAGAAAACTGTGCAGCCAGAGAGCTAAGATGGGGGAGGGCCACGGCATCATGCTCTGTTCCCCCACATCTCCACACCCCAAAGACCTAGCTTCTTAATTTCCACTAAGCCCTACCCCAGAGCTTCCACAAAGCCTTTGATTCATGAGCCTTAGGTAGACATTTAGGATATGAAGACATTTAGGATACCCATGGAACATGGAATCCCAGGAATACTGCCCAGTCACCTGGATCTACTCATGGACATTTCCAGAAGGAGGTATCTCCACATAGGATTTCCCTGTGGTGCTACAGAGTGACCTGCACCATTTGTAGAGGGCAGCTGGACATCAAGTCTCCAGAGCACTCTATTGTCAGCTTTTGAGCATTTCTAAAGACCCAGAAACACACAGACTACAGGTTTCTATTGTCTATTCTCCAAACAAGCTGTTCCCCACTGCTTTCCCTGTTTCTGGAAACCACATTATTTTATAGAGTCTCTGCCATATATTATCCTTTTTGATCCCAAAATAACATGCTTACAAAAACCATTTATTGAATTCTATTGATTCTATGCTTTGTATTTAAGCCAGGTCTAAAATATCAGCAAACCTGTGTGCTTATTTACAGAGTCACTCTCCAAGTATTTTCCCAAAAATATTGTTTAATTCTGTTGGTTTCATGACCATCACCACACATGATGCTGGAAACACCCCCATTTTGTTAACAAGGTAGTATTAAAAACAGGTGTCCAATTTTCTTTTCTATCACCCTAGTTGTCCCAAGGTACTAAGGCATTTTATGTCATGCATGGTGGCTTGTGATTCCATAGTCCCTTTGCTGCCTTCTCACTTCTCGAGACCGGCTCTGAGACTCTAGCCCAGATTGGATTCGCACTCACAGAGTAATCCTCATGCTTCCACTTCTGCGTTGCTTTGCTTCCCAGCATGGGCCGCCGTATCTGGCTGCTTGTGATTTAAGTTTGATTACAGCTATATCTCGTTCGAGGGATCTGCAGCAATGCCAAGGAGCCTTTGTTTTTTCTTCTGATACACCAGATGCCTGTGACTCGTCGGGGGTGGCTCTCCTGGAAGCACAGCTTTAGGGCTGGCGTGCCATGTGCAGTGGGTCTCGGCAGAGCACCCTGAGAGCGGGTGTTCCATTTTCACTGAGAACAGCTGCTCGTTTCCTGGGAAGAAGAGAGGCCTCGGGGTTAGAAGGGACCGAACTGCTCAGGCTTTAATGTTTTTTTTTCCAAAATTATGTTGTTGACAAGTGCAGCATTGTAAATTTGAATCCATTAGCTACGAGGATCCATAAATATTTGAATAATGGCCTTTTTAGAGTCTTGCCAGTCTATCAGGCTTGTCGCTTGTCCACTTTTTTTTTTCCCCGTTTCCATTTTTCCTACTGCCAAAAAGGAAGGGGTCTAAGCAAGATCTTGCAGATGCTCTCCAGGCATGGGCATTTTATCTCTGATTTCAAATGGAAATACTTTCTGTGGAAGGTGTTTAACAAGGCCGTGATAGTCTTTACATGAAGCCATGCAGGGCACTGTCCACTGAAACCTGCCCCTCCCCTGTGTGCAGTGGCATCTGGCCAGTGGAGCTGACCTTCCTAGCTGCACATCCAGGAAAAGCCAGGAAATGAGACTAGTTGGTGACATCTAAGCAGATTTGACATGAGTCACATTCAGGGGAGATTCTGCGGAGGCCATGCTGTCTCTTTTCTCTCGTGTTCTGTTGAAACTGAGGCACCCGAATGCTGACTGGTGGGGCCATAAGGCAGCTCTAAGAGGCCACACTGCTTTCTAACTTTGTGTTAAATGTGAAGCTGGCATTGGCCTGCTTCACGTCTGAAGTTGCACCACTGCCCAGGTAAGCTGTCACATCTGATACTGATCTCAGCATGTAACAGCATCCTAATCAGAGAGCCATCCCAACTTAGATTGTAACAAAATATCGTTCCTCATATAGCCCCCCTTGCGGACACCAGATTGATTTTATTTTATTTTTTTGCCTGCATGTTTTTGTTCTTCAACATCCTTTACATTTCAGGTCTGTGACTACGCCCTGAACATCTTTCCGAAAGATGGAGGGCAGTCTGGCTCTGTTCCGATTGTTAGACCACAAATCTCTTGGAGACGGTGGGAACACCTTGGCCACTTATGAGGCATTGAGCATGTAACTATTTTAGACATCCTTCTGTCCTCTGCTGGTCTGACAGTGGAAGAACATGGAGCAGGGTGCACCCAGCAACTGCAAGCACCAACACTCTGAGCACCTCTTGAAAAACTGCCACATTGCTGATACTAAAGGAGAGTCCATCTGTCTGTCCCTTCATCTTTCCATCTGTCTGTCTGTCCATCCATTCATCCATCCACCCATCCTTCCATCTATCTAGCCATCAGTCCATCCGTCTGTCTGTCTGTCCGTCCGTCCGTCCGTCCGTCCGTCCATCCATCCATCCATCCATCTCTATGTCTAGATTGTCTTACATCCATCAGCAGGTTAAACATCTCACAACAGAGCTGCACCTGGCAGCCCCCTCCAAGCACAAACACACCATCTCTGGGGATGACATCTTGGCACTATTCTCTCCCCTGTGGAAGGATCTTAACAGAAGTTGTAGCTCATGCCAAGAACTGTGCAGAATGCTCTACCAACACTGAGCCTGCTAGTCCTTACCACCTTGTAGGATTTGCATAGGTGTCTCCAGGAAGCTAAGACCTGAGAGGTTAATGCAGTGGGGATGTGATGGCATGAGAACTTGAAGGAACTCTCTTCACTGCGGAGCCTTGGACTGTGGGGGTAACCTGGGCTACAGCAGAACCTCCGTATGAAGCACTGGTTGGATGACCCAGGGTTTCTCATTCTTTGCTGACTGACATTTGGACCAGATGTTTAGATGTTGTGAGGGACTGCTTCGTGTTCAGTGGGATGTTGGGTGGCATACTTGTCCTTTGCCCATGAAATACCAGAAACCCGCCCATTCTTCCCATCGTCATCACTAGACCAGACACATCTTCAATCATTGCCATGTTTTCAGAGGACAATACCACCTTTGCTGAAAATCCCAACTACACTCTAAAGTTAGAAATAAACTTTATTTCTCATAGAAACAGGTGCTCTCCTTTCTGACACAAGGGGTGTATCTCCACTTTCACTGTGGCTGGCCTAGAACTCAAAAACAAATTTAATTTTCAATTATTGCAAACAGGCATGCCCAAAGTCCTGAGCAACAGCCAACCTGCCTTCCTTCCTTCTTTCCTTCCTTCCTTCCTTTCCTTCCTTCCTTCCTTCCTTCCTTCCTTCCTTCCT
>LOEQ01000751.1:1299785-1327226 GCA_001685075.1 Bramus lutescens | reverse complement strand
TATATATATATATATATATATGTTATAAGAGTTATAAGAAGCCCTAATAGGCCAACCAGTTTAATTAATTAGACCTCTGTGTGCTCCTTTGGGGCTGAATGACTGTGGGACCAGGCGGGACAGAAATCTCAGTCAACACACTTAGTGTCTCCTAAGGGATCACAGGTATATACTAGCACACTTGATGTGTTAGTTACTTCTCAGCTGCTGAAAAAAAAAACTACCACAACCAAGGCAGCTTAGAGAAGGAAGAGGTTTTTGAGGCTGATGATTCCAGAGGGAAAAGAGTCTGTAGTGGCAGAGGCTTGGCAGCAAGTGGCAGGTATGGTGGCAGAAGTAGGAGGCTGAGGGCTGGCATCATGAGCTGAGGCACCAAGCAGAGAGAGCAAGAAATAGAAATAGTGTTAGTCTTTCAATTTTCAAAGCCTGCCCCAGGGACACACTCACCCCAGCAAGGCCAGATTTCCTAAATACCCCAAACAGTACCTCACTAGGGACCAATTATTCGAATTATCTCGAGCCAGTGATGGACATCTTCAGTCACTTGGCAATTTGGTCTTGACTTTTTAAATTGACTTGCTTGATAGTATTTCTCAAAGTCTCCATAGAAAAAGAATGGATTTTCTTAGTTATTCAAAATAGCAAGCAAGTACAAACAGAGCTGCCATACAAGGGGAAGCGTTTTGTTGGTGTGAGAGTGAATTCATTGAGCTCTTCCTACACGCTAGTCTTTGTTTTCTCAGGATCCAAGGTAAGCTACGTCAGCTACTTTCAATGGCACATCACCCTTATAGGTCAGATTTCTCATAAATTTCAAGACTAAAAAAATAGTAAAAAATTGAAAGTCAGAAAGAAGAAAGGAAGGGAGGAAGGAAGAAGGAGAAGAAGAAAAGAAGAAGAAGAAGAGAGAGAGAGAAAGAGAGAGAGAGAAATTCATGCCAAAATTTAAAACATTGAGTTCTCTTAAAAAGAAAAGATTGGTAAACTATGGACCACAGCCCATTTCCGTCAATAAAGTTTTATTAGTCTACATCCATATGTATTTGTTCATATGTCATTTATAGCTGCTTTGGAGCTTTAGCATAGAATCAGAATGTGTCAAGGGACACATCCTGTAGTCCAAAGAGCCTTTAGGTTTACCGCCTTCTCTATGGGTCATGCCAGAATGTCTGATGGCCTTTATAAAAAAAACCACGGTGGCCATACTGAAGTGTTCTCCTGGAGACATACATGTATAGGATTCATGCAAATGGCCTTGTTCACTCTAAAAGCTGTGTGCTAAGGAGCAGGCAAGGAGAACAAAGTGCTTTAGGAAAGCAGAACAATGTGATGATTCTGCTAGGCTTGATTTGTTTATAGTAAAAAAAAAAAAAGCAACTTTCTTTTTAGACGTGATGAACCAGTTGCCAAGCTATTACATTAAGGGAACTTCAAACAGTGAAGGAAGCAAACCCAAAACTTTCATCTTGTTCCTTGCGCAAGGTGCTAAAAGCATTTTTGAACCTTGTTTGTATTCTCGTGAGCAGAGGGGCTGATCTCTGCTATGTTCAATAAACAGTGTGATAAAGAAGGATTGTGGGGTGTGGTCCTAGATGCCGCCTTATGTTCTTAGTCAGGGGTGAAAGCCACACACTCTCCTTCAGGAAGGACTGCCCTTGGCCTGCCTGGGACACATCCACCCTCCTCAGTGATGAGTTAGCAACCAGTCCCTTTTTTCACTCCGTGCTTTTGTGCTAAGTCAACATTTGAACATGGATGGGCTATCTTTTACTAGAAAAAAAAATAAGGCAGATACAACTTGAGGAATAGAGGGATCAAGACCAGGGAATCAAAGTGAATAATAGGACAGGCAATGCTGAATGCCCCCCAAAAGCTCTTGCTTGTGTGCACGCAAAGCATCACGCGTTCCCTTTTCTTCCCCAGAAGATGTCATACTGCTGGATGCAGAGCGCTGCTCCAGTGTGGACCACTCCCCAGTAAAGTGTTCGAAAGCACCTCCTGTGAGGAGCCTTCAGGCCAGTTCCCCTTTAACTTGTGATTCTCACCCGGAACTCTTTCCCATGGGACGCCAATGCTTAGCCAGTGCAACTTTGCCCCTGGGAAGACCCGCCAGCTCCCATTTCTGATAATTTTAATGATTCTTGTGGTGGTCTTGGGTGGGAATAAGTTTTGCTCTTTCATGATTGCCTGGCTACTGTCCTTTGTAACTTCATTTTGTATTCCTTTCTGTTCAATACTTCTCAAAGTCCTGAGAGTTTCAGGAGGGGCAATAAATCCCGGATCGGGTTTTAATGACCACAGTAAGCATGCTTGTAATGTGTCAGCGAACTGAACCCGAAAGCCAATGGGGACCAGGCCATTTCTGCCTTAGTAATTGTCTCCCCAGAAAGATTTATAATGTCATTATCTGAATCTATAAGAAATAACTCATGGCACTGAAATGCCCTAAAAAAATATTACAATTCTCTTAAAATCTAGTCATTCATAAATGCTAAATCGTAAAACTTTTTTCAAGATGGTTTATGTTAAAAGTAAAACCTAGTAAAAAATATAAATGCTCACTTCTTAATCAGACCCCCTCACTCTTCCTCTGTTTGTAGCTTTTCCATTTTCTGGGATATAGTTACAAACCTAACATTGAGCTACCACATTCCTCTGGGATCTCAAGGAGCTGCCGTTCCTCAAAAGGCCATTTCTCCTCACTTCTTATCTCTGCATGATTACCATGGAGCAAGGAGGAAAGGCTAGTTGGCCAGCTATACAATGTGCCTCAGCAATAAAAGTCCCTTTTGCCTAAGCTCCCCACGGGGCGGGCGGTAGGGGGGAAGACAAATAAACAGAAAAACAAAAGTCAATACATATTAAACTTCCCACTAAATGTACCACAGGACTGCTTTTAGCCATTTCCCCTATTTCTTCTTAAAAACACCAAGACCAGCCACTCTTTCCGAGTAGCGGGAAGCTTCCTTCTGCTTTGTTCGAGTTTCATAAGCCCTGGGATTGCCACATCTTCCCAGCTGCCTCCCGCGCCATGAGGTTGAGCAACCTGCACACTTTGGGCAGCTGGAGTCCTCTCAGAAATAGAGTCCACCACTTTGAACACGATCCTTAAGACGTTTCTCATGATTTTTTGTTTTGTTTGTTTGTTTCTTTCCCTAAACGTGGTAATTTGCCATAATCTCAAACCTTGTACTGGGCTTTTTCCATGAGGCTTCCCTTCCTCCACCAGCCTCCTGAAAGCTGGGATTTCCCCCCCCCCACACACACACACCAGGTTTTCCCATCTGGGATTGCAGTTGAGCTTTCTGGGAATGGAGCATCCAGAGCTGTCTGAAAGGGTTTGGGAAAGCGAACCTGTATCATCTGTCTCCTCTTCTCCCTCGTCCCCCTGCTCTGCCAACCCTTTCTGTCTCTCCACGTTTTTTCTCCCCACTTTTCTTCCACTTCCTCCTTCTTCTTTTCCGTTGTCACTGCCGCCTCACTGAGTTGACCGCCATTCCCCAGTTCCTTGACTGTTAATTTTCATTTTGACAGCTTGGCAAATGGTAACTTCCAAGTACTTTGTTTTGACACACACAAAACTATAGTCACCAGCCTTCCAGGAACTCATTCCAGTGAGCCATAGACACGCCCACCACTCCCTACCACCCAGAAACTCTGTGCCACACACATCTAATGGGTCACCAGGAAACCGGCCTCTCAGCGCCCTTCAAATATGATTATTTTCTGCTGCAGTCACCATGAACACCCACGGCACTGTCTCAACAGCAGGATGGCAACTGGCTCTTGGAGATGGCCCCATGGAGATCTAAGAGTTCGGACTGAGTAGCTAGTGAAGTATATGAATAGGTTAATTTTACACAGTGATAGGAACTATGCAGAACACACGCTCAAAATGTGTCACGACATGGTGTAGGGGGTCCTTCTGTTTGTGTGTTGCTTTTATTGGTTAATTAATAAAGAAACTGCTTGGCCTGATAGGGCAGAACTTAGGTAGGTGGGGAAGACAGAACTGAATTCTGGGAGGAAGAAAGCAGAGTCAGAGAGAGAGATGCCATGGAGACGCCAGGTCAGACATGCTAAATCTTTCCTGGTAAGCCACGATCTTGTGGTGAACACAGATTATTAGAAATGGGTTAAATCAAGATGCGAGAGTTAGCCAATAAGAGGCTAGAGATAATGGGCCAGGCAGTGATTTAGTACAATTTCTGTGCGATTATTTCGGGTGTAAGCTAGCTGGGCGGCTGGGACAAACAAAGGGACCCCTCCTCTTGCAACAACAACACTTCCAGAAGGTGGAAGGAGCTGAGGCCTTAGTGTAGACAAGGCATCAATTGTAGACGACAAGAAGCAAAGCCAGAGGCTGAGCAAAGTAAAAGACTCCTGGTTAGAAACAAGATTCAGGCACGCCCTGGACCAGCCGGCCATTCCTCAGTGACAGTTCCTAAGTGGGAGGTGCCAAGAGATGAGAAAAATAGAAGAGACAGAAGATAAAAAAGATAAAAGCTGGGGTCAGGAGATCATGCACAAGCTATGATTCCTGCCAAGCACCTTCCTGGCTTTATACAGGAGCTACATTCCTTCTCTATATATCAGAGCCTCAGGGAAAGCCTTGGCAGATCTGGTCCTTAACACGGATGTTCAAGAGAGAAAACTGTGATTTAGGAACAAAGATGCCTACACTCAGAAAAGGCTAGATCCCCCATGGCCACACACAATGACTAAAGATACCCACATAGCTAGGTCAACACTCTTCTGGGTGTCTGTGAGATGACTGGCACTGATAACTAGGGACCCAGTAGAGGAAAACCACCTTTAGCAATGTGAGCTGGCATTATGAAGGCCACCAAGGCACAGACAAAAAAAAAAGAAAGATGAAGATATAACAATTTGCTCTCTCTAAAACACAGTTCCCACGCCCTGTCTTGTACAGATCAAAAGCAGATTTCCTCAGCTGAGGACGCAAGGATGTGCACTTTCCATCCATCTCATTCAAACTCCAATACTGCACCATCAGCTTTCCTGGGTCTCTGGCTGAGGATGGTAAAACTTCCTGGCTTCCATAATTATGTGAGCCAATTCCCACCATAAATAAATACATCTCTGTATATAGCTCTGTAGCACAAATTCTAATTGGTCTTAATAATAAAAGCTTGGAGTCTGCTATCAGGGTGTGAAAGCTGAAGGATTAGAGAAGCAGAGTGGCCAGACACTAGAGTTCTTACCTCTAGAAGTGCTCAGACCAAAGGGGTGATCCAGTCCTCAGACTGCTGCTCAGACTCCACTGAGTGCCTGTCTCCTCCCACCTTCTATTCCTCTCCCCACCCAGCCATATCTCTCCTGTCTCCACCTCCCTGTGCTGGGATTAAAGGATCCCAAGTGCTGGGATCATCTTTGTGTGAGCTCTGTTTCTCTTTTAGACAGAGTCAGTCTTATGTAGCCCAGGGTGGCCTTGAACTCACAGTGATCCCTCTACCTCTGTTTCCCAAGCCCTGGGATTAAGGGTGTATGCCACCACTGCCTGGCCTCTCATGGTTTAGCTCTGAACTCTGATTATCAGGCACACTTTGTTAAAACACAACAAAATACCACTATGTGGCTCCATATGAGTTGTGTGACTTTTCCCAAGGTGTCTATTTCTAGTCTCCCCTGATAGAGGGGGCAACAACACATCAAAGCAAATGATTCTAGCCCTGTCTACTTTGGTGAGCCAATGAGTTGACTGGATCTCCTTACAGACATTTGTAAGACCTGGGCATCCACTCCACTGCCTGATGAGGCCCCTTCCACCAACAACTGTTAGCTCCTTAAATATTCTCAGGTAAAATAAGTGATCTGCGAACATCACGAGTCATTCCCTCTTTCCCTCGGAGAATTCGTCTGACTTTGTGACTGTCTCCTGTAGGAAAATGCCACCGTGCTGATTTCAAAAGAGCAACAGCCATGCTCAGGGGCTGAGTTCCCTGCAGCACCTATACTGCCCATTTATGTCTAAATCACATCTCATTTTTGCACACATATGTTGTAGCTATAAAGTTGGCATCAATATCCTCTGTTATTCGGTCTATTCCTGACATACACACCCCAAACCCTATAGTATGGATTGCAGGCTCAATTCCTCAGAAAGTTATCTAGTGATGAAAAATGAAAGAACACCATTATCACATGATTTTTCTTCTAGGGAAGTCTGTCTGCCATTTGGAGCATGACTGAAGGCCAAGACCAGTAGGAAGTTGTGCAATTTGTATATAAGCATCTGTTGCAGGATATTTGTACACTGTGTGAAGATGTATTGCTGTGATTGATTTAATAAAGAGCTAAATGATCAATAGTTAGGCAGGAGAGGTTAGGCAGGACTTCTGGGCAGAGAGAGGAACTGAGGGGTGAAAATCTGGCAGGGTAGGAAATGCCAGAGAGAGACAGAAGGAGTCAGAAGACATACAGAATGGAGGAGAGGGAAAAAGTCATGTGGTAGAATAGATTAATAGAGGGAGGTTAATTTAAGTTTTAAGAGCTAGCTGGCAACAAGCCTAAGCTAAATGCCACACTTTCATAATTAATAATAAGCCTCCATGTCATTATTTGGGGGCTGGCAGTCCCAAAGAAAGTCTGACCAAAGAGACCTGCAACATCAGGGACTCCTTGCTGCTATGGAATAAAGTTCAAATTCCACGTGGGACATTTTAGGTCTGCATCCCTCTGTATCCCTGTGGCCTGCACTAAACTCATCTCTGCACATGTGTAGACGCAGTCCTCATACCAATGGTTCACACCCTTCCGGGGCCACCTGAAGTGCTGAGCATACAAACCTCAACATTCACACTCCTCTTAGAATGTGTTCTGAGTCTCAGATCTCTTCTTGTACACAAAGACTTCTGAATGTAGTGGACTACAAAAATGTCTCCTTGCTGAGCAATGGACTGAACATTTTTAAAGGGCCCTTCCTGTATTTCCACCTTTACCCACCCTCCCTCTACCCTCCCACCCCCTTAGTCCACTCACTCCACTCATAACACGATATTCTATTTCCCCTTCCTTGGAAGATTCCGCCTCCCCCGGTCACTTACCAGTTGCCTAACTTCTGTGGCTACTTGGATTGCAGCCCCATGCCCCCATACCTAGATCTTCAAGGCTAACATCCACATATAAGAGAAAACAGGCAATATTTGTCCTCTTGAGTCTGGGCTTCTTTACTCAGGGTGATCTAGCTCCATCCATTTACCTGCAAACTTCATTTTTCTTTTTTGCTTTGATATTTTTGTCTTCTTGGGTTTTTTTTTAAGTTTGTTTGGGTTTTCATTTGCACTTAGTTTTTTATTGTTGTTCTTGTTGTTTGTGGGAGGATATGGGAGAACTTAGGGGAGGGAAAAGAATATGATCAAAATATACTTTAAAAATAATAAAAAATCAACTCATTAGAAAAAACTTAAAATTGAGGGCTGGAGAGGTGACTCAGCTGGTGGAGGCACTTACTGCTAGGCCTGAAACCCATATTGTAGAAGAAGAAAAAAATAGAAAAAAAATCAATTGTCTCCACAAGTTGTTCTCTGACCTATATATCTGGTCTGAGTGGTGTGGTATACACACACACACACACACACACACACACATACACACGTGAATGAAAGTGTGCAGTTTTTAAAACACTAAGTTAGTTCTACCTTTGCACTATTGTTACAATCATGATTTACCTATTATTTAATTATTTTATGTTCCACACACGGGCATACGTCCCATTTCCCCAACCACAGGGTAGAGTTCCTGAGGGAAGAGACTGTCCTTACGTTTCTGAGGCTCCTGTGAGATGCCTGGCACCACACCAACCCACAGCAGCTCAGTTAGCGCTGATCTACGATGGTGGTCCCAAAAGTATGTCCCAGAACCGGGAGAGACAACCAGATTCCTACCGCCTAGTGAAATATAAGTCAAAACTCAGAGAGTCTTTGAAGAGACACAGTATGTTAATTACTTTCTCTGCAGCATCTTTCCTGAAGGACCCGCCATGCTTGAGCAGAAGCCTACAAAGGCTAGTCTCTGAGAGTCTAATGTGTGTATCAGTGAGAGCTTTAGATTTCTACCCCACTGAAGGACAGCCCAGAGATGCCCATCATGAAAACGGCCACAGGCTTTCTATGGCTCCCAGATAAATAAGCAGCTCACCCGAGAGAAGTTTAAAAGTAGGTTAGAGATTAGGGGTTAAGGCTGGAGACAGACAGACATTAACACAGTGTTCACATTGATGGGGACCATCTGTCCGTCAGAAGCATATGTTGTCATTGGAGAGAGTGGGCTGTGTTTGCTCTTGTCTTGCTGTGTGCCTTCACTCTGGGGAGTAGAAATTCTACTGACAGGACAAGACTCCCCTGGGATAGCAAGAAACGGAAGGAACCTGCCTGCTTGAAGCGCAGCCTGGGCATTGCCACTCTCTGAAGGAAACTTCATGTTTGTTACATTGAAAGTTCATGAAAAGGAACATGGGGACCCAATGAAACACAGGATACATAACCGGTGGCCATAGGGAGCATGACAACAGCTATGACTTCACGTGTCTGTGTTAGCACAGGCCCATATGTGTGTAGAGCCCACTGGACAGTCTTGATGTCATCCTTAAGGGTCCATCCACTTCATTTTGAGATAGGGTCTCTCACTTGTCTAGAACTTGCTGATTAGACTAGGCTGGCTGGCCATCCAGTCCTAAGCAAACAACTTCCCTGGTGATGGGGTCACAGCTGTGCATCCCCATGCCCAACTTTGTATTGCAGGGATCTGAAGCTTAAGCTTGGATCTTTGTGATTGCAAAGCAAGAACGTTATTGACTGAGCCATGTCCTCCGCCAGAGGTAAGACTTCCAAAAGGAAGAAAATTAAGGAAGATACATGGATGAAGCCACAAATCACTGTCCTGGGTGAAGAAACTAGGCCCTCCCTGTGACACCTTCCAGATCCAGACCCTTAGAAGGGCATTAATCTGGCACGATGGAAAGCAGCTGAACCATGCTGTTGACACTGGGGACAAGATCTAGTCACTGCTCTGCCCTTTGTTGGGTATTAGTAGCACCCAGAGCTTCTACTCACAGATGCTTGTGGCTGCTCCTCACCCTCCTGGAACCGGAGATGTGTCCACCTATTGTGTTCACCTATTGCTAAGGGTCCCCTGAGGCTGGAGTTAGGGGAAGTAAAAACCATCATAACTGAAAACCACTGGTCTATGGTGTAATAAACTTATTTAATATTCTAGTCCCCATACCCTCACCCATAAAAATGATTAGTAGTAACCCCTCAAAGAATTTGGAGAAGGGTTGACAAGAGCACTCAGTGAGTAGAATCAGTTGCCACCAAGCCTGATGCCGAGTTGAATACTCAGGCCCCACATGGTAGAAGGAGAGAAGCAACTCTCTCAGACTGTCCTCCGGCCTCCACATACTCATGGTGGGGTGCAAAGCACAGGCCTACATACAAAATAAATAAAGAAAATGTGAAAAAATTGAGGCAAAGACTTGTGGGAAATGTTAGTGAATAAGAAGACACATAAAGCATGGCACAGTTTAGAGCCATCAACTACCGCGTTGTTGTAGTCGCTATTAGTATTTACTGACAGGGACCTGGGTAGTCTGAAGAGCAAAAGTTTATGTATATATGTTGGTTTTCACAGTTGAGGCAGGGTTCTACTCTGAAGGCCAGACTGACCTGGAACTCTCTCTGTATACCAGGCTGGTCTTGAACTAGGGACTTCCTGTCTCATCGTTCTGAGTGTTGGGATATAAGATTTGTGCCACCACATCAGCTCCACATCTTGAATATTGGTTTGAATTCTTGCAAACAATTTAAAGAAAAAGCCATTTGTCTCCAAGTACTAAAGAAGAATAAACTATCCCCCACCACGGAGGTTTCTAGAGATGAGTTCAAAGCCCCGAATTCCCTGCTCCCACTACAAACAACTTGGGTGCAAATGTCCTATTCTGACTGCTGTCCTGCTTTCATTTCCAGGCTTTTATTTGCTTACAAAATGGAGCATGTTCATTTTTTCCTCACCTTCACGTAGGATTTTCCACTGTAACAGCAGTGCCCACCAAGTGGCTCACTGCGAGCCTGATCCCCCTTAAAGTTCCAGCTCATTTTCTGGCATAAATGGGCAGAATGGTGAGTTTGGAGCACGAATGTTACCCTGATTGATCAGCGTCGGATACCAGAGGCTAACTTTTAAAGTTTTTAACTTTAAAAATTACATGTGCATTTTTCAGTGCCAGGAAAATCACATGAAGCCTACTAAGGTTAAACGTTGGTGTTGGTTGGTCCTAGGTGACCTCCAGTCTGTGTGTCATGCAGTTCCTGTTGGTGTAGACAACCTAAAAAGGGGTAGAGCCAAGGATGGTTTGATTTTTAGTTCCCCGTGCTGATTTTGTTGTAATTTTCTTTGCTTCTTTGGAAAGTGTTTTACATTTATTTGTTGTGTATGTACAAGCACACAAACATACTCATGGCACAGTCCTCATGTGGTGGTCAGAGAACAACTTTCATGAATCTGTTCTCCATTTTCTTCATGTGAATCCCAAGAATTGAACTCAGATTGTTGGGCTTGGCAGCAGACACCTTTCCTTGTTGAACTATCTTGCCAGCCTATTCTATTTAACTGAGTAAGGAATGTAGATGGAGGAGTGACTTATGTCTGTTTATACATGTATGTTTATATATTTATTCATCTATATACAATATGTGTATACTTTATACTTGCACATTGCATGTATATTATATATGTGTATTGTCCTGGCTGTTGAGCCAGAGCAGCAGCCATGGGCAATATGGAAACAAAGAGGTACAGCTGACTTTCAGTAAAGCTTTACTTATAAGAACACAGCTAACTGCCTCTGGCTCAAAGCCCTGGCTTTCTGACCCCAGATTGAGGTAATAGTCCAATGAATGGCTTCTTTTCCACCTTGTTGGCTTTCAATGTGTGTGTCTGTCCTCTCAGGCCACCTAGGACCCCTTCTTGCTGCAGGCCCATCGGGAAATGATAAATACATACAGGGTTGTTCATTTTCCTATGACTCGACAGAATGATCGAGAATCCCACTCATTTGAACAAAATGATTCCTGTGTTTTCACAGACTAAATAAGCCTGGTATGAACAGCACATTTGATTTAATTTTTCTCCTTCAAAAATAAAAAGCAGCCCTATTAAGAACCCCCATCACTCAACGCTGAGAGGAAGCTCCTCCGAGTCATCAGCCCTGCAGTAATTACTGGCAAAGAACCCCTGATGAGAGATCCTTGAGAAATGGAAAATGTACCCAAAGAACTAATAAAAAACCCAGTCAATTGCAGTTAGATATCTCCAAATAGGATGCAGGAAGAGAGAGAGAGAGAGAGAGAGCGCTGCTGCATGCACAAAGGGAAAGCCAGAGGAGAAGGGCCTTGAAAGGGGAGTCTGTGGGCAGGCATCCTAGGGACACGAGGTGGGGCTGGCCACTGTCCCTGGGACCTGTTCTGGGTACCATTCACTAGTTATTCATAACAACTACAGTTTACAGCCCCAGCAGCCAGGGGCTAGGAGAACAGGAAGGCCTGACTGGAGGAAATGCTAAAACCCTGGAGCCAACTGGGTGTTGAAATAGTTTATGTGTTAAAATTCAGCATGAATGAAGAGGTGAAGGGCTCATGAGCCCCTACACTTAGCTGTAGAGCTGGGCAGTTGATGTCTTTCAGGGGAGGGAGAATCTATTTTCTACAAGGGTGTGGCCGCTGATGGTTTACTGTGCTCCAGCGAATAGCTTTCAATACCCACGAGAACATAGGCGGGCAGCACAGCTTGGAATCCGGATTTCTTTTTTTGTAAGAGATGAAATTGGGAGGGGTGGGGTAGAGATTCGAGAGGAGTAAGGAGGAGGAGAAGGAAGAATGGGATTGAATTCATTGTATGAATATGGGAAATTCTTGAAGAATTGATCAACGCAATGTATTTTTAAAAGGGAGGGTGGGAAAGGAATGCAGAAAAGGGGAAGAGAGGAAGAGAGGAGGAGGGAGGGGAAGTGGGGGGACAGGAAAGAAGAGAAAGAGAAGGAGGGGAGGGGAGAGGGGAGGGGAGGGGGAGGGAAAAGGAAAGGTAAAGGGGGAAGAAAGAAGGACAGTAGGGAAAGTGAAGGGAAAGGAAGGGGAAGAAGGGGAAACAGTGGAAGGAGGGATGTAAAGGGAAGCAGAGGAAAAAGAAAGAAGGAGCACAGTAAAAGCAGACATTCTGGCTTGCAGGGAGAATGGCACAGTTTGATTCCCACCACAGTCCAGCATCTAGAACATGCCTGACACATGATGGGTACTCAGCCGAGTGAACAGAGGAAGGAGGAGGGAGAAGGGAGGGAGGAGGATGGAAGAGGGAGGGAGGAAGAAGAAGGTAGGGAGGAGAAAGGAGGGAGGAGGAGGGAAGAAGGAGGATGGAGAAGGGCAGAGGGAGGAAGGTGGAGGGAGGAGAAGAAAGGAGGAAGGAGGAGGGAAGAAGCAGCAGGGAGAAAGGTGGAGGGAGGAAGGAGGAGAAAAGAGGAAGGAGGAAGGAGGAAGGAGGAGAGCAACTGGCCGAGCAGACCATATGGTTGGTGTGTATAAGAGAGAACAATGGAGCCCCAGGGTGATAGAAGGCCAAGTTTGGGGACCAAATGCAAGTTGTGTTACAGGGACAAACGGACCTTTGTCCTGCAGGAGAGACTTGAGCTCAGGTGTGTCCAGGAATGATGAGTGGACTGACACTCTACCCTCTGTATCAGCAAAGAAAATCTCCAGGTGACACCATGATGCCACCTGACCTTTGGGGAAGGGGACAATCACTAAGCTTTCTCCCAAGAGTGCCTGTGCGTGGGCTTGTAGCTTGTCCAATCCCACAGCCTGCATTCTGACTAAAGATTATGAAACCAGGAAACCACTGAGTTTCTCAGGAAAGCAACTGAGAGACAAGCAGTCACTACACCCCATGGCATGTGTGGCCCCTCTGCAGTTTGGGTTGGGGCCATGTGTCTTGATGATGGCTGTAAAAACAGTGTAGGCAGGATATGGTGTTCACAGGAACCAGCTCTTGAGAAGCTGCTCTCCCCACCAGTGCTATTCCAATGTCCCAAGTCCAGACTCTGAATACATAGCAAAGAGATGGAAGCAGCTGGGATCCCGAGTCAACATTATGGTGACAACGGCAGAAGAAACCCTCTCCATGGCCACCTGAATGGATACGGGTGGAGAACATGTCCTTCTGTTATTAATCACATGAGCATTGACAGGCATTGACAGACATCACTGACAGGCATTGACAGGCATTGCTTGGCACATCTACTTGGTACCAGCTTAACTCCGCTTGCATGTGACAGAAAACACAGCCCAAAGCTGGATCCACAGCCTAGGCAGGATGACATGGAAGGGTGTATTATGTCTTGGCTATTTGGGGGTTCCTCTTTCAAAGAGAACCAGCCAGCTTCAGAAGCTCTTGGCTCTTCCCGACAGTAAATACATCAGCTCTAGTGACCATAGATCTCACCCTCCCTGTAGATTCAGGAAAGAATGATTTGTTTTGGATCACAGCCTCGGAGGTTCAAGTACAGGTTGCCAGGCTCTACTGCTTTGCCTGAGGAGAGTGTAAATGTCCTGGGAGGAGAGAAGGGAGGGAAGAGCAGAGAAGTTTCTCGAAGGTGGCAGGAAGCACAGAGATAATCTGGTCAGGACAGGAAAGAGCGCTCAGTGACCTTTTCTCTCCAGCTATGCTCCATCTACTGAAGTTTCTGGACCTTTTTTAAATAGCACAGCCAACTGTGAACCAAGCTTCCTATACCTCAGCCTTTGGGGGGGGGAATTCACACCCAAACTGTGGCACCTCCCAAGGAAGCTTCTAGAGTAAGAATTTGTGACAAAAGTCACAGGGTGTAGCTTGATCTGGCAAGTTTAATTTATGCAGAATGTGTGCTCATCCTGTGTGGGAAGGAACGCGGGTTTAGCTTAGGGCTGGAGGCTGCTGAAGGGAAGAGAGGCTCTCTCCAGGTGTGTGCAGACTGAGACTGGATAAGAACTGAGTTGTAATATGCCAGCTGCTGGAAGAAGAGCAAAGAGGGGTCCCCGATGACAGTGAGTACAGTCTTAACTGCTGTGTTCCGCTGGAGCCCCAAAACAACACTCTAGAATGCCTCTTGGGGCATCCATTCCTCTACATTAAAGGAGTATTGAGCCGCTATGATTAGACAATGTTCTTACTTCTAAGGTTGGGTTAGGGTTTAAGATAAAAACCAAACAAAACAAAAATGCCAACATAAACTCCAGTGCCCCTATTTATCCAAGCATGGCAGATAATTTCCATAACTCACTTTCTTTTTTCTTTTCTTTTCTTTTCTTTTTTTACATCTGCAAGTGTACTTGAGACATCAGAATGGTCGATCTGCAGAAATATTTTATCACTCTCTATGCCTGCCCATGCTTAGCTGTGTGATCACGGGCAATTAGCCTCTCCTCTCTGGGCCTTGCATCCTTAGTTGAATGGGGATAACTCGCCTACCAGGACGTTGTAAAGAGTAGAGGATAGTGCATGGGAAGACCACGGCACAGCTCTTACGGAGGAGGCACTGCATAAGAAGGAGCCGGCTCCATTTACTCATTGTTCTGCTGTGTGGCGTCGGGCACATTGGAAATCAATGAGTTGGGGCCATTGCTGGTTCTGTAAATGTTTGCAGAATAGCTGAAATAATGAATAAAGAGAAGAGAATGAGAGGAAGGAAGGGAGCCAGGGAGAAGGAAGGGATGGGAGTGGATTTCATTTATCCAACAAATGCATGGAAGTATTACCATGTATCGGGCAATAGGAAGGGCATGCACTGGTAACCCTGGCTTAAAACCTTGCTTCTGAAGTTTACAACACAGTAAGGGAGAGAGATGACAGACATAGACACAGACAGACGAAAGTGTTCGTGTGCCCTGACGTACATATCAAGAACACTACAGGGATGCCCTGTTAGACAACAATCCATGTCCCAAGTATACAGAGTGGTCAAGGGAACCTCTCTAATGAGTGACAGCTGAATGAAGACCTGAGGCATGAAGATGGAAGGCATCTGTAGGGGCCGCCAGGATGGCTCGGTAGGTGGAGCATCTGCTGCCAGCTGAAGACATGAATTTTGTCCTCATGGCCAACAAGGGCAGAAGAAGGAACTGAGTAAGGTAAGCTGTCCTCTGACCTTCACGTGTGCTGGTGGCACACTCACAAACACACACATGCACACACACACAAATAATGAATAAATATAATTAATTTTTTAAAGATTATATTGTAGCCATTATTATTAATAGTATACCAAAATTATTATTATCAATCAAAAAACAGGGTGAAAACACCGGTACATAATTCAAAAATGTTTCATGAAATTTGAAAGTACATTAATGATTACTTAGGACAAAACTCAGCAATATTCATGCATTTGATAATCATTGGTTAGATAGCAATGTAAATTCATTCACCCAGTTGAAATTGAAAATAGATGTACAAGCTCAGGAAGAGTGAATTACAGGCATCCACAGAATAAAACAATGGGTGTAGAAGGCAGCCATGCAAATCTCTGTGGCTTCGATTACCAACCTTCTAAGGGGGTTCAATGGCATTGCCTTCTGGTACACCCATTGCCTCTGTTGGTATGTGATAAGGAGGGGCTGGCATACTTACTCTTCTATGCACTTGCTAACCCCTGTGCTAGAACGCAAGCTCTCAAAGGCCAATGCAGTCTGCAAGTTTGCCCAGCATCTCTGATGTTTAGTGGATTTGGCCCCAGCTACGCACTCCAAGAATCGTTGTTAAATGAGTGAATTAATGCATGGATAAATGTGTTTGCGTTTCCCCAAACGTGTTTGCATTGCAGGCTTGTAATTTCACACTGGGTTCAGTCAATGTTTTTTAACACAGTGACACTTATAATCAAGGCTCAGAGTCTTACTTATGCTAACAAATGCTGATTCTCCCTAATAGACAGTATTACTTTTCCTAGCTCTGAGTATTAGTGTCTCATTCACTCTTTATGACATATATTTCTGAATAAATAAATGGGGTCCCATGAGGATCAGTGCCTATTGTAAAACAGATTACTAGTGTTCTGATTTATTAGGGGATGGATATGAGATCATAGCCCATTTAGAAAGTAAAGAATGATGGGAACTCTACTGGAGGGGGGTGCTGAGTGAGAACTGTTTCACTTTTCAAGCATTTGGCCCCAATTGGTGCTGTTGTTTGAGGTAGTCATGGTACCTTTATGAGGTACAGCCTTGCTGGAGGAAGACTGCTACTGGGGGGCTAGCTTAAGAGTTTGTAGCCTGGCTCTTACTTCCTGTTCTCTCATCTTCATTCTCTCTCTCTCTGTCTCCCCCCCTCTCTCACACACACACACACCCCTGTCTCTCTCTCTCTCCCTTTCTCCTCTGCTTCCTGTGTACATATACAATGTGATTGGCCGGCTTCCTGCTCCCATCACGCCTTCATGATGGCATCTAATCTCCTCTTCCTGAAGCTGCTTTTGGTCATGCTGCTTTAGCACAACAGAGACACGAACCAGAACAGTCAGGCCAATAACGTTGAGTAGAAGCGTTGACTGCCTTGAACTCATGCATACCTCCTCATTCATGCTTCATGCCTTCCTGCATGCCATGATACGCTACCCACTTTGTGAGTTGCTCACACCCTGTAAGTCTAGATCTTCTATTAGAGGGGTCATCAGTCAATGATAGTGCAGATATTGACGAATCGGACTCCTCATCACAAGCTGAATAACATTTTCCATGCAAGATGATTCATGGACCTTCAAGAGACACTCAATAATAAGTGATTTTACCCTGTAAAGATTTGTTTCTTGTACTTGTTTAATAAAATGCTGATTGGCCAGTAGCCATGCAGGAAGTAGAAGTGGGGCAACGAGAACAGGAGAATTCTGGGAAGAGGAAAGCTCAGTGTGCATTCGTCACCCAGACATAAAGGATGCAAATGAGAATGCCTTGCTGATGAAAATACCAAGCCACGTGGCTAACACAGCCAAGAATAATGGGTTAAGATGTAATAATTAATTAATAAGAAGCCTAAGCTAATAAGCCAACCAGTTTATGATTAATGTAGACCACTGTGTATTTCTTTGACACTGAATGGCTATGGGACTGGGTGGGACAGAAACCTCTGTCAACGATAATGAGTCTGGGTCTTCCATTACTTTTTCTCTGAATATGCATTTAGACTTTTTCTGTGTGCTTATTTACCCATTCACCTATTGTGCTTTCAGCATCCATGTTTTTTTACTGTCAGGTTCCTCATCCACCAATACATCCTTAGCTTTAAAGATGGAAGAGAACATGAAATGACCTCCTAGGATCCCAAAGTGTGATAACAGCTGTCTAGAAAGCCAAGAAAATACAACAGTTGTGGGGAACTGGATGCTATCAACAATATACTGGGATTTTGTGAGGATTTCTTCTCCAAGGCTCTGGGTGGGAACCCATCCAAGCCAGCCCTTTGAATTTTAATCTGCGAGGCTCTAAACATGTGCCACTCACGTGGACCTGTGTGCTACAGAGAGGTGAGGAAAGAGATGGGTGCTTGCTGATAGTTAACCAGTCTTGGGATGCATTGGGCGAGATAGGGATAACAGTAACAACATAACATTTTTATAGCAACCAGTGAGGCCTTGCCACAAACTCCAGATCTCAAGAGGACACATGTGAAGGAGAGCCTCAGGTTCTCAGTGGATCAGACACCAGGAAAGATGCCAAGAAAGCAAGAAAGGCACATGGGATGTCTGTGGACTTGAGAAGAAGACAAACCCTACATGGCTCATAGGATCTTACTGGAAGGCACAGGGACAAGTTTAATGTCATAGATAAAAATCAAGAATCCTAAGGCCTCTCAAAGGTCCATGAAAGTAGGAGGTCAGGCTATAAATTCATTGTTCATTTAGTTATTTTTTGTTTGATTGGTTTTGTGTGAGTCTACATGTGTTTAGTGGTCACAGACACACCATGATTGTGTATATGGAAGCTGGAGAATGACCAGAGAGAGTTGTCTCTACCCTTCCATCATGTGGAACCTCGGTATTGAACTCAGGGTTGTCAGGCTTGGTGGCAAGTGCCTTTACCTACTGAGCCATCTCACCAGACAGAAGAGGTGGGAGCTGCTTGCGCCACAGAAGCCGCAGTGGCAGCGGTCAAAGTGTCATGTGGTGACCCAGAGAAGAGAAATCACATTTAGTTAAAGGCGGGAGTTAGGAAGTTTAACATAAGAGCCACTAAAATCTCTAAAAGCAGGCTGGCATATTTGTGTACTTTTTGTGACCACTGAGAAAGAGGAGGCTCAGAGGCCAGAGACATTCTACCAAGCTGCCCTGCTCCTTCTAGATTTTCAGGGATACTAATTTCACATACAAATGACAACAGACAGATATTGAGATCAGATTCCTTGCAACATTACAAGAGGAAAAACCAGAAACCTACAAGGCAAAGAGATGAAAGCTTGCAGGAAGATGAGCCTACAGACAGATCAAAGCTGGAGCCTACTATGTCATGTGATAAAATATCTGAGATCAAGAAACGCTGCACAAATCAGAACCAGAGGTGAGGGGAAAGGAATGCAGTGTTTAGCAGTAAAAAGTACCATTTAAAGTGCAATATAAACTGAGGAAATGCACAGATTGAAGTAATAGCAAATAGAAGAATTAACATAATTCATAATGCCTTAACATGAATAAACTATCTAAAATGAGTTTTTTTAAAAAAAATCAAGGGGTTGGAGGTGGAGTGCATTACAGAGACCCACAGCCAATCAAAATGCAGAGTTGCGAAGCCCAGGCACAACCAACATCTCCCACACAACTTCCAGACGGAAGGCTCTGGGAACATTGCAGGAGAGGGAGCAGAAAGGTGAAAAGGCCAGAGGAACAGGGAGTTTGGTATGAGACAGTGTCTCCTAGAATGGCCAAAACCTACATCTACAAACTATGACTGACTAAATGTGATGTGAACAAGGACAATATCAACAGACATGCTAGCGTGGATGGGGGAAGCACACTAGGGCTCAACACTACACAGAGAACCACAGGCATCTGAGCACTGCTGAGAGCAGGGCAATTGTCCTCCCTAGGAAGGAGTACAGCTGTGCATTCTCCAACAGGAAGTGGTTGGCACTGAAAGGACATCCATGCGGAGAACATTGTACAGACTAGCAGGGTATGTCTGTATTTAATAATATGTATGTATGTATGTATATGTATACACATGCTTGCATGCAACAATCAATGGAAAAAGAGACCATGGGTTGAGAGCAAAGAGAAGTATCTGGAAGGGTTTGGAAGGAGGAAAGGAAAGGGGAAATGATGTAATTGTATTATAATCTCAACAAGTATATAGTTGTTGGAAGGAAAATGGAAAACAACACTAAGAAGTTGGGGCCAGAGAGACAATCCAACAGGGAATAGCCCTGGGTGCTCTTCAGAAAGACCAGAGAACCTGACAAGTGCCTCACGACCGCCCAACTCTAGCACCCAGAGGTCTGGTGTCCTCCTCTGGTCTCCATGGGTACTGCACCCAGACATGACACACATGGACACAGACAAACATACATGTAATAAAATATAATCCTTAAAATATGACAAAATAAAAATTAAGAGAAGACCCAAAGCAGATGAAAGTATAAGCAGGTGCTGGGGGCTGGCGATGAGCAGGGTGGAGGAGGAGGAAGCCATGGGAAACAGAAGAAGCCTCCAAACTGCACACTGAAAGGTAATAGTGTATACCTGAGAATAGCAGCCTGTAGTGATAACCTCCAGGCTACAGCCAAATGAGACCACTGGCTTTAAAAAGAAAGTCATTTAAATGTTCAGTCAAAGAGAATTTATCCAGAGAATGGTTGCTAGCATTTGACTCTGTCAAAGGCAGTTTAATTCCAGGAAGAAGTAGTACCTCATACATGACACATCCAAGAAAAGAAAATATGAACTAAGGCAGACACCTGCATATATATATATATATACATATACACGTATACACAAATATACATACATGCACACACATATGTACGCATACACACTTACACATATACATACACATACACACACAAATGGACATAGACACACAGAATCACACACATACAAATATATACACACATTCACATAGTTATATAATAAAAAATACACAAACCCACATATACTCACAAATACACACACTTGCATATACATGCATCCACATCCATATAAATACACTTGCCTACAATAAGTATACACATACATGCAGGCACACATCTATTCAGATACACACAAGCAGACACCACATTTGTACAGTGCACATACATGTACACATGCATACACATGCACACACATACATACATGCATAGATGCACACATATATATACACATACACACATGCCCATATGTGTGCCCTCTCCAAACACCTTGTGCTTCCAAAATAAAACAACACAGAAACTACAAGCAGCACACTTGCAATCAAAGGATGTGTAGATATGGGTTAAATATGAAAAAATGATAGATTTAAAGAACACAAAAAGTATTATTCATACACAAGATAGTTATAACAAACTACACTAATGTTTATGATGGACAAAAAAAATTTTCTATTTCTTTCCCTCCAGTCATCCATCTTCTGGATGAAACCCCCAATAAGACATAAAGGAAATGAGCACAGAGTGTGAAAGCAGAATGTAATTATATGATGGGTGCTTGTGTGCTGTAAGCTTGAACATATCTAGCTCCTTAAAAATAGATCGCATAAAGAAAATCTCTGATTTCATCGAAAACAATAATTATGTCAGTTACACTCAGAAAAGGATTATAATGTTGGAATCTTGAACACTTGGTAACTTGCAATCCAGTATGCTGCAAATCCATTGCTGCCTGGAATATGCAGGTATGGTACATAATGCAGAGTCTGTGGTCTGAGTAAATCTGCATATGCAAATGTACATGCATAGGTTTTTTTTTCTCTATCCGTGGTCTCAGATGCAAGTGAATCTAGTTTAAAGAATCTACTGTGGAGGAATGGCAGGAGCTAGCAATGAGATATTTGTCGTGGTAATCTGCAATGGGACAGCGCTCAGAGCGCTAGGATTCAAGTTCTTTGGTTGTCTAGCCCCTTAGTGGAGTCTATGCCACGCCATTAAATACGACAAAAGGCTGCTGCTGCGGCCGCTCCTGCAAATATCTGTAGGACGCATGGCCTTCTCTCCCTTTATGACGCTCGTCCTGCGTTGGCTGCAGCCCATTTCTCTTGTCCTCTGTGAAAACTCATGCCATGTAATGACGACTGCATTGAATTCAGAGTTTCATAAAAGACGGAGATTCCGAAATGGACAAAGGACCTTCACGTACGACAAATGAAAGTTGGTTTTGTTTCCAGTGCAAACTGAGAACTCTGTTTTCAAGGGCATTGACGCAGAATGAGAAACCTGAAGACATCACTCACTCTCATCAGGCCCTCTGCTGTCCCCAGAGGTCACTGAGCAGTGAGACAAGAGAAGATGGAGGACTCCTGGTCCACATGGGAGGAGACCGCTCCACAGTGAGCCGGCAGGATGGTTCTGCTACTGCAACCCTTAAGGGTCATGTGTTTGGACCTTTTGTCCGCCGAGAAAGCCCTGAAAACCTGCAGATGTTTTGTGCACCTGCCATCAAAAGGATAGGATACCTAGCTTTCTCCCACACTGCATGGTTACAGAAGAAGGTTGTGAAATGTTGTGGCTTACATCTTTTTCTAAGCAATGTGAACCTTACATATACATCATCTATTGAAGTAGATCTCTAATGTTGACCTAGGAGAGTTTTTAATGTTCCATTAATATATATTATTATGGATATAAGGAAGGGGCTGCGGTATAACATTTACATACATGTACATAATGTATTTTAAATGTGTCCATCCTTTATTACCCTGCTTGTCCTCCTTCCTTTCACAATGACCATCTTTCTCTTCTCAACCCTGCCTCCTTCTGTTGTGGGGTACCCACCGGAGAAGACTGTTCAGACGCCAGGGCGAGTCAATAGAAAGCCTTTATTAGCCAGTCAGGGACTACACTGGCTATTTGGGATCCCGGTGTAGCCCCGAGCCTTTCTCAGTGTGAGCCTTTAAGCACAAACACACTATCCTTGGTCGACACACTTCAGTTAGCAAGGACAGTTAGCCAGAAGCAGAACTAAAGAAGCCAAAAAGCAAGGTTAGTACACTTAGAGACTTTCCCAGAACTGCAGACTTTGATGAGTTTGGTCTTTGTTTTCATTTTGGCAGGTAGGTGGTCCTATCTATGTTCTGAATTTTATGGCCTAAATGGAGTCCTCCCCTCCGTGTGTGTGTTCTCTCTCTCTCTCTCTCTCTCTCTCTCTCTCTCTGTAGCCAATTAGTTTTATTGGGGTTCTTTGTAGGAGCATCGGTGAGAGCTTGCTCACAGTCATAATGGGCAATTTACCAGTGACGACACCACTGAAGAGAATGTTTGTCCCTTGTCCCTTTCCCATCAGCCATCAACTCTAAATAAGGGCTGGAGGGGAGTATGATGTAGCCCCATGAGCCCCTCCACCACCCACAGCAGCCCCATCTTGTGCAGATCTTATCACAACTGTCTTGAGTTCAAGAGTGCAACAGCCATGTCCCGCCCCTAAAAGCCCATTCTACACCTCTCTCATCACATGCTGCATGGTTTTCTGTGTCAACTTGACACAAGCTGGAGTCATCAGAGAAAGGAGCCTCAGCAGAGAAAATGCCTCCTTGAGATCCAGCTGTAAGGCATTTTCTCATTTAGTGATCAATGGGAGACGGCCCAGCCCATGGTGGGTGGTGACATCCCTGGGCAGGATTCTATAAGAAGGTGGGCTGAGCAAGCCATGGGGAGCAAGCCAATAAGCAGCACCCCTCCATGGCCTCTACAACAGTTTCGGCCTCTAGGATCCTATCCTATTTGAGTTCCTGTCCTGACTTCTTTCAGTGATGAACAGCAGTTCTGAAGTGTAAGCCTAATCGATCCTTTCCTCCCCAGCTTGCTAATTGGTCTTAGCGTTTCATTGCAGCAATAGAAACTCTAACTAAAACACACGTCTTCTAAATCTCACATTCCTGCTCACTCAACTTCCACGACGCTCTCTAAGCCTTGCAGGGGGTGATGTAGATGTTTCAATTGCAGCTGAGCATTTCCAGCAGTGAACAGTATTACTAAAGAGTGACCACTACACAAAGAAACTTTTCTAATCAGTAAGTCTCATCACATGATCTTACTGAGGCACGCACACCAGCACCACTGCTCGGTGTGCATAAGCGTAGCTCTATAAAAGGCAGTTTGACAGGCAGATCATAAATTAGCCACATTAACTTCTTCACCAGGGCTTGCGACCTCCCAAGCCATGGGTTTCTGAGATGGTTTACAGTACCAGACATGGACTCCCTGCTGTGGAACACACATCAAATCCTACCAGAATGTGTTTGGTTATTCCCAACAACAGACTTTGCCACTATTACAACAGTGGACTCATCTTTGCTGACCACTTGATATCACTGTGACTCACAATAGCTACTACATTAAGCAATTTCACGGCTCCAAAAATCATAATGCCTGCCCGAGTCCCAGGCTGGGACCAAACTCGAGGCTCTAATCTCCTGTTCTAACCTTTCTCTTCCATAGAACAAGACTGGACCGTGTAATCCCCGGGAGTCACTGTTCTTCATGCTTTAGTAATACTGTCGTCAACTTCTACTGCATCAAGGAAAGAAAACTCCTTAGACAGATGGACTGACAGACAGGGGGACCACACAAATTAACACATCTTCACTTCCCTTCTTAAGCACCATAACACCTTAGCTCTGATTCAGTGGGGCTTCCAGCAGCAGAACCCATCGTGGTCTGGATGGCTTTTGCAGAGTGTGTAAGGCGGTTTTCTATTTAAGCCATAAGGCAGTGGCCTTTCTCCTGCATTTTCTTTCCCACATCTGCATAAACATTTCAGCAGACTGCATTCCAGTTGATGGGCTCGATGCACAAAGAATGTGCTCATTTCAAATGTTAGTTTGAATGCAGAATGACAGATTGTTATCTTTTCAATATGACTTCTCTGAACCTGCAGCAACTCAAAAGTTACATTTTGATACAAGGTCTCAATATGTAGCCCAGGCTAACCTGGAACTCATTGTGTAGCTCAGGCTGACCTGGTCCTCACAATTCCCATCCTACTGCATCCCAGTGTTGAAATTACAACTATAACTAGTCAAAACAATGTTCTTAAATCAAATATTATATTGCAAAAGAAAACACAAGCAAGATTATATCAATAGCAAGTTGTAATCTATGATGCTATTGTTTGCAAAATTCTTCTGATACTTTCCAGTAAGACTCATGGCGTGATCTTATTGAAGGAATTCCTTTTTAATTCTGGGTTCTAAAATGAGGCAGGTAGTCATGGCAAACCTTAACTTCCAAAGGATGAAGTGCTGTTACACTCCACAGCTCAAGTCCTTGCTCAGCCTATAATAGCTCAACTTCTGGAGAGGGCAGGGTGAGGCACATGTATGATCCCACCATTAGGGAGGCAGAGGCAGGAGGATCTGGGGTTCAAGAGCTGTAATAAAGAGGAGACTCTTTGTGAGGAAGGTTTGGAGGGGGTCAAGAGGATTTCCATATGCCGAAGAGAAGATTGCTCTAACCGGCAACACCTTTTTCTCTCTTTCTGTCCCTCCCTTCCTCCCTCCATCCCTCTCTCTCTGTGGTGTTTTGTATTTTGTATTAGTCATTTATTTTGCTGAAACAATGTAGCCACATATGAGCAGCTTAAGGAAGTTGACTCATGCTCTAGGTGATACAGTCTTCATGGTGGACTACAGAGCTGCAGGAACTGGATGCCCTGGCCACATTGTGTCCACAGTCTAGAAGCACAGAGAGATGGATGTGGATGCTTAGCTTGCCTTCTCTTGTATAATTACCCTGGAGCCTCCAGCCCAGGTATGCTTAGAGTATGTCTTCCACCTCAGTTAACACAACCCAGGTAATCTCTCCAAGACATACCCAGGGCTTGGTTTCTATGGCGATTCTGAATCTCATCCAGTTGACAGACAACTCCATCCCAGTGTCTTAAGTTGTTTTATTTTGTTTTGGCCCCACTGGTTTGTCAAACCCCAAGTTGCCCTATAAAGACAGAACAAAACTGTGTTGCAGACAGTATCAGGAGTGACAAGTCACAAAACTGAACCAACTCAATGTACTCAGTGAGGCTGCGTGTGCTTCTGTATGCTTTCTTGACTCCCATTGACTTGCCTGGATTTATTCTCTGCGTGTACCTTCCCCCCTGCCAATTCACTCCAGGCACTGTGTACTTGTGAATCACCTTTACTCCCAGCACTTGGGAGGCAGAGACAGGCAGATCTCTGCGAGCTCTAGGCCAGCCTGGTCTACAGAGTGAGTTCAAGGACAGCCATGGCTATATAAAGAAACTTGTCAAAATAAAGATAAATAATAACAAAACAAAGGAATCTAGTATCTAATTTCTTGGAGTACTCTGCAGGTGACTGTGACTTGTTAGAATGAGTGTTTCAAAGTTTCCTAGCTTCAGCACCGCTCACAGAAATGTGACTTTCGGGTCCACTCCAGCTGGACCCACTGAATCAAAATGACTTCCTGACACCACCTCCAGGTGGTGTGCACACACCCTCAAGTCAGAGAAGCCATGACGAGGTGCCCTCTTCTCCTCCATTCATCCAAGACACAGAACAAAACAGTGATAATATAAGGAAGAGAATCCATACACAAGACCTGTTAACCCCAGTGACAAAGGCAGGGGAGGCCAAGGAGGGCCGGGCTGACAAAAGACGGTTATGGGGCTGGCTAGACAGCACAGCAGAGATGCAAACCTTCGCTCAAAGAGCACTGTGTAAACATCCTGTTGCTGCTCCTCGTCTGGAGCATGTGTCTGGAGTAAATTCGGGAAGAGGCTAAAAGCTGCATTTTGTACAGGTAGGGTCTGGAGATGCTGGCTGCAGAGCCATGGAGCCTAATGTAAGCCTTTTAAGAGAATCTCACACAGCTCTGATCTTCAAGAGCCTCCCATGCTCTTCTCTGCTGTTCTTATTGAATTTTTAATAAGAACAATTCCACACAGCTCGAAAGCACGGCTCAATTAAGTAATATTCCTGCCAGGCATCTTTGAAATTGTGGAAGCACCTCTTCCCCTGTTTCCTGATGACCCTCAATTTGGCTGGGTTGAGAGGTTGCTGGGGCGGAGGGGAGGGGGAATGAGCTCATTTTTTTAATTGCAGGCTCAATTTCACGCTGCTCTTGATGAGATGGCAGACAAGTTGTCGAAGACGACTTGGGTACCCACTGCCAGGAGGCAGTAATATAGTGCCTTGGCAACCAATCGTAGTTTGGAATTTCAAGGGGCATTTTTGATGGGATCCCTTAAGCCTTAGACGTCCTTGAAGCTTTCCCAAGGTCATGAGGAATCATTTCAAAAGGAACAATTGTATGTGAATCACGGAACCTCGACCACAAGTATTTGGAATCCTAATTGCCTGGTAATATATGACTTGTAGCAGAAGAATTATTGCCGAGTGTTTCCTGGTAAAACCTACCTTGCATTAATGTGTCCTTTCTAAAGACCTGTTTCTAGAGATTTAAATCTAGCCACAAATTTTCACTAGCTGCTCCCAGTTTTCAGCTGAGGATTCATGCTTACACCTATATCTGCGTGTCTCATACATCAAACGTGTGCGTGCCTACTTGTGTACATGTATTTATGACAGCCACCCCCAGCGACACTGCCTGTGTTGGTTAATTTTAAAAGCATAGGAGCATCGTGGCAGGTACAGGAAATTGTGTGTTCCTTATTTTTTATCCCCAACCCATCTATTGTTTAACAAGTGAGAGAGCCTACTAAATTAAGCACACTATAAAAAGGGACAGCCATGTACAGGGTCATGGGAGTAGAACAGTTAAAACGGCAATGAAACTAGTATCATCCCTGTGGTAGCTGCTCTGCTTTGCTGTCATAAAATGCCACAACCAAGACTTACGACTGGCTCCAGAGGGTAAGAGGCCATGGTAGGGAAACACGGTGGTAGGGTGTTAAAGAAGGGACCTGAGAGGGTGCATCTTTGCCGGCAAACATGAAGCAAAGAGTGAAGTGGGAGCATAGTGAGGCCGTGAACTCTCAAACCCACAACCCACCCCCAGCTTGTACCTCTTCCAGTCAGGCAGCGCCACCTGCCCAAACAGCACCCCCAACTGGGGACCAAGTGTTCAAGTACTGTAGCCTGTAGGGGATGGTACTCTTTCAACCCACCATTAGCCTGTAATCAAGGTTGGAGCCTCCGGATTGAACTTTGTAGCCCTGATGACTGAGACCAAATCTTTGCAATAAAAGCTGAGAAAAAAATGTTTCTGCAAGCAGAAGAAGTTATTCTGGGCAAAGTACCAAACAGTTTG
>LOEQ01000751.1:1277332-1291236 GCA_001685075.1 Bramus lutescens | reverse complement strand
CCAGAGAACTTAGACAACAATGAGGACACTAAGAAAGACTTACATAGATCTAATTTACATGGGAAGTAGAAAAAGACAAGATCTCTGAATAAATTGAGAGCATGGGAACCATGAGAGTGTGTTGAAGGAGAGGGGAGAGGCAGGGAGGGGAGCAGAGAAAAATGTAGAGCTCAACAACAACAAAAAAAAGACACACACTAAGCCAGAGAGAATATAAATGGTTATCACACACTAAAGTCTCCTAAGCCATCCTCTCTATTCCTCCATGTGATCTGAGCTCCTGGATCCAACAGGAAACCACGGGAGCCTTTCTCCAAACCTTCCTGAGTGTGTGGTCTTCTGGGTGGTCTCCAAAAGCTCATGTCTCCCGAGTAACATAGTAGCCAGACTTCCTGAACTCTGAACTATTGGCAGTATGAGGTACATGGTAGAACATTTAACGACAATACTGGGCTCTGCAAACAGGGTGCTGGAAGCCCCGCTGTCCTCCCCTTCCTCAATCTGCAGACATTGCCAGGTCTCCCCTGTCTTGCTTACCGTTTCTATTACTGTGAAGAGTCTCCAAGATCACAGCAACTGTTATAAAGGAAAGCACTTAGCTGTGGTGGCGGCTTACAGTTCAGAGGTTCAGTCTATTACCGTCATAGCCGGGAGCATGGTGGCATGCAGGCAGGCATAGACCCTACATCTTGATCAGAAGGCAACAGAAAATGGACTCAGACCCCAGGCAGTATGTTGAGCACAGGAAACCTCTAAGTTTGTCCCCCACTGTGACACTTCCTTCAACAAAGCCATATCTACTTCAACAAAACCACACCTACAAACAGTGCCACTCCCTTTGAGTTTATAGAAACCAATTCATTTCAAAGTACCACACACACCCCTCTGGGGGGGACAGGAATACCTCCATTGATGAATACTGGTAAAGGCATTGTCCTTAAGAGTATTGTGTGTAAGTTCTCTGGCCTTCACACAAATCCCAGGAGGTTGTCACCATTGTCCCCACTCCACGGTCACTGAGATGTGGAGTCAATCCTCCACATTTGCAAACTTGGCCCAGAAGCACCTCCTTATCCTGCCCACCTGACATCCTGACTCTCGCTGGGCAGTAGGGGTTGGAGTGGGGCACCATGGCCACCCCTAGTTGTAGAGAATCCAGGGGCAATGACGACATGAAGCATGTGACAGAATCCAAATCCATTATGGACATGTAAGTGAGTGTTTGGGACATTGTAAAAACATATGTGAGCTACAGCCGTTAGTATCATTGCTCCCAGATCAGAGCACATTGCCACCCAGAATCAAATTGAGGTTTATTAGCAAGAGAGCAGCTTAGGCTGGATGTCACGACAAAGTGACAAATAGCAGCGCATTCTATAATGGCACATAACCGTGCCACAAACACCTGTTACCTAAAGCTGAGGGATCAATTTCACGTAATAGCTCTCTACCAAAATATTGAAATGTAAGTGAAGTGGGAAGGAAGTTCAGACAGAGCCCTCTCTTCTACCATTTGAAACTGAAAATCCACCCATCAAGAGATGTGATCTTAGACATGATCACACGCTAAAGGCTCTAGGAAACACTAAAAGCTGGCCTTGTACACAGAGAGTGCTCAGGAGCTATTGTTTCCATTCACAAAGTTAAAAATGGACAGAAGCCTCATGAAGCAGAGAGGAACGAATGCCAAAATGCCATCACCAGTCACCTGCAGACACGACTAGGCCTGTGCCCAAAGCAGTCTCTTGTTTCCAAAGCTACGTTCACACATCCACTTCCATATAGACATTGGCATGTACATATCTATGCATTCTGTAGCTAAACTGTTACACACAGTTCAAAATATGGACACGGGGCAGAGAAGATGGCTTGGTGGATAATGCTCGCTCCACACAAGCATAGGACCCGAGTTCAGATCCTCAGCACACATGGATTGAGGCAGGAGTATCCTGAGGGTGCATTGGCCAGCCAGTCTGGCCAAATCATCAAATTCTAGGTTCAAAAAATAAGGTGGATAAGTGATAGAGGAAGACAGCAAACATGATTGGCCTCTGCATTCCATGTGCACATGCACAAATGAGTGCACACACACGCATATACATGCATACCACACTCCCACACACACGCGCGCGCACACACCCCACACACGCACAGCAAATAAAGGTCACTACAGTTCAGTATCCCCCCAAATGGGTGGGGAAACAGGGAGGTCACCTTCACCGTTAAGTTTGTCCTGAGATCCTCCTGTTGCCTTATTCATTTCTTCTGAGAAAAACTCAAGGAGATTTCCTGAAAGTTGATGTGTAGCAACCTGGTTTTGTGGGAGTAACTTGGGTCTCAAACGGCCTTGTCTGACCATACAATCCCCATAAAAGATTTACAGAGCTATACAGTACTAAAGAATAAGAAGACTGCTTCATGTCTTTTTGAAATGAGTTGAGACCTTGCATTTATAGGGCTAAACTTCCACTGGGACACAGATGGAGTTGTGTCGTTCCTTTGGGCAGAGCCAACACATTGTTTCCCTGTAGTAAATGAGCAATTCACAGACCAGCGACATCAACATCCTGTGGGAATTTGTCACGATGGCAAGCTCTCAAAGGTTACCACAGACCTCCTGAATCCAGGTGACTTGAACACATGCTCTAAGGTGAGAGGCACAGAGCTGGTTCAAAACAGTCTCCACCTGGGCCTCCCCGCTGCTCTCAGCGAAGGTTAGAGCAGGCACTACAGAGAACCAGGACAGATAAGGAAGAAACTTACACTCCACTCACACTCAAGAGGAGTCTTAACACTTGTGCATTCCTAGGCGTGTTTCTCCTCAGATGTGTCCTAGACATATATCTATGTGTCTATAACTCTGGTTTGACTCCAGTCCCAAGCCTGTTGAAGAGAGTATGTTCTTCTTCATATTACAGATGCGTAATGCTGGGACTTGGCAGGAGCACAGAAAAACCTAGTAGAATTCCTTATGTTTGCAGTTGGAAATTTAAAAGGAAAAGAATGGTCTAGAGTTGAACTTGTGATGGGCAGGTGGTCAGAGAGGAGGATCCATGTGTCACCAAGTCCCCCACTCACTCAGCTGCAACCCCAGACACAGTCTAGCTTTATCTACTGCAAAAGCTGAGGTCTAGGAAGTCAACAGTGGACTGTGAAAACAATGCTTGCTAAGTCCACTGTCAGCAAATAATTATCCATGACCATCACACATAAGAAACTTGATTGCATAAGCAAACACAATAGATGAAGGAATTTCAATGTACATTCTCATTTGCTTGGCGAGAAAAAAAATGTTTATTTTTTCAAAATCAAAGGTAGAGAATTCTTGTATGCAATACCACTGATGGTCCTTAGGGAGGTTCAGGGGGAAATGCTGCTGCATAACTTTTTCCTCTGGGGTGTGTACATGTGCTGTATTATGTGGAGGTGTTTGTATGTGCATGTAAGTGTGCGTGCGTGCGTGTGTGTGTGTGTGTGTGCGCGCGCACAGGGGGTGTGTGTCTATGTGGGTGCATTCATGTGTACTTGTGTGTGTGTGCTTGTGTGTGTGTCTCTCTCTCTCTCTCTCTCTCTGTGCGTGTGTGTGTGTGTGCACAAGTGGATATAGGGACCATAGGTAGACTGGGAGTAGCCTCCTTGTTCCTCCCCTATCTTGTTTTTTGAGACAGGCTTATTGACTAAAGCTGTAGCTCACCAAATCAGCTAGACTACCTGGCTAGAGAGCCCAGGGATTTGTCTGTGGCAGCCTTTGTGCAGACATGGGGTTACTGACACAGTATGCCCAGCTTTGTATATGGAAACCTTTTCTATGGTGCTAAGCTCAGGTCTTCATGTGTAAATGGGAAGCACTTTAACCAACTGAGCCAGTTCCCCAGTCCCCACAACTCTGTGCTATCTGAAACAGAAGGGCTGACTCACCCTGGTCCTCAAGACAATGAAAAACAATTGTTTCCCGCATGCCAGGCCAGGGGAGTGTAAGATGGCACACACATTTTAGGAGACAAATTTTTCAGCTTACAGAAAATTAAACCTATACTTTCCAATCCAGAAATTCACCCAAGAGCCTGCCTTTCCAGGAGAGATGGAGACACATGTACAAAAAAAAAAGAGACTTAGTAGAGAATGTTCACATATCTCTGTTTTTAGAAGCTTCCAATCAGAAATGGCTCAAAATTTCACCCACAGATGAATGGACAGATACTTTGTGGAATATACATGATCAGAGAATATGTAGCAATGCAGAGAAACTAAGTTAGCAGGGGTGCCTACCGCTGGGACAAAGCTCAGAACTTATGGTGCAGAGTGATGGAAGCCAAACACAAAAGGGTGTTAAGAAAACAGAGTTATATAAAAGTCTGTAAAATACAAACTAAGTCACAGTTACATAACTATAGGTATCAGGTTTTATATAGCACAGAAAGGATAGATGTATAATCTCTTCAGTTGGTTTTGGTTTTCGGAAGAAGCTCCCTATGTGATTCAAACTGGCTTTAAACACATGAACCTCATACTTCAGTCTTTCAAGTATTGGAATAAAGGTGTGCACCCTGCATTCATCTTTTAACCCTTAACTCCTGTTTGGAATTAAAAGATATTCTAAGAGGGTCACGTTGTAAGTTCCAGACCCAAGCCAAGTTCTTAGCCCAGTATCGTGATGAGAAACTGAGGCACAGCTGGGACTCCCCTAAAGGCAGTTACTGAGTTGAAATTTTGACTCCCAACTGGGTTCCTGCCTCATGACTTGTATTGCTCTTGGCACATGGATGGACTTGATCCTCTCCTTGCTGTAGTCACAGGGGAGAAAGGCATAGAATTAGTAGTGCCTGATTTATGCCACCACACCCCTATGATGGACATGTAGCTCACTCAGCTTCTGCCTGTGCTCCTCCAAGAGGGTGGTGGGTGGATATAGTTATATATAGGACAGCAGTTGCATGGGGCTGAGGACCAAGGGCAGGGTTGGATGGAGATGAGTGGTCACCAAGGAAACTTCCAGAAGTAATGAGTTTATTTGTTACTGCGGAGACGATTTCATGAGCACTCTCCTATAGCACTAGGCATCAAATTATAGACTTTAATAGACAAAATTAATTGCATATATACTGCACCTTAGGTTTTTAATATTTAAAGAACAATAGCACAAAGACACCAGGCTTCTCTTCCACTGGAGCGCCTTGCTGTTCCTTAATGGAGGCACAGGCATCAGCTGGTCCTTCTCCCTGGAATGCCCACCCTCTCCAAACAGTCAAAATGGGTGTTCCTTGAATCTTTCACATTTTTGTTCAAATACTGTCTGCTCTGTCCCTAAGCTTGATCTGCATTCCAGCCCTCCTCTTCCCGTTCCCAGATTTATTTCACTGGTTCATACTTGCTGCCTGATGGATGACATATTTCACCTGTTTATCTAGTCAATCACCCACTCCTGCCCACCAGAATGTAAGCTCTCTGAGCATGGGGAATTTATGACTGATTTATTCCTGATTGTATTTCCAGTATCTGGAATAATGATTGCCAGAAAGAGAAAGTGACTGGGTGGATCCCTGTAAGTCTTCACTGTTCAGGTAGGTGTTTGTAACATCTTAAGGGGACATTTGTGTGACTTCCTTGTAGATACATAACATTAGATCTGACTGCAACCCAGACCGCTTATCAAAACTGTTCTTGAATTACGTGTCACACAGCAGAAGTGTCAGAAGAGCCCAATTAAATATGCCATGATGAAATGTTGCAGCATCCTATAACTTCTGTATCATTGTAAGATGGCTCATTGAATTTGGGGTGACTTCATTCAGAACAAGACCCTTTAAAGGCTCTAGATCCTCCATGTGAAGATGCAAGCACTCTAGCCCAAATGTTGGCTAGCATCTTTGGGAAGAAGTTGTTCGGTCCTTAAGAATGTTTGCCGCTACGGCGCAGAGCTGGCCTCACATCGCGCTCTGCCCGGCTACAGATCTCTAACAATTCTTTTCACGCTCTAAACCTGCTTCCACAACTGTCAAAGGAAGGCAAAAATTGTCCCTTTCTCTTTGGAAAGTTGTAAGAACAATGTCAGATGATGCTTGAAATCTGTCAGTCACACAGACAATCCTCGGAAATGTTACACGTCCTATCTCTTCATCGCCCCTTTGGTTTTAATCTAGTTTTACTCTGCACTGGTTTCATCTGATGCCCAGACCCTTCTGCTTACTGCAGAGCAGCTCAACCTTAGTTTTGATTCTGATATTTGTGAGTCTCTAAAGTGAATGAATTAGAGCAGCTAGTCAGTAAAAGTTAATTAGTGAGTGCTTCCAGGTAGAAAGATCCAAAGGAGACAGGATTGCATTCCACCCACCCATCTGGGCCCGGGGAGTCGGGAAGTTTAACCAGATTCCACAGGGCTCCGTTTTCAATGCCACAGTGAGCAGTACAGACTTAACTGCAATTAAATAGTCCCCACTGACCACTGAATATACAGTACGTCATGTCAGGCAAGGCAAAACTGTCAGATTAGTGGAAATTCATTTTGGGATTGCTGGGTAATTTCAAGAGCTGACAGGCAAAGAAAAATCTGTGATCCCTCGTGTGTGCCAGTATCTATCACTCTTCAACAGCGGTTGTTTGGGCATGTAGCGGCCCTCCAGACTCCAGCGCTGGCTTCTAGAACACAGCTGGAAGAAAGAAGGGCAGATCGCTGTTTTATATTTCATTTTATTATCTTTCCTTGGAGACGAGGTCTTGTTATGTAGCCTAGGCTGCCCTCAAATTCAGTCCTTATGCCTTGGCCTCCCGAGTACTGTGGGTTACAGGAATGAACCTGCACCTTGACATACTGTGACAGCGGAGTGGGGGGACCAGTTGGAGATAGGGAGAGGACACAGGAGGGCAGTGGGGCAGGGAACCAGTGAGAAAAACGTATAGTGACTGTAGTCACATAGATTTGCAACCAGGCCTTGATGAAACCCATTATGTTGTCTTCTAATCTAAAATACCAATTTAAAATGATAAAGCCTGTCTCTGTGCCAGCCCAGGAGGGAAGCTGGGGTGTACCTTAGTAACCAGCCACTTTCCAGCTGGGCACTGGGGCTACTTAGCTGAATAACGGCCAGACAGACATGGGTCAGAATGCTAAAGAAAACCTTGTGACTTTGGAGTCATTTCCTCAAATGGAATTTTCTTTTTGACTTTTTAGGGAGCTTTCTTGGTCTTCATCCCCACTAGCAACCAATCTGATCCATCCTACGTGAAGCTCCTTTCGGATCCCCTTTTGAGACAGACTCTCATATGGACCAGGCTGGTGTGAACTCAGCCTTCCTGCCTCAATCTCATCCCATGCACTGGGATTAAAGTAGATACCAGTCCTCCACATTCCAAGTGAAAACTTTTGATTATGAAAAGACAATCCACTAAGTAGACTAGGAATGGAGCATTTAAGGCAATAACTAACTAAATAGCCAGTGTTAAGCACACTGGAATATAGAATAGACATATGATCTCTTTAGTTAGTTTTGTTTTTTGGAAGAGGCTCCCTATGCAATCGGGACTGGCCTTGAATGCATGAATCCCGTGACTCAGTCTCTCAAGCATTAGAATTAAGGTGTGCACTATTACACCCAGCTTTTAGCCCTTGATTCCAGATTGGACACTTTGAGGTTGGTGTTCTTGCACCATGACATGGTAAAACAGTCTGGAGAAGTACCTTACAATAGCTGTGGCCATATGATGCTAAGAGACTAGGATTAAAACCCGCATCATTCCACCCATAGTGAGGGCTCTCGATGGGGGATGACTGCAGCTCATAGAGAGCACTGAGGGATGCCTGGGAACATTTTCCATTATTCTGATTCAGAGATGCTGCTAGCTATGGTGTGGTACCCTTCAAAGCTGAGCATCCACCAGCCCCAAATGCCATCAAACAAAAGTCAAGCCAAGTTCACCTATGATGATAATGCTAAGTTGTGGTCCCTGAACCACAAGCAGCAGCAGGGATCTTGTATCAGAGGTGTAAAACACAGATCTGGAGACCAGAAGTCCAAAGGGTAGAGCCAGCAAACTTTGTGTCCATCCATCAGTCCTGCAGGGAACTCTTGTCCAGGCCAGAGGCTGAGAATATCTATCCCAGTGCTACAGAGTATTGGGAGCTAAGTTCTTCACTTACCCCCAACAAGTTCAGAAATGTGAAAAGTCAGAAACAAAATTAGTCATGGGAATCTGATTTGTGAGATTATATCTCTCTTAAAACTCTAGATAACCAGATAGCCTATTTTCTGAAACTGCAGACAGATGTCACCAGCCTGACCAGGACTCCCCCTGTGATTTCTGGTACCAGATTGTTGCTATATAGATCTTTCTTCCTAATTAAAACACTCCACCCCAAAAGGAAACCTCTGAAGACTTGGAAAGTAAAACAACTCACAAGTCTCAGGAAGTCCCTGAAGCTTACCAGATGCAGAAGGACCCTCGAGGTTAGATAAGAAATAAGAACTGAAGAGGAGAGGAGACTCTCTGACCTGTCAGGTTGCCTGAAATTTGTGCAGATCGTCTCAGCATGGCAACTTCCTTGAGATGTCACCCACCCTGTTGTGGCCTTTCAATGATGCAGCTGCCTTTGAGTCATTCCTGCTCCTGCAAGTGACCCCAATAAGTGTATTAACTCACAAGCTATATTGGTGTCGTCGTCTTTTGTTCTGTCACCAATCCCCTGTCTGGGAGTGAGTAGATATTTGTTCATATGTACCCAGGAATACAACGGTATGGTGATAACTTCCTCACAAGTCTTCAGAGTGACCACCATGATTCTCAGGATGCCAGGCTATATTACAAGTAGCTTGGAAGACATATATGCCTTCCATATGTGTCGGATCCGTGGAGGAATACACAGACTCACATCATCTCACCAGCTATTGTTAACTCAAAACCAACAATTACTAGGTCACAGTAGGATTTCCCATGAGCCGTGTGTCCCTACTAAGCATTTTCCCTGTTGGGTTTCATTCCTTTTCACTACCCAGGACCATAGGTTTTGTTCTCCTGCCTCATTAGAGACAAAACAAAGCTTATGACTGTGTCAGATGTTCTGCCTGGGTTGCCAAACTCCAGAAAGTTCACCTGTTGCTAAGCACAAAGAATACTGGGCAGGGGTCCTGGAGATTTGCTGCTCACCTCAGTTTCTTCCCCTTTGGTAAAATGAAAGGTCTGAACTAAATCAGCTTGTGAATATCTTCCCATCCAAGCAGTATGCATTATAAGCTGTAATATTTTTCTGTTTCCTAAGGATCTGCACAATAAATTTACATTGATGTTCACATTGGTTTCATTATGTGATATTGATAGAGTGTATTGAAGCTTTTAGAGTGCTTTTCTGTCCATGATCTCACTTCTTCTGATGCCCACTCTGTGAGCTCTAGGCAGCAGCAGGGTGGCTTCTTTGATTCTTGGATATTAGTAGAAAGAGGCACTGGTAGCCAAAGCCTGTTGGATACTTTGTGTCTGCTGAACAATTCTTGTCCTTTGATCATGACAATGACACTTGGAGTTAATGATTACTAACCCAAAGACTTTTAAAAAGTGTGTGTGTGTGTGTGTGTGTGTGCGCGCGCACACGCACACACACACACACACAAATGCACATGGGGGTGAATGAGCCCTCAGATACCAGGAAAGGGCATCAGGTTCCCTGGAGTTAGAGTTACAAGCAATTGTGAGCCACATCACGTGGGTGTTGGGAACCAAACAGGCTTTTTGCAAGACCAGTACTACACACTCTTAGCTTTTAATCACTGAGCATTCCAGCCGCATAGGTCAATTATTTAGGTGAGAAAACTTGAGTTACAAAGAAAGAGAGACCAAAGTCAAAGAGGATCATGTTATAAGTTCCAGACCCAAGCTTAAGCTCTTAGCCCACTATCATAGGTGTGATGAGAAACTGAGGCACAGTTGGGACTCCCATAATGGCAGTTACTGAATTGGAGCTTTGGCTCCCGACTGGATGCCTGCCTCATGTCTTATGGTATTGCTCTTGGCACACAGATAGACTTGATCCTCTCCTTGTTGTACACACCAGGGCAGAAGGGCATAGAATTTGTGCCTGGTTTATCCCACCACACCCCAATGATAGACACGTAGCTCACCCACCTTCTGCCTGTGTTCCTTTAGGGGTGGTGGTGGGCGGATCTACATGGTGCCTGCTCCCTTTAAACAGATGCAGTGGCCTCTTGGGAGATGAAGCTCGTTGGTTCTGTCACTCGTGAGTAATGCGCCATAGCTCCCTAGTGGGGAAAATGCCAGATTATACAACAGAGCGCCTTGGTGTGCAACTGTCTTAGAATAACAAATCTCCTCTTCTGCTTGCGAGCATTATGCTTTAATAAAACCAAAAAGAGTGGCCACAAATCCCAGTTCGAGCTAAAGGGCATGTCTTGTAAATTCATGTTCGTTCCACCCCTCTGGGTGCCCTGCCCCCAACACACACCTTTCATAACTCACGGCGGTTGGGCTGCATGTGGCTTTATTTATCATTGTCTTTTTGGTGAGGGCAGTTTCTGGACTTGTTGGAGTAATACTTCACTGGAGTGTTGGGGTAAGAAAAGATGCAGCTCTGTACAACAGGGGGTGCTTATCTGTGCTTCTGATCTCCATCCAGCACCCAGTGATTTGGGGCAAGCGCCTCAAGCTTTGAATCATGTCTTTGTTCCAGTCGGAACAACCGGAAATATCTCCAGATGTCTTCAGGTGACTGGGGGAACAGGGTAGGATGCAGCCGAGCCCCTCTGCAGGCATAGAAATCTCCATTCATGCTGTGGAGGAGTAGAGGTGGACGACATGCTTTACTCTTTAAGTGGTTTTCCATTTACTCTGTACCCATTGCTTTAGTTAGCATAGCTAAGGGTGGACCTTACATTATCGGACATATATAGTCATTGCAGCTTTGAGTGTGTGTATGTGAGTGAGTGTGTGTGTGTGTGCGTGTGTGTATGTGTGTGTGTATGTGTGTATACACGAGTTTGGAGACAGGGGAGTGACATTGGGTGTCTCCCCAGTCAGTTTCCAGCTGACACAGTCTCTCACTGATCCAGAGGTTGGTGGATTCAGCTGGACTGACTAGCTAGCAGCTTCTGTCTCCATCTTCCCAGCTCCAGAACTATGGGTGCATGCACTGCCATGCCTGGCTTCTTCATAGGCTCTGGGGTATGTACTCAGGCTCTCGGGCTTCCACAGCAAGCCCTTCACAGGTTAGCTGTCTCCCAGACCCTAGTAATCATACTTTACCTCATTGTTCTTCTTTGTCTGTCCTTGGTTCCCTTCCTCCTTCTAGATGGCCTCTTTCTGTTGTCATGCCATATGCACATAGGTATGTATACACACACACACAAGGGCGTCTACATACATGTGCTTGTATCCATAGATACATACATAGCTAAATCTAGGTTCCGAATAAGACTCACTTTTGTTCTCTCCTAAACACTTTAGAGTCCTGCCCCAGTCCCCCTCTACTTTCCCACCACTCATGAGCATCTAAATTGTGCATAATATTTTTCCTCCATGGAAAGCCTTCCATCCCCCAGAGGGGTCAGAATGACTTAAATCCTCCCAGCGTGACCTTAGACAGTTAAGATCAGCCATTCCACGCCCAGAGCCCCTTATGGAGGTGTTACCAGCATCTCCGCAAGCTTGCAGAGGGCACAGACAGAAAGCATGCTGGGGCAGAGCCCCCACCTCCCCTGGGCTCACACCACCTTCACACATTCCAAAGTTAGAGGTGCGAAGTGCAGGTGAGAGTTGCGCAGCCACGCAGAGGGCGGCAGGTTGGAAATAGCTCGCTCCGCTCCAGGGATGCGGATGCGGAGAGGATGGGTTTCCTGCCTGCCTTCAGAGCAGGGCAATATGGTAGAAATAAATTTAGACATTCTCGTTTGTGTGGGCTCGGAATCACGGTTTGCTCCCAGCGCTTCCTTTCAGGGGTTGAACATGTCCCCCCAAAGTACTGTTCGCCTCTGCAGTCTTTCAAGTTGGAAACCACCGCCAACATTTGAAATCTGAGATAGTGCTTACAGAGAGAGCCACAGGTGTCAGGCTTCTTAAGAAGCTCTGCTAACTCGATGTTGGGCCTGCAAGCCTGTGCTGTGGTCAGGTCAGGGCGCCGCCTGTAGGCGGAAAGTTCCTCTGCAGCTCACCATGGACCCACCCAGGCCAAGTCCCCTTTGGACCTGCTTGGATTCTGCAAGTCTTTGGCATCTGTCCCTTCCTCTGTGGTATTAAAATGTGTTATATTAGAAAATGCTGATGTATCTGAAAACACATCTAATACATATCTAAGAGCCTACCACGAACGTTACTAGAACTTAACTTTGGATAGACTCTTACTTCTTCCTCCCTCTCTTGGCCTTCTGAAGTATGTCACTTTAAATTTTGGTTTCTCATATCCTGCCTTCTTTATAGGTGGTTTTACCCCTTATGTGTGCGACTTGAAGCCATAAATTGTTTATTTTTCTTGGGTTTGATTTTATAAAAATGATATCATGGGAGGTTTGCTCTCTTACTCAACAATACGCTTCTAAGAAGCACCCTTCCACGTGGTTGCCACAGTTACTGCTTCTTGCATTTCTCCTGCTGTCTAGTGCTCCAGCATCCCTTGTTTCTGTCTCTTGGGGATCAGGCTGTAAGAATCCTGTCTCAAAGAGCCTTGGAAACCATCTTTCCAGAGAAGATGAGTCCTAATTGTTGATTATGGAACATTTACGGTTTTCATCTTTCAACACTGGTGACAGTTTGCCAGCACTCTGAACATCCTCTCTCATAGCTATCCTAAACTCTAAGATATCGGGGTAAATGCTGAACTATCAGAGAAGTAACAGAGCCAACCACTAGAGAGACTTCTTACCTCTACTGAATCCTCAGACCAAAGAGGGCAAGATCCTATTTCCTATGAAACCTCAGACTAATCCTGAGCTCATGTCTCCTCCCGCCTTACACTCCTTTCTCTGCCCAACCAAATCACTTCCCTTCCCCACCTCCCCAGTGCTGGGATTGAAGGTGTGGGCCATCACCTCTGGCTCGGTTTCTTATTTAGACAGATTCAATCTCGTTTAGCCCAGGGTGGCCTTGAACTCACAGAGCTCTGTCTGCCTCTGCAGCCCAAGTCCTGGGATTAAAGGTGTGTACCACCACTACCTGACCTCTACAGCTAACTAGTGTGTCTAGATCAGCACTCTGATCTTCAGGCAAGCTTTATTTGTTACAGCACAAACAAAATATTGTCACTGTTCCCCCAAAGGGAAGACCTGTCTGAAAATCATCATTCAACAGTAGGCTTCACATATAACAATAAATACATAAAATAAAACCAGTAGGATGATATCTGTAATAGCAACATTTCATTCCTAAGACCTTGACAGTGGTCACGAGGAGAAGCCATCCTGGTTTATACTGTTGGAGACTATCTTGGTCTACAAGGTGAGACTCCATCTCCAAAAACATGGAACACCAAAGCTCACATAGAAGTATAGACACAAGCCAATGAATATATTTCTCCTCAATATTTGATATTCATGGACAAGAAAATGTGTTAAACATTCAGTTGATATTAGATACTGGAAGGAATGAGTAGTCAGTCTTCCTAGTGGTGCATAGCATGGAGGTGCTTGGTAAATGAATAACAGGGCTGTGGTGGAGGAATGGCATGGAACTTTGGGTCACGGGAAGTCCTCACCTTGCTCACCCGTCACGGATCACTCTTTTTCCCTAGCTGAGATGCAGATATGGCTTTGAAACATTTTCAGTCACCCAAAGGAGTTGCCAACAACTGACAACCAGAAAGGGAGATGTGGGTGCTGTGACCATAGGGCTATCGTCATAGCTGGAGATGTGGGTGCTGAGACCATAGGGCTATCGTCATAGCTGGAGATGTGGGTGCTGAGACCATAGGGCTA
>LOEQ01000751.1:1219379-1242705 GCA_001685075.1 Bramus lutescens | reverse complement strand
TGTAACCATTGTCCCTGGTGCCCGCCTTCACCTGCTCCATGAAGAACACTTGTAGCCATTGTCCCTGGTGCCCGCCTTCACCTGCTCCGTGAAGAACATTGTAACCATTGTCCCTGGTGACCTCCTTCACCTGCTCCACCTCTGCTGCCCGATGGCCTGACAGTCCTTCTGCCTATGGTTCTCTCTGATGCCCACACTGAGCACATCACAGAGGACTTGGAGACTGAGGAAACCATTGCCCCGGGGAGTAGTCCTCAAGCAGTACATGTTACACATTGATGTGTAGACACCGGCTTCTTTGCATCTTGTGTGCATCCCCCGGTGGGAGGTATGAGTTCTACACAGTCCTGCAGGGCCCCAGCAGGAGTGCACTCCATATGGCCAGGCTGGAAGCCACTTCCTTATGTGCCTCCTGGTAGTCACTTCCCATCTTCCTCTGCTCTTCTGCAAAGAGTGCCTTTGGTTGCTCCCTTCTCCACTTTGTTTCTACCTTATCTTCCCTAAGAGTCATCTGTGTCTGGGGAGTCAACCAACTGTGGATCAAATATACCCAGAAATAATTACATATGTGATGAACATATATGAACTCTTCTTTCACATCATCGTGCCTTAAAAACAGTATGATTATTGTTCATGCATTGCTGCAGACATTTGTGTAGTGTTTAATTCTATCAGGTGTTATAAATAAGAGGTGATAGAAAGTATGTTCTTAGATGTGAATAGATTATATGCAAATGTTATGCTAATGTCACAAGGGTTTTGAGCATCCTTGGGTATCTGGCATTCTCAGGGGTCCTAAGGGCCAGCCCTCAAAGTGCCTCTGAGCCTAGCCTCAAAATTGTCACCTCAGGGAGCTGCCTCTAACCCAGCAGAGTAATAAGGGACCACGCTTCCTAGGAAAGTGATGACCACAGTGTAAATATTCTCATGTTCTAGCTAAAGGGAAAAAGTATCAACCATAGAGGGTTCACTGGGGGTTCTCTCCTGTTCATTTCTCCTCTCAGGCTTATGTCTCCCATACATGAGATGTCAAGGGTTGGCTGGGGGTTGCTGGAATAGGAAGTGGAAGAAAGAGTGTCCATCATCAAAGGGACAAACTGATCAACCCACCTCCAGGTAGGAGCCTGAAGTTCAATGAGACTGCAGTACTGCTCTGAGCTGATGTGGGAGTCCCCACAGCGTGCTGTGATTACCATTAATGAATAAAGAAACTGCTTTGGATCTATAGCAAGGCAGAAGTTAGGTAGGTGGAGAAAACTAAGCTGAATGCTGGGAGAAAGGAGGCGGAGTGAGAGAGACGCCATGGAGCTGCCGCCAGAGTCAGACATGCCAAAACTTTGCCTGCAAGCCACTGTCTCATGGCAATACACAGACTAATAGAAATGGGTTGAATTAATATGTAAGAGTTAGTCAATAAAAAGTTAGAGCTAATGGGCCAAGCAGTGATTTAATTAATACAGTTTCTGTGTAATTATTTTGGGTCTAAACTAGCCGGGCAGCCAGGAACCAACAAGAAGCCTCCTTACAACACTGAGCAGAGCTTCAGGGTGCCTGTGCCTTTCAAATGCGGCCACTCTCTTTCTAGGGGAATGTATACTTTCAGAATTGAAGCCCCAAGCTGTGGAGGAGCTCTCCTCAAGAGCCAGGCACACCTGGCAGAGTTTGATTTATCATTCTTGGTTTCCTTCCCTCAGGAAAGAAGTCTCTTTCCACTGAGAAACCAAGTCACTGGATCCAGGACAGTCTAGGGTGCTTCCTGTCTCCTGGCATTGCCTCTCAGATAACTTCCAGAAACTACCCTCTCAGACAGTATAAGTGCTGTTCCTACTGACCTAAAAAAGAAAAACACACCAGCCAAGCAAATCAAAAAAAAAAAAATTCTTGTGTGAATCAGGTCCAACTTCACACCCAGCCCTTTAGCTTCCACAGAAGACTGTGGGATCATGGGAATGAGTATTTATTGAGCACATCCTATGAACCAGGCATTTAAAGACAATGCCTCTCTCAACATCTCTAAGGTATGGGTAGCACTGAGCCCATCTGCAGATGGAGACATGGAAAAGAAACTTTGAAAAAATGACCCAAGGCCACATCACACATCCACAACAGACCTGGGATACTTCACCAGGAGCATCTGACTTCAGAATTTTCTTCTCTGGGTTTGCATTCTATGGGATGTAGGTACAACTAGGGACCCATTGCTAGTAACACCTTCCAGCAAAGATTCAGTATATAAGTATGGTCCATTCGGTCGTTGAGGACAGGGAGAGCTGGCTCAGTGTGTAAGAGCAGCTACTGCTTCTACAAAGGGCCTTAAGTTTGTGGGTATGCACATGTACATGTAGGTGCCTGAGGAATCCAGGAACATGAAATGCCNGGCATTTCATGTTCCTGGATTCCTCAGGCACCTACATGTACATGTGCATACCCACAAATGGACCATACATATATACGGAATCTAGAAATAGTAAAAATATCTTTAACAAAGGATTCTGTCATTTTTAATTTTATTTCATATACATAAGAAGTAATATAATTATATAATAATATTAACATCCCATTTGGAAATGTATATGTGTGTGCCAGCCCTACAACACAGTAGTAAGGGGAGTCAATCTGCAGGAAAATGATTTTAAAGTCAAGTGCAATTGAACAGATCGAAAGACTAGGAGACAAATGCACCCCCACTGGTGAAAGTGAGGAAAAGAGCTCCATGCTTTGCTGCACTGGGACCAACATAGCTGCAACATCTCATAGCTTCCTCTGAAGTGGATGTGTGAAGCTTCCTGCATGGTCCCCATCTGTCTCACACTCAGAGCCTAGTGTCAGACTGCATTTGTTCTATTCTGATATCCATAGCTAGCTGTGGGGGCTGGAGAAGTTCCCACCTCCCTCATGAGCCTCCATTCTCTCACTAAAATCTGCCTGAGGCTAAACCTCCCCTCATAGCACTGCACAGTAAGGCATACAAAAGGTGAGCCTTGGTGCCCAGCCCATACCAATCACTGCAGGATCGTCTCCTCTCTCCTGGCTCCTGAAAGCACCAGGAAGGAGTATCCAGGCACCCGTGGCCTCCAACCCTACAACTTGTCCTTCCATGGGCTGAGGAGGCCAAATGAGAAGTGTGGGTTAATATTCTCAGCAGATTCCTGGGGGGACCCTGTATGAATCACATAGCCATTGATTGACAGGAGGCAGAATTTGGTGTCCACTCTTAATCTGTGGTCCCTTCAGGATTGGATATTATATATAGTTAAGGACACAGAACAATCCACCTGTGGTGCATGGGATTTGTAGAGAACTTTGGGGTGCACTGGAAAGAAAGCGGTGCTTAACAATTGAGACCAGAGGTCTGCATGGTGGGTAGTGGGGAGACAGGACGGGGTTTTCTCCAGAGGTCTACATGGTAGGTGGTAGGGTGTAGACAAAAACTGCTCTTTCATTCCTGACTGCCCAGACCTGAATAATCACATAGAAACTGTATTAATTACAACACTGCTTGGCCAATATCTTAGGCATATTCCTGGACAACTGTTACATCTTAAATTAGCCCATTTCTATTAAACTGTGTAATGCCAGATGGCTGTGGTAAGGTCCCGTCCAGCATCTGTCTCCTGTGGCAACTACATGGCATGTTCCTGACTCCACCTTCTTTTCTCCTCTATCTCTGCTTAGAATTCCCACCTTGCTCTATTCTGCACTTCCATAGACCCAAAGCAGATTCTTTATGAACTAATGGTAATAAAACATATTCACAGCATACAGAGGGGAATCCCACATCAGTAGGGATATCTGGATGATGGGAAGGCAGCTAGGGAGTCAGGACAGGGGTTTTCTCCAGAGATCTGCATGGTGGGGGGTAGGGAGATAGCTAATTAGCCAGACAGGTTTTCTCCAGAGGTGCGTGAGAATACCCACTTTACAGAAAATTATCCCCAGCCCTCACTAGGATTCAATAGAAGGGTCCCAATATCCTCATCTTCTGGAATGGATCCTCAGATTCTGCTCACTTCCACCCTGACTAGTTAGAGATCTAGTTAGCGAATCCACTCTGGGCCTTTATTCTCCCTTGTGGAGCTCCCTTTTGTGATTAATGTTTGGGGGTGGGGTAGGTGTGCATGTGCATGTATATGCATATATGTGCATGTATGTGCATGTGGAAACAAGAAGTCAACCTCTGTTGTCATTTCTCAGTCACTGTCCTCCTTGGGTTTTGTTTCTTTATGTTTGTTTGTTTGTTTGTTTGTTTGTTTGTTTGTTTGTTTGACTTAGGTCCTACATTGACCTGGAACTCAACAAGTAGGCTAGGCTGGCCTAGCTGGCAGGAAGCCCCACTTCCCTGTCTTGAGATTACAAGCATGCACCAACCATCAAGCACAGGCATTTTTTTCACCTTTTTAAATTTTATTTTATGTGTATGTGTGCTTTGCCTGCATGTATGTCTATATACCACACGCATGCCTGGTATCCACAGAAACCAGAAGAGAGCACTGGATTACCTGGAACTAGAGTTACAGATAGCTGTGTGTCACCATGTGGGTGCTGGGAACTGAACTCAGGTCCTCTGGAAAAGAAGTCAGAGATCTTATCCACTGAGCCATCTTTCCAGCCCAACCTACCCACCCAGGCTTTTTAAAAGTTAAGAGATCTAGGATGCAGCTCCCATTTGTGTACTTGTAAAGCAAGCACTTTACCATCCTCTTGGCCCTGACTAGTGTTTCTATCACTGTATGAGCACAGGGTGCAGTGAATGCAGAGGCATTGCCTATTAGATCTCCCCTCACTGTCCACTGTGGGGCATGTGGTCAGCATTGACCTCCAGCTCTGAAGTGCCAACTGAACCCATGTGATGCCATTATGGAGACAGAGCAGAGAGGGGAATGAAGGCCAGCTGGTCTCTCCTGTATAGGACCTCTGGGCAAGGCCAACTGCCATGCTTCCTGAGAGGCCAACACTCTGGCTGGCTGCATGCTGTTTCGGGTACCACCTCTGCCCAGTCTTGCCATCTCCCAATTTCTTCTTGTTAGAGCTGATCCCAACAAAAACTTGAGCCTCCCTATCATGCTATAGGATCTGCCCCCAAAGAGCAAAACTGGTTCTTCTGAGAGACTCACAAGCAGAGACAGAGACCACAAATATCCAGGGGACGGAGAGTTTAGGCCTTTTAAAACACAGTAAAGTTAGCTTAGACTCAGATACTAGAGAGAGGAAGAGAGAGAGAGAAATGTAAGTATACAAAGATTCCAATGTATTCCTAACCTGTGCACTTTGTATATGTGTGTCTCTGTGTGTGTATGTGTGTGTTTGTGTGTGCATGTATGCATGTTTGTATGTGATGGTGTGTTTGTAGGTACATGCTTATGTGTGCACATAGGCAAATAGGCACCAGAGGTCAGCACCAGGTATCCTCCCTCTATTGGTGTCCTATTGGTTTAAAAAAATGCTGATTGGCCAGTAGCTAAGCAGGATGTATATAGGCAGGCTAACCAGACTAGGAGAATTCTGGGAAGAGGAAAGGCTCAGTCTGCAGTCACCAGCCAGATHSYGAGGKAGCAAGAWGYGAARYCCTCACTGAGTAAGGTACCAAGCCACYTGGCTAAACATAGATAAGAATTATGGGTTAATTTAAGTTGTAAGAGCTAGTTAATAATAAGCCTGAGCTAATAGACCAAACAGTTTATAATTAATAAAGCCTCTATATGTTTCTTTGGGTCTGAAGGCTATGGGACCAGGTGGGACAGAAACTTCCATCTACAGTATCTACCTTAATATTTTGAAGGATGTTCTCTTACTGATCCTAGAGGTCACCTCATAGGGAATACTAGTGGGCTACCAAGTCCCAGCAATCCTGTCTCTTCAGTGCATATACTGACATGCCCAGCTTTTGCATGGGTGCAGGGGATCCCAAATTGGGTCCTCAAGCTCTCCCAGTGAGCACTTTACTCAGTGGTTTGCCTCCAGAGCCCCTATGCCACCTTCCATCTCCACACCGTGCCACCAGGTGACCCCACTGAACTTGACATGAAACAGAAGACTAAAATCACTTCTTGGGATCAATCAAGAAAATGCAAAAATAAATCACGGCCCATTCATACTGCCCATGAATGTCAGCTTGATGGAGCCCCTAACTCCATCACAAATGAGAGGGATTAGCTATTAGGGGCTGGGAAATGTTCCTTTCAGCCCCCTGTGACTCAATTCTGCTCTCTCAGAGAAAAGCCAATGACAGGCTTTTCCTAAAGTCTCCAAACTCAGCAGCCTCCAGCAGCAGGGATGAGAGGAGCATTGTTATTCATCTACAGCAGAGCGGTAGCATATAATTAAATCATTAAGAGGCAAATTAACTCTCCTAGCAATACTTTTCTAAGTGTTTGTGGGCAAACCCATTAGTGAGATGCCAGTAAATCCCAAGATATCTTTGCCTACAGACTGAGCCAAGGCTGCATCAAAAGGATGGGAGGTTTGCTGTACAGGTGGTTTGACCTCCTACAGAGATACATAGGAGGTCTAGAGTGGAGGATGAATGAATGAGTCGCTAATGGTGTGTTGTGACTACACTTCCTAAGGCCTTGGAGAGGCTAGCTGCCAAATCCCCTTCCTCTGAAAGCCAACAATAAATCTATTCTTTTCTTTAAAAATATTCAAGAGCTTTTGGGCTCTCATCAAATACCTCCCATTTTTCCGAACTCATTCAGCTTGGATTATTGACTTTGCAGGAAGGGTCTAGCTGTGGGTGAGTAGAACATGTTTTCCACTGGGATGCTTTGGACGTGTTATTTAACAGGGTTTTCAGAATAACGAATGTGAAGTTGGCTTCGATTTGGGAGCCAAATATATATTTATGCTATTGACTCAAATTCAAGTTGGCCAATCTGGTTGGCTTGTCAGTGGCCTTCAATCCATCAGGGCTCGAGTGCTTCCATCAATACGGTTGAGCGTTTACATGATGACCTCGCTTCAAGCATTTAATAAATTGTAAACAACTTGAAAGTGTATTGGAAGTCAACACAACTCATTATAGCCGTTTATACGCCCATCAAAATCCTAAGGGGGAGGGGTACCCGGCCTGATTGGAAGTTTCCTCTAGAGCCATACAATAATTTTAGCTGTGAAAGGAAATTTTATGGCATGTAAGATTAGACCACACTAATGCAAGGTCAAAAATAATAGAATCAATAGGCAAACTCAATACTGTTAACACTATGAGAAAATTACTACGAGAAAACAATGTCAATGGCAGATGGAAAGGGGTCTCCAAAGTCGTCCCATTGATTTCCCTTCACTTTGGTGACATTCTAACTCTTTCTCTTGTGTGATACAGAATGTTCAGACTTTTGTATTTTTCTCCAGCTCTTCTTTACCTGGGGAAGTTTGCCTCTTTCTGATTAATGCCAAACGGTAGAGGTGTCTGTATCCAGAACTGAATATGGACATTTGTTTCCTGATGTACAGGCTTGAACTGGTCCTTCATATAGGGCTGAGTTGATAAAAATCAGAAGTCATTCTCCCTACAGTAAGGCATCTAATTAGGTGCACATGTAATCAGTGCTGTTGACAGATGACCAACATTAGGCTGGAAACACGACCTCAGCTCTGTGGTACGTGGACATTGATGCTATTTGACCAGTGTATTGAGGTATTAGAAGTTACTACCTGTTACAACATGTGTTCCTCTAGCCCCAGTGAGCGACCCAACCTATCTCATTCCTTCCTGTCTCACTCCTTGCATTGCTCCAGGGTCTCCTCAGTTCTGTCACCCCCATAACCACGGGCTCATTCAAGGCCAACCCTTAGGGACCATCATCAATTTCTATTTCCCCTTCTCCTTTAGCCAAACTGTCCACTGTCCTGGTAGGGTTTGACTTCAAACTTTATTCTGAGTCTCCCACTCAACTCCATCTCTGATGATTTATGACAGCCTCCCCATTTTTCAACATCTGTTTTTATTTATTTTTCTGATTACTAGGCCATAATTCCCATTTGAGAACAGAACTCATGTAATTCCTGTCCTTAAACTATTTCTGTAAAGTACCACAGCATGCCCACTTGATGCCTGGGCCTCCCTGTCATGCCTGCACCCTCCTCTCCTCTTCTGTCCCAAATCATTCCTAGGTCATTCTTGTTCTTTGACATGCATGACTTTGACACTGGAAAGTGATGAGTCTATAGTTTGTTGGCCCTGCCCTTTGTGACACACAGGAGCGTCTTCTGAAGTTATGGACAGAGGCTAGACTGCACAGCAGAATTCCCTGCCTCCATCACATTCACTCTTTGTGTCTCCTGATGATGTGGTCTTAGGTGAGCCCACTTAGCCACCCTGTGCTTCAGTGTCCTTTAGCATGAAGGCTGTACTTCCACTCACGTCCTGGGCTCCCTGCAGAATCCCCTTCTGTCTGCATTGTCAGAGCATGAGCCATGAGGGAATTAGTGACCCTGGCTGCAGCCCTTACAAATCACTGTCAGTCCTCAGGAGCAGAAATAACCAGAGCCCTTGCTCTAGATTGGCTAATAGTCTCAGACTGCTCTGTAGACCTGAGCCCATGCTACCTTTCCCGGTCTATGGTGATACTTCCTGTGTGCCTAACTTTTCCTTCCTGGTCCTGCTTCTTTGCTTTTTTGATCTTTTCTGGGAGCACATCTCAATTACAGACTAAGATCTCCCTTCTAGATTTTTGAAATCGGAAACACTTCCATGATAGGACTGTACCTCTAGGCATGACATGGCCTGGCCCCTGCTAGCATGAGGTCAGAGCAGTTGTGATGATCCATGTGAGACCCTCATAGGCTGAGCCCGCTAAAATCGCTTGTAGAAGTAGGGGAGTTACTGGAATGGGGGGAGTCTTCTTTAGTGGTGTAGTTTCCTATGAGTGACCCCCCACCCCTGCTCCTATGAGTGACCCTTCACCCCTGCTCTTGTGAGAAACACTTCACCCCTGTTTTTATGAGTCACCCTTCACCCCTGCTCCTGTGAGTGATCCTCCACCCCTGCTCCTGTGATTGACCACCCCACCCCTGCTCCTGTGAGTAATCCCTACCCCTGCACCTGTGAATGATCCCCAGCCCTGCTCTTGTGAGCAATCCCCCACCCCTGCTGCAGTGAGCAATCCCCTACCCCTGTTCCTGTGAGTGACAACCTCACCACTTCTCCTGTGAGTGATCCCCCAGTCCTTGTGAGTGATCACCCCACCCCTGCTCCTGTGAGTGATCCCCCAGCCCTGCTCCTGTGAGTGATCCCTACTCCTGCTCCTGTGAGTGATCCCCAGCCCTGCTCCTGTGAGTGGCCACCACACCCCTGCTCCTGTGAGTGGCCACCACACCCCTACTCCTCTGAGTGATCCCCACCCCTGCTCCTGTGAGTGATCCCCCAGCCCTGCTCCTGTGAGTGGCCACCACACCCCTACTCCTGTGAGCGGCCCCCACCCCTGCTCCAGGGAGTAACCCCTTACCCATGTTCCTGCGAGTGGTTCCATCTGAACCCACTAGCTCATCAAGCTACACTGTAATGGTAGCTTTCTTAGACTGTTGGTGCTTCATCAGAGACTTTTTCATGTCTCCCCAGGACAAGTCACAGAACATGATCACATTTCATAGATGTCAATTTGAGACTTAAACATTTCAAAATTCAGAGGGTGCTATATTTTGGGGTTAGAAATACTCAATTGGCAAAACCTGTATAAATATTCCAAAATATGGGGGAAACACCCACAAACTAACAAACTCTGAACTCAGAACCCTTCCAGCCCCACAGATTCCACATGCAGGGTCCACTGGACCTGTGTTTTGATGAAAATCCTCCCCTTGGGTTCTGCTTCTGGGAAACACAACCTAAGACACTTTATTTTCAAAGCATTTTTCCTGCCAAATGGGAAGCAGCTAGCAGACAGACCCATGCAGAAGGTTCCAGGGTTATCCAGATGTGAACAACGGTGTCCAGACAACTGAGTGTGCACCGGGAGTGCATCAGGAGGCAGAGCCTATGGGTGGGATCCCAGCTACACACAGCACAGAGAATGAGGGAGAGAGACCATGAAGGGCAAACTCAAGACATATGCAAATTATCTCGCATAAGGAGCCAAGCAGCACTTCACTATGGAGAGCGGATGTTCTAAGAATATCAGTTAATAATAGCAAACATAGCCGTTAAGGAGAGCTGCAGACACACAATAGAATTTAATCGCCGGTACCACAGCCTCACAATGGGAAATTACAATGCCCTGAATTGAATAGGTTTCATTTTTCAAAGTGAATATTTTGCCTTTACAATCTCTCAGTGCCAACGATGCTCTTGGATTAGAACTGATTAGAGTCTTTTATCGAGAAACAAGGCTCTTGGCTGTTTACACAGATCGCTAAGCTTTATCCAACTGAAACAAAAACTCTTTACAGCCCTCTCCATCCTTCCTTCTCTCAGAGCCTTCGATTATCTAGAGAGGACCTAGCTGTCTCTTTCAGCAAGGCAGCAATATAGAAGGAGAAACAAAACCACAAGGGATGCTAGAAGAGCTGGAATCCATTCCACCAGCCCAGCATTCGGGTGGGTCCCTGGCATCTGGTCCACGGGTTCCTGGACTGATTTAATGCTTGCCAGACTCGGTTATAGGTACAAGGATAGGGACAAACCCATCCCACTCTCTGGCCACTTAGAGTTTATAAGGGTGAAGGGTCAAATTCCTTACACTGGTGAAATTATCGGGTCAGCAGAAGGGTGTGATACTAGTGTTTTTTGGGGGGGGGGTTGTTTTGTTTTGGTGGGTTTTTTTTGTAGTTTTTCTGGGTTCTGAAAATGTCTGCCTTCTTTCTAATGCTTTCCATTACAATTCAGGTGTATGCCTTATATACTCTGCAGAAATGATTATGTATGATTACTGCGGCTCATTATTTTTAACATTTGAAATGGTTTTGGAGAATTTCACACCCAAGTACACTATTCACATCATTTCCACCCTTCCTTCTCCAACTCTTCCTGTGTCCTCCCCACTCCCACTCAAATTCGTGGCATCATCTTCAACTATTATTGTCACATATATGTACATATGGATACATAAATAAAACCCTGAGTCATTTAGCATTGTGTGTGTGTGTGTGTGTGTGTGTGTGTGTACTCAGGGATGACCACTTGGGATTGAATAACCTATCAGGGTGCTCATTCCTATAGAATACTACCTCTCCCTCTCTCAGCATCCATTCATTGCCTGTAGCTCTTCATCTAGGGATGGGACCCTGCAAGATTTCTCCCATCTGGGTTGGCATGTCAATTACTGTTGTCATTGGGCAATTCTTGTCTAGGTTACCACACTGTTGAGATTTCTTGGGTGCAGCTTCCCTGTCACATTAGAAGACACTATCTTCCTGCAGACATCCTGGTCCTCTGGTCCTTGCAATCTTCTATCCATTCTTCCACAATGTTCTCGGAGCCTTAAGATTTAGCAGTTGCATGTAGATACATCAGTTGTGACTAGACCCACCACGATCACGTGTTCTCATGATACAGCAATTCATGATCTCCTATCTAGAATCCTGTTACTCAAATGTATTACTGAATTCAAATACCCCTTGGACCTTAGGAAATTTGGTTTGTGTATATTAAGTAACCATCCCAAAGATGATGGTGCAGATTTGTGTCATCGAACCCAATATTTATGCAGAGACATATGATCACTTCTATTCAGCAGGATAAATAAAGATAAATGCGCATGTCAATGCATACTTGGGTATGTGTGTTTATCAGTTTAATTTAATCTTGGACATCACTTGGATGATAAAAATCTGAAAATACACCATTGGGTTTCAGGGTGTTTTGGGTTTTCCTCCAGAATTATGTTCGAGAAATTGTGGGTCTATAGTTCATAATATGTAAAATCAACAGGATGTGTGTTAGGGCTTAAAAACCAAATTTATCAAAGATATTCATTGCTGTTGCATTTCTGTAACAGTGTCTGACCTCTAGATGACCCAGCTTTATATATAAACTTAAAGCACCTCCAACTTCATTACTATTTCATTGATCCATAAAGTACCCCCAAGTACTTGTAGTTCTCAGCTTCACAGAAAGGGCCGATATGATGCAGAAACCACACAGAGACAGACAAGCAGTGTGGCTCTGGTGTCCCAGATCTCAACTCTTGTGCACGTTAGCAGTCAGCTATAATATGATTTTTAAGACCCCAGGAGGGACCCTTGAATGTCGGCATGACAGAATTGGACCATGCCATATGGCAGGCCTGCTTAAGATAGCAATATCCGAAGTGATCTCTTTAGTTTGCACATTAGGGCCAACAACGTCCACTTACAAACCTCCCGAGAAGCAAAGCCAGAGCCCTTACCTTCGTCGGGTACCATCTGACCTTCTCAGTCTCTCTCAGAGCTTCCTTGTGCTCCCACCCCCTGGCCTTCTAATTTGTCTAGCTCCGCAGTCTCCACACCTGCCCCCACCCCCACCCCCATGCCTCATGCCCTAAATACTTGGGCAGGCCCCACTCTTTACCCTTCAACAGTCAGATTTGAGCTAAATATCACCAAACACAGGAAAACAAAATCCTGACCCCACTTTTATGGATGGGGGCCACTGCCACCTCCTGCTTGTCTTCTTCAAATGACTCTCAAATTCTGAAGTTATGCTCTCATTTATTTGGCTTTTTCTGTTTTCATTTGCACCGCTGTTGCTTATCATCCTTCATTGCTTAGAATCTGGGCCAGGGACTGATTTGTGCCAGGCCTTCCTTTATCAGGTCACTGAATTATGACATAGTAAGGTCAACGCCACCAAGAGAGAAGTCTCATGCAACTCTCCACTCTCTGGAAACCAGAGGTGTGTCCTGCACGATGACATCTAGCAGCACCAGGCTATCTGGGTTGCTGAAATGAGCAAGGGGAGGGAGCAGACCTCACGCAGCCTCTGGGGGATTTCCACTGGGAAGGCAGAGACAGTCAGGGTACCACCAGACGAATGACTGATTTGAATGATCGTAGTGGGTTCTGGCGCACAGAAACTGCCCTAGCTGTCTGGTCCCAGCCTTGGGCTGACTTAGCATAGGGGAAACACTGACTTGGTGTGTGAGAGTTGGATAAGGGAGTGCTGTGAGGTGTCAGCCACAATAGAAGCATCTGTCCTCAGTCTAGCCCTGAAAGTAATGGATACCAAATCAACAAACAACCAAATTCAAGAAAACCCAGATCTACCACATGTAACACCAAATCCCCAAATAAGAGTGCTTCTATAAAAATCAAATTGATTTCTCTCTAGCATGGACTAAGATCAGAAGGAACACATTCAGTGCCAAGGTGACAGCTGACAGTGGCCAGACTGCTACCAGGGAGGCAAGGCTGCCATATTTCTGATCTGCTATCCCAGCTCCATCCAGCCCCTCCACATCAATTTGTCATTAGCTACCTCTTGCTACTGCAGCTAATGACCACTTTCTCAAAGGCTTAAAGCCATGCAGCTTAATCACTGCACTGTCTCTGAGGTCACAATCCAAAGTAAGTCTTATGGGAATGAAAAAAAAAGTTGTTAACCAGGACTGGGTAGACAGCTCAATCTGTAAAGAACTTTCCACACAAACCTAAGGACCTGAGTTCAAGCCCCAGAACCCCCGTGAAGAAAGCCAGGCATGGTGGCCCATGCCTGCAATCCCAGAGTCAGAGATAGGTGGATCCCTGGAGCTCTCTCACCAGTCAGTCAAGCCCATTTGGCAAGACCCAGGTCAATGAGAGGCCCTGTCTTAAAGAACAAGGAGGTATAAGATTGAAGACGATACCTGTGATTGTTCGATATATGCCTCCATGCTTACCTGCACCCACACAAGAGTGCACACACATGTACACTTACAGATCTCACAGACACACACCTGACCTGTGCAAACGTGCACACACATGCACACTTACAGACCTCACAGACACACACAAATGTACACACACACAGAGATTTCACAGTCACACACCTGCACCTGCACAAACATGCACGCACACACACACACACACACACTTACAGATCTCACGGGCACACATCTGCACCTGTGCAAATGTGCGCACACACGTACACTTATGGACCTCACAGACACACACACAAAGTTGTCAATAGCACCTTTCTCAGGACTGGAGCCTTGGCTCAGTGGGCCCAAAGCATTTCCTGTTCTCTTCAGAGGACCTGACTTCAGTTCCCAGCATCCAGGTGGGGAGGGTTGTAACTGCCTGGGACTCCAGCTCCAGGGATTCTGATGACTCTGGCCTCTTGGGTACTCCTACCCATAGGCACAAATACAAACACACATAAATAAAAATGAATAAATCTTTAAGGATTGTGTTTCTCTTGGAAGCTCTGGGGAATATCAGTGTCTTTTTGAATCATTCATTCATTCATTCATTCAGTTCTACAGCCACCAGCATTCCTTGACTCCTAGCCTGTCACCCAACCCTCAAAACACATCACCTCTGCTTTCATCCATGCTTCCTTGCCTCATTGGACCACAGGCCATGGCTCTGTTCGCTGTGATATGTTCTCTGAAGTGGCATTCAGAGCTTCGGGTTACAAATCCGCTCCTTTCTTTCAGAACACCCCTCTTTTCTCAACAGGAGTGAAAGAAGCTGTTGGAGATAGACCCTGGTTGTTCTAGTTTCATTTATGTTTCTCTGATAAAATTAATTCACTGACCCAAAAATTGGGGGAGGGGGTTATTTCAGCTTACAACTCCAGGTTATGGTCCATTATTGCAGGGAATCAAGGAAGGACCTTCAAACAGCTCATCACATCCACAGCCAAGAGCAGAGAGAAACTAATGCATGCATGCTGATGCCTATGCTTGGCTCAATTTCTCTGTACAGTTCAGGATGTTTACTTGGGGAATGGTGCTGCCCACAGCAGGCTAGATCTTCCTATATCACCTAATTAAGCAACGTCCTACAGACATGTCCACAGGTCAGTCTAGTATACACAGTCCCTCATTGAGACTCTTCTCCCAAAAGACTCTAGGTTGTATCAAGTCCACAGTTAACACTAACCACTACACTATGTCTTGCCTCTCCTTTGTCAAAAGTCTGATCATCCCACTGGCCAACCAAGCCACATGTCCACTATTGTGATGGCAATGCACGTGAATGTCCTCTATAGGTTCCACCAGAAGCCCTGAGATCTGGAATTTACAAGGAAGAATATTATACTGAGAACATCACAGCTGCTTTCCTTTCCTGCTGTACTAATGTCACTTGAAGAACAGATGTTGGTCAAGCAGCAATTGAGTTCACAAGCTTCTGCCAAGAGTCTGTGATTTTAATCAAAGTTTGCCATCCACCCAGAACTTCAGAAGTGGATTCCCATCAAAGGAAAATTTCTGCTTCGGAAAGCTACCCAGCCCAAGAGGAACAAAGGTGAACACTGGGTCCAAAAAGAAAATAAAAAAGTCAATCATGACAATTATTTCACTAAATTATTTCAAACCTCGGAGTATGGAGAAGGCTCAGGTAAATGTCGGCTGTCATGCCAACAAGCAGAACCACCCCGGTCCATGACCTTTTCCTTGTTAAAATGCATGTCAGTATGCAAAATAGAAGCACTCCCTATCAGAACAGAATGCACCTTCCCTTACTAGAAGGTCTCAAAAATAATCTGCAGGAAAATGGAATTCAGAGGGAAATTCGGTTACAACAGAGACATGAACAAATCTGTAAAAATTGCTCTGTCATCACATCAGAACCTATTTCAGGGGGTTGAACCTTAGCTTGCTTCAAAGTAAATACTTCTGAGTGGGACGCCCTGGCAGAAAAATCTCCCAACATGCTTCCTTTGGCAAAGAGCCCCTTCCGTATCACTTCACCCACTAAATCAGTGGTTCTCAACCTTCGTAATGCTGCGACCCTTTAATACAGGTCCTCATGCTGTGGTGATGGCCAACCATTAAATTATTTTTGTTACCACTTCATACCATAATTTTGCTACTGCTATGAATCGCAATGTAAATGTTTGTGTTTATCGATGGTCTTAGGTGGCCCCTGTGAAAGGGTCATTAGACCCACAAAGGAATTATGCCCCCCAGGTTGAGGATTGCTCCTCTAGGCCCAGTAACAAAGGCAATTCTAAGCAACTGAGGAAGAGGGGACCAAATCCAACGCTCTTTGCTAAATGAGCAAGCTGAAACCGGAAGATGGTCATCTTCTTTCCCTATTCATAGTTCTCAGGGGATAACAAAAGATCCCAACAGAACCCATGATGGTCAGCATCATCCTGGGGAAGTCAACGGAAAGCTATGTTCAAGCAGGCTTGGTTCAGAAGGGTGCAGGAAGGAGCAGGAAGTGGGGGTGGGGTGAGAACGGTGTGGTAAGCAGGGAGCCTCCAGAATCAGAAGTGAAGAACTATGTCAAAAGGCCACCGTGCTGGCCAGAATTTTCATTTCAGAGACAAACACGGGAGACAAACTAGCTTGAAGGCAAGATTTACATTGGCTCAGGGTTTCTGAGAGTACTATCTGTGGTCGTGTGGCTCCATTGCTGATAAGCCTGTGTGAGGGAAAGCAGACCACCACGCCTGGGAACACATGGAAGACAGAGTGTGGAGCGAGACCCAGCCTTGGGGACATATCCAGTGGTGAACTTCCCCCCAAGAAGACGGGGTTAGGTGTAATTTTGCAGGCCCCGACATTCTTCTTCAGACAGGGTCTCTCATGGGCTCTTGACTTACCGAATAGCTAGACTAGCCGGCCCGTGAACCCAAGAGACCCACTGTCTCCTCCTCCCTAGCCAGCATTGCAAATGCATACCACTATGCCTCACAAAATTTTTAACGTGGTTTGGCTATAGGGGTTGAACTCAGGTCCCCATGCTTATAGGGCAAGCCTACTGAGCATCTTCTGGACCCAGGAGATGACATTTTGGAAGTAGAGAAACCCTTTCATGGGACTTGGGTGAGTTAACAGGATAGCATGGGCACATCAGAGAATACTTGTCAGTTTTCTATGTTTGGTTTTCAGGTGGCCAATAGCTCAGCATCCTGTCACAGTACCCATTCGCTGGCTGTAAGCTAACAGGTCCAGGCATGGCCTCTTCTCTGGGGGGGGATCCTCTCCTCCAGATCTTATTGGACAAGGGCAGTGTTTACATGTGAGAACCAGGGATAGAGCCATCTCCAAGTTCCTTCAGGCTGTTGCAGGAAGCCATGCCCTGGAGGTTGAAGAACTGAAGGCCCCTTTTCTTTCTGGTCTCTGTCCTAGACTGCTCGTGGCTCATGACACTGTGCACATCTCTTGCCATGTACAGCAGCAGAGAATTATCCTTTGTATTCTTTGGAACTCTCTCCAGAAATGGCCCTGTTTCTCTTAAGGGACCACCTACCATGTCTGGCCCACCCACCACCAATAATCATCCCAGCTACAAGTCAGCTAACAACTTAAAATAATCACAGTGGCAAGATCCTTTTATTCATAGGGTGTAGCGCACCACGCCCGTCTACACTCTATGCGCTACCATACAGCCATACAGTTCGTGAGCCAGGCAAGGGGCTGGAGACTGAAACACACAAAGACATACAGACAGAGACACAGTTCATCCTTGATACCAGAATGCCCCCTTTAGTGTGTACTAGAACCGCTTATATAGGGATCCTTAACTGATAGCCACGCCCCAGACAAACCCACCAGAAACCACTTCCCTGTCATCAGGAACTTCTGAGGGTCTCGTGCTCAGAGCAGCTGCAAGCATTACAAATTGTTTACCAGAAATTCAGGATCTGGGGGGTTCACAGCTCCCAACAATAGGGTCATATCTCATGACGGTCACAAATTCCTCCCACAACCAAGGGGATCGGAATTAAATAAAGGTGAGGTCACCAAGGATCACTTAAAATTCTGCCTCCAGCACCCGGCAATGCTTGATACGAGGTGCTGAGACAGGACAGTCGCAAGCCAGAAAAGCTGGCACATAGGACCTCCGACAGATTATAAATCCATAGGCATCACCGATTAACACTGCACCCCAGAATTAGACTGTAGGGGTTCCTCCCTGGCAGAGACCTCTATCTCGCAACTTGTTTGATTTCTCTACACCTAGGAGCTGTTTCTTGCTCTAGCTTCAGACACATCGCACTTACCTCAGAGTGTCACAGAGAGTGACAATGAAATCTATGTGGCTACCAAGTCCAGGAGCTGGTGAGGAGATGTTAGAATGAGTATTAGCATTGCTGCACATATCTGCTTCTCATGTGTGGGTTGTTTATCCAGCACTGAGGTAAGCCTAGGGCGAGCTCACAGCACAGCTGAGAAATTCCTAGGCCTTGTGCAGCTTAACATGGGTTCCGGGAGCAGTAACAGTGGGCCCTGACGCATCTGCTCAGGAACAAGTGCCAGCGGCCTCAGGCAACAAAAGCATCTCCAGAGCCAGCTGCATTGACAAGATAGCTTATCGCATTAGAGATTCCTCAGAGAGCAAAAGCACCAAGGTGGGGAGAGAAGAAACCTCAGCTATTCTAGCATAGCGAGGAAGATGGGCCAGGCGCCCTGAAGAGCAGAACCGCCAGGCCTAGCACACGGGCAACTGGAAAGGAAAGGGCCCGTCCTCTCAGATCTGGGAGTTCTGACGAGCCTCTCTGGTGCTCATTTTCATCTAAGCAGCCTCGTGTGCCTATCTCCTTCCCGCAGAACACAGCTCATCTCTTGGCTCAGCTGTGGGCCTGCAGACGAGGCGTGGGGACATTCTAGATTCACAGACCACATCTACAGCAGCCCTTACAGAAAAGGGTGGTTGAACTGTGCCCTCCAGAAAGGTGCATGGGAGTCCTGCCTGCCGGGGCCTATGAGCATGAACATGACGCATGGAAATGAAGCTTTGTGGATCACATTTTAAAAGGTCCTACACCATTATGATGCTCCATAATCCAATGACCATCTCAGAGAGACACAAGGAGGACCCCCAAGTAACAACCGAAGCACATACCAGAGTGACATGTTTCAAGTCAAGGCACACTAGAAACTCTCTCAATTTCCAGACACTCAGAGAACATGGATGGGATACCCCGAGACCCTCAGAGGGAGGACCACATACCTGGCTTCAAGGTCGGGGAGGGAACACAGGTCTGTCACTTTAGCCAGATTAGCAAGTGGCTTTGCTACCCCAGTCCTAGGGAACGAACACAGATGTGAATAATCTTGGCATACTCAAGGAGTGGAATAAAGAGTCCATGATGGTGGCATATAAAGGAATTTGGGAGGGTCAGATGGGCCAGTATCTGCTCAGCCAAAGCAGGACAGCTATAACCACCTGTCCACAATGAGAAGTCTGGGTGGGAGCTCTCACTAGGAAAATGGTGAGAGGTTGTTGCTCTCATTTCTCAGTACCATTAGGGCACTCTGATAAGAGACACAGGACAAAGTAGATAGGCCAGTGAGGCTGCAGACAGAGGGTGAGTACTGTCTGAAGCAAGGGGGGTTGATATCTTGAAGCAGAAGCGTCAATGTGCTGGGAAAGGTGAGGACCAGTGGGCTGGCTATGGGGACATGGCATCGTTCAACAGAGTCAGGGCCATCAGGAAAGCATGCCCATATTCATAATCCCTGAGCCCACCTGTCTGCCTACCACAAAGGATCTCGTTAGCCAACCCCCTCCAATTCTGAGTTCACTCTGGGCTGATGCATGCATTTTTATTATTTTCATTCTTTTATTGTTTGACAGTTTTACACATTTACATAATGACTTTTAGTTTTACACATACACACATATATACATTCACACACACACACACACACACACACACACTCCTTTTCATATGCATTGTCACACATGCATACCCGTGGTGCACACTGCCTGAATTCAGTGTCATTCTTGGCTACATACGGTCACCCTGTGCTCTCTCTTGCTCCTTCTGACTATGAAAAGGCCGCATTTTATATTTTCCCCACTGTGATCATTCTGTTTTTGCAACTATGTGTTGGTTTCCCTGGCAACGTGTAGACTCAGAGCTGATTGGCCAGGTTGTCGGGTTCCTTGTGAGAGCCACGGGCCCAGTTTTGAGTGGTGGATGCTTGCATACTAACCAGATCTGCACAGGCAAACCTGGTCAGGAAAACCTCTGCTCCCCCTCTGCCTGCCAGGGGCACACCCCTACCTCCCCACCCCCACAGGCACCTGCTGTGCTAATGTTCCCATACTGCTTTGGAGCAGATATAGGGGCTCAATTAAGCCTTTGAGATAGCTTTTAGGGGATGTATCTAGTGTTGGTATGTTTGGCCCATAGCTCAAAAGCTGCTGATAGATAAGAAATGAATTCTCAGAGCTGGGGAGATACCTCATGTGTCAGGTACTTGACTCACAAGCATAAGGAGCTGAGTCGAATCGCCAAAGGCTGGGGATTGGAAAAGAAATGCTGGGCACGGTGTGTGTTTTCAATCCCAGCACTGGGGAAGCAGATTTGAGCAGCTCCCTGGGGGTCACTGGCAGCTAGCCTGGCCTACCTTGCTGAACTGTAGACCAGTGAGAGACCTTGTCCCCAAAAGAGAGACAAGAGCAGTGCCTGAAGACAAATGCCTGAAGTTGTTCTAGTGTCCTACATGTGAATACACGCATGCACTTGTATGCACATGCACGGATGCACACATACGCACACACACACACACACACACGTGTACACACGAGGAGGCATTAGTTGAGGGGAAACTGTCCAGTTGCTGGGTGATGAGGTTAGAACCTGCCACACAGATGGAACTTAGACTCCTTGCGCAATCTTGAGTAAGTCATCCATTCAGACAAATGTTTCATTTTCTCAAACTAAATTTCATTCATAAAGGCAGATTCTCAAGAATGAGGTCGGAGGAGTACGCCACAAGGAATATTAAGCTGGAGTAAAATTACAACTCAGTCTGTCCCAGACAGAGGATCATTTATTTATTCGATGTATCTGACATTTGCTTTAATCATGTGAACACGCCCCTATTTCTGCACCAACCGCTAGGATTGCCTATCACCTCTCCACAACCTAAACTCTTTGTTACCCCACGAATTTAAAATTAAAAAAAGGAATCTCATCAAAAAGTGAAGTATGAGCTGCTGCCTCAAGAAACCATGCTGTAATTATTTTCTCATGTTCACTGGTTTGTAAGTCACTCTACCTGGCCCACTTTTGAAATCATGTCTTTTCGGAGGAAGTTTATCACTGGCACATGGAGCAGCTTCATCTGCATGCGAACATATTTGGCTGTGCTCTGGAGCCAGCGTAATCTTAATATAGACAGAAAAGTCACTGGCAAGTATTCGCTTTTCACCTGAGCTAAGTGTGGCAGGCTGTTCTGCATGGTAAAGCTAACATTTAGGCTGTCCAAGGAAGGGGAAAGAAATATGAAGGAGAGAAGCAAGACACACTTTCCCGATATTCCTTCCAACAAACTGATTGCATAATAATAATTAACTCCTCCACTAGTTACTATATATATATATATATCATATACATATATACGCCTTCTAAAACCCAGAGTGCACTCCCATCCTTCTTTAGGCAAAAAAAAAAAAACCTTGTTAATTGTTCATGGAGCAAAACCAGCTCCATCCAGTTGGCAAACCAACCAACCAACTCCTTGGACTCCCACCAACAAACCCAGTGCTATGTTCTCCTGGATGTCGTATGGGGCGGGATTTTGTTCACATCCTTTTTGCAAGATTTTCTATCAGTTGTGGATATAGATAAAAATCTGCTTATTTCCTGTGCAAGAAGTGTTCATTTTGATGTGAACATTTTTTTTCCTTTGGTGGGTTTGGTTTGCAGTTTTTGAGTTAGAGTCTCATTCTGGGACTCACTCTGTACCCCAGGTTAGCCCCTCACCCCTGCCTCAGTCTTGAGAGTACTGGAATTATGGACATGAATATCTTAAATTTAAACATTTTTAATACAACACCACTGCTATAACCCTCTCTGGCCCATCTCTATTGTCTTTGTGCCCTCACCCCCACCCTAATGCCGGTTGTTTGAGCATCTGCTTCCAGGGAAGCCTGTTTACTCCAGGACCAGGCTCTCCAGAGAATGACTGCCCTGTGACTAGGAGACCTTGGGTCAGTTGACACTCCCATGGACCCCCTCCCTGACTGGTCCCCTGGCCTGTCCATCAGAGGCTCCCATCCTTGACATCCCCATTGCTAGAACTCTGAGTCCCAGACAAGGGTCCAGAACATCACATTCAGATTTTCAGCATAAGGAAAGGAAAGGCCTGCTGTATAAGTCTGTGGGGATGGAATCTATTGAAAGGAAAAGATGCTGAGGTCCAAGTCAGGGATGGGGAGTGGAGGCAACAGCAAGGCTTCGTTTGGAACCAATGGAGATGATGCGCGGGGGTGGGGGGTGGGGCACATGGAATGGACTGCAAATGACAGACTCTGTGCAAGCGCGGGGAAGAGACGCAGAGATGTGGAGGAGACAAAGGACACGGGCATTAATAAAGCAGAAGGGAAAATGAAAACACAACACAAAGCCCTGCGGTTCCACATACAAGCCAAGGTACATACACACGCCAATAAAAGCAGAGAAGTGAGGAACAAAGGGTGTCATGGCAACCTCCGAGAGCCCCGTTGTGCTACAGGCTGCGGCACACATGGTCATCCATCACATCCATCCACACCCAAATGCACATCCATGCCGGGATGGCTGTGCCCCCCCTTGCTAGAGCAATCCAGGCCCCTGTACACACTTACCTCCCTTGCTTTCTTCTTCCGTCCCCCTCTGAAAATCCAAGCCAACTCTACACAAAGCCTCCTCTCCCTTTCCCAACAGCTGCCTCTGAAAGGCACAGAAATACAACCTGGACCCAGATCCTTACACTTGCACACCCCAGATTACAGTTCCCAAATTATCAGGACAAAGTAGATGGCCGTCCCTGATGCTCTAAAAGCAAAAAGAAAACTCCTGCTCTTTGAAAACAGAGACAGCGATGAGAGCCACAGAAACAGCACTGGGTTTTTGCACGCCATTGCAGGCACCAAGCATGCGTCCATGGCTCCGATGCAGAGGGGACTGTGCTTTCTAGTGGGACATATGACTCATTTACCTGGGCCTAACTCAAAAGAGGGACACTCATTTCCTCCCATCTCCACCATCTTCCCAAATTACAGCTCTCGTCTGTGTTAATAGGCCATCATCTCTTTCTACTTCCTGGCGGTTGGAGCCGGAGAAGTACCCGGAAGCTAAAGGAACAAAAGGAAGAAGAATGAAGGGGAGCTCCACCAGCGAGACCCAGAAGGCAGTGGCAAATCAAAGAAACTTTCGTGAGACCCTAATGGAGATATTGACACGTCTGTCTGGGAAGCTAAACTTAGCCCGGTGCAAGGCAAGCACAGGCTTTCTCACTTCATTTCTGAATCTGGAAAC
>LOEQ01000751.1:1209250-1219368 GCA_001685075.1 Bramus lutescens | reverse complement strand
TGCCGTATGAATATTTATTAATGCGTGTGAATCAGAACCTGCGATTATTACTCAAACCCCCTTTTCTACCTTACAAGCTTCAACTCAGAAGAATAAAAACACATCTGCTTTAGCGCTTCCCATATTTTATTCAATGTTTGAACAGCTTTGCTGTAAATATCTCATCCATTACGATTCAGTTGTGACTGTATCGGCTGCACGTCTCCTGCTTTACCGCTGTCATCAGAGTGAGACAACACACTGTTAATTCCGTTAACTAACAACTCCATTGTTCGAGCTCAGCAGCGAGCTCCCGTTTGTTGGGTCCACATGTTATAAAAGGAGAATGGGTTATAAATCAAAGAAGGGTCTAAGTGAGGCACGCTCCCTTTGTTCAAATGAGTGGGTCTTTACTCGAGATTGTCGCTTAACGTCTTACCATAGAAGAGATGAGTCAATCTAAAGACAGGGGCTCGATTCAATGGTGTTGGGTGAAGAGGTAGCTGAGCCCTCAGTGGATCCAATGGGAAGATGCAAACATTCTGGGAGCATCTGTGGGAGCTCTCCAGCCAGCTAGCTCACGGCTTTGCCTTGTGGCAATAGAGCAGGGTGTTTTCTTACCTTTGAAAATGTGGTTAAACTGCTCTTGGAAGAGTGCAAGCTGGCTCCTCAGACAAGGTTTGGGGAGAGGTAGGATGTCTCATCCCCAAGGGCTGGCTCTTCAGGAGATCAGTCATTCTGGACTTACAAGTCTTCAAGTATTTCTCTGGAAGCAAGACTTTCAACTAACTTGAAGAAACTTGGGAAAAGGCAAAAGTTGGTCATCCTGCTGGCACCAGAAACATACGTGACAGGCTCAAAATGACAGGAGAGTTGAAATACGGAAGCCTTGTCACAGGGCTGAGGGGCTGGCTACCAGACTGTTGGAAAGGTTGAAAAGGGACTGTGGCACTGTCATTTCAATGACAACTTGTGCTGTTACTGTCACTGCTTCTCACTGGGCAATTCAACCAGACCCTGGAACACGGTGTCACCTCATGAGCACCAGATCATCAGCCATCAGTCACAAAAACGGCATCTCTGGCCCACTCCCACCCTCTAAACGCTAAGAGCAGCTATTAAATAGGGCCTGATTCCCACCTTGAACTCAGGGTCTAAAGGAATCTAGGAAACACGGGCCTCGAACTTTCTGATATCTCCAAAGACCAGTGGTAAGCAGTGTGTGAGAAACAGGGATTTGTGTGCCTGACACCAAAGCTTCCATGGCCCTGTGGCATGGGGGGTGCTCATGACTGTGATGGTAGAGTACAGCTTCATCGCAATGTGTCCGAAGTCTTCAGCTCTCTCCTTTAGCTCAACTAAAACCCGATAATAACCAAACTAAATGATAGGAATAAAATCAACAAGTACTATATGCCACCAAATGATGAAGTCACATGAAACATGACTCAGATCTACCCTAACCTTATGTACTGATTGGCTTTTGCTTGTGTTTATTTGTCTTTCCTACTCTCTGCGACCAAGTTCTCAGCCAAAAATAAAAATAAAATAAAAAAAAACAAAAAACAAAAACTGGTTGGGATGCTGAGGTTTGAAAGTACTGTCGTCACAGGACCACATGCAAGTGGGAGCAGGACTGGCACAGGAATGTAAGGTTGCTTGATTGCATCTCAGAGGATCAAGAGAGAAAGACTAGACCCAAAAGTGGGGCCCCCGAGTAACCCACTTTAGGTCCAGAACCTAAAGAGTCTATAGCTTTCCAGAACAGCACCTTCCACTGGAGATAAAGGTTTCAAACCAGAAGCCTCTGGGGGGCATTTTACATTCAAACTATAGCACCCCTTAAGATACCTGACTTCTAGGGGCTGGAGAGATGGAGCAAGGGTTAAGAGCATTGTTCCTTTCCCAGAGGGCTGAAGCTGGATTCCCAGCACCCATCGGGTGGCTCTCAACCATTCATAGCTCTAGTTCCAGAGGATTGGACATCCTCTTCTGGCCTCCAATGAGCACCAGGCATGCATATGGTTTGTAGACAAACATGCAGGTGAAATATCCACACACATGAAATAAATAAATCTTTTTAAAAAAATTTTTAAAGATATTTGACTTCTGTCAGAGTGCCCTCAGACAGTGTAGATAAAATAATTTTTGCAGAATTTCAGCTATTTGGGCTAATTGAGGAATTATTTGATTGGAGGTAAGGGCTTTACTTGCCCTGTTTTGATTTATGTGTGGCTGGCTCTTCCTCTTTTAGGATCCACTTCTTCTGTGTATCTATCTGGGCAAGCTCTACCTCCGAGTGGATTTGTTCAAACTCTGGGTGAAGATTCACATCTGCCCCCAGCATGCTCACCTAGCTGACTTCTTTGTAATCACACAGCTAGGGGATAAACAAGAAGAAGGAACGTGTTCTGAAGGTATCTGAGAGGAGAGCCATAGACCCCGGCCTGCATCTGACCCAGTCATGAGGAAACTAGAAAGGAAAAAGCAACCTTTGGAAGGTCACTGGAGCCCACTGACAGCAAGACACAAATGAGCTGAATGGATGAGGAAGCTTCCGAGTTCATCAGAGGTAATTCTTCTGAGACACGGTTTCTTAAGGAAAACCTCCCTTCGTTGTGATTCTGAATCTGTCTCCTGAGAAATCTTGGATGCCTGCTGATCATTTTGAATTCCTTGACGCCCTTAACTTTCTGGCTGCATGTTAGAAATCATTTTAAATGAATTGAATAAAATTCACAAGTGTTATACGCCAGCAAATGATGAACTCACAGGAAATATGACTCAAATCCACTTTTTTCATTTTGTTTTCCCCCCATAATAAATAGAAATGAACAAATGCGGCTTTAACGACATCTCGGAGTGAGCATTTTATGGATATATCATCAGTTGGAAGCATGCAACGCTTTTGTAAAATAAACTCCATTCTGCATATTTATAACCAGATTGAAAAAGGTGTGTTTGTTATTTTGCGTGACATTTCCTAACGACAGTGACGTTTTCTATATGAAGATATACACACGCCATCACAAAAACACACAATATTTCAGCTTACAGAATGTTTCCTTTATTGAAGGTGGTTTTTTACTTACTTAGTCTCAATTACTTTTTTAACCTGTGCTCACAAACTTAGAAACATCTCTCCTCCTTTCCTATAAAGCTACAGACACATGTGAAATTGTCATTTGAGAGAAAATTTGGGCCTAAGTCCCTCCTTGGACACTTGAGGTTTTGACCCTCAGCCCTAGCTGAAGTTTGGAACAGATGGACGTCTTTCGGAGATACAAATGACAAAAGGAAATTGGTTTAAGAAAACCAGGGTGGTTCATTGGATGTCATACATGGGAAGGACTGTCTCAGACACTTGCATGGCCAAAGGGACAGGAACAGATGTGAATATAGATTGAGACGCAGACGTACGACTCTGTGGCTCCAATGTTCCTGCATGGAGGGTCCGAAGTTGAGAATTCTGAACACATTAGGCCTAAAGTGTAACACTTAGTGGTGAGAAGTGTTTCTTTCCATGTGTGCAAAGGACGTTTGCCTCTTTTAAGTTTGTGAACATAGAAAGTCAAATGGTAGCAACAGCTAAGAGAACTTGCTTGTCTCATAGGTGGCCAACACTAAGCTTCTCCCCCACCGCTCTCGCCCTGCTACCAGTGGCACAGCAGGGCCAACCTTTCATTGCCTGATCATGCACAGGCGACTCAGACACTAGTTTCTGGAGAGAAGGAGGAGCCTGCTCTATTGTCTACTGCTGTAGGAAACTGCTCCCCAAATTTAGCAGCTTAAAAAATACCTGTGTTACCTCTCGCTTTCACTGGGTCAGAGACCCAGGTATGGCTTTACTAGGTCCTACAGTTGAAGTGAGAGTCCTTTCATTCAAGGGAAATCTTCCCTTTCTCATTGGCTGTTGCGTGGATGCCACTGTTTGCCTTTGCCACGTGAGGCTCTTCAAATCAAGACAGCTGGTCTCATCAGAGCAAACACGTGAAAGTTGGGGCAGGGGGACCACAGCTTTTGATAATCTAATCTTTCTCATGACATCCTATCTTTTTTTATCATATTGATTCATTGGTGGCAAGACATCCATCTATCTTCCACTCAAGGGGAGAGAATTGCACAAGAGTGTAAATACCAGCAGGTGGGAATCTAGGAGTTAGCCATATCGAAACCTGCCCACTGCCACAGCAATCTAAGGTGGAGATAGCTTTAAATGAAAATGAGTTCATTCATCATTGGAGCAAGAAGAGGCTCAGACAGGATTCCCTGACCCGTGAGTAGAGGTGACCACCAATAATGTTTGCATGGTCAAATGAACTTCAGTCGATTTGAACATAGAGTTAGAGGAAGTGGACTCATGTTGTGGTGGCCCCTGAGTCCCTGTACAGAGGGTCTGATACTGGCCTGACTGAGCATTTGAAGCTTAAACATCACTGCATTATTTTACAGAACTCAAAAGCGATTTATTGACTTTCAGATGTGAGGAGAAAGAAAGATTTGCACCCAGCCTCAACCTGGTTTTTGCTTCTTGTATTTTCATGCTGGAGGTAACTACCAACTCACACTGCTGTGGATGACTCTTTGCTTAGGGAGCCTTCTGGATGGTTCAATGGCTGCCAAAGACGAACACAGAGAGGGACGCTGTGCAGAAAGCCAATCTGGTCTGCATAAGAATGAAGACTCTTGGACATCCACTGTAGATGTGGATGTAGACCCACTGAGCCTTGGAACAGTAGACGAATCAGACATGTGTCTGAGCCTAGCCACATGTGGCAACAGTGCCAGAAGACAAAGCTGGGTCAGCCAGTGGCCTTCTGGAGACACACCTGCTTTCCCGATAAAAAGGAATAGATGCCATCTGCATTAGAAACTCTTTCTTTCTTCCTTTCTTCCTGCTTTGAATATATATAGAAATTGATGTTGAAACCATCAACTTGCAACTATAAGGGGACACTCAGAAAACTGTTTTAAAGAACAGTCGCGTGGCCTTGTCATGGCACTGTCATGGAAACGCATCTTTGGAGTCAGTGATACACGAGAAAAGAAAACCATCTTGTTTGTTTCTCATAGCTGAACATAACCCCGAGGTAGATAGCGCTTGCCAGATTGCTACAAGTAGCAAACAAACTTCTCAGGAGTAGAATCCCCAGGATCTTGAGCATCCCCCGTTCTCTGGTTTCTTTAGCTTCTTTATTTTCCCATTTCATCTTTTCCTAATCTGTATCAGTTCCAGGCCTCAGACAGAGCCCTCATTATATCAAAAGGAAATGTATCTGAAGCTAGGACCACAGTGGGAACATAGATCTAGGAGAGTAGCCTGTTGTCTGGCCCCCAGAAGAGCCCTTCCTAGAATGTGACTTCTTGTCAGAATAAACGACCTATGTGGCTGACCGTGTTCCTTGTCTTTTCGGGTCCTTCAAACCTGCTCATCATTTTGAGTTCTACCTTGAGTCTCTGTTAAGATGCTACAGTCATGTGACATTCTAATCTGTTCACTTAGAACTTGCCCATCTCTCTGTCCCAGGAAATAGGGATGAGAGACTATTTCTTCCATCAAATGTTGTTCATGTATATACTTCTGATATAGACAAAACTGATATACATTATACAGACACAAACAGAGAACATTGCATTGACACAAACTTTAGGTAGAAACAAAACTACCCTCATTGCTAGACTGTCTGTCAAGCAAGCCCCAGGATCCTTTTGCATCACTACCCCCAGTCCTGGGACTGTGTAACATGAGGGCCGGGCTGCTGGGGTTTCTGTCCCACCCAATACCCCACAGCTAGCAAGCCCCAAAGAAAATCACACAGAGGTCTCCATAAGATTATAAACTGATTGGCCCATTATCTCAGGCTTCTTATTACGAGAACATTGAATATAATTGGGTAATAGGAATAGATAGTTAGCCACATGGCTCAGTACCTTTTTCATCGGAGCAGGTCACATTCTGCTTCTTTGGTGATCTGGGCAGGAGTGTAGAAAGAGCTTCCTTCTTCCCAGAATACTCCTGTCCTCATCGCCCTGCCTCTACTTCCTGTCTGGTTGACCCACCTATACTTCCTGCCTGGCCAATCAGCATTTATTTAAAACATGATTGACAGAATACAGACAAATCTCCTGCACCAGGACTGCAGGCATGAATCACCCTACCTGACTTTTATGTGGGTGCTTGGATCTGAACTTAGCTCATCATGTTTGGACTGCAAGTATTCTACCCACTGAACAAAGTCCAGGGGCTACTGCAAGAGTCTTAAAGAGACAATAAATTGCTGGCCAAGTCACCTCAGTAATAAAGTGACAAATTAGCAAAAACCATACCAGAGGCAGAAGCAAAAGCTATGGGCAGTCATCGGAGAGAAAGCATTCCTGGAGGGTGAGAGAAGCAATTACATTTTGAAATGGTCATTTAAAGCAGGTGGGAGCTGATCTGCTGAATTACAGGAACAATATAAGTGTTAAGTAGCTAGAGTCAGAGTGAGAGAAGCTACTGGTGGCCATAAAGGCCACCCAGGGGGCATCATAGAGACAANCAATAGGGAGCCACTGAAGTTGCAGAGGCCGGAGGTGTGCAGAGGTTAAAAGCACTGACTGTTATTTCAGAGGACCTGAGTTCAGGACCCACGTGGCAGTTCGCAACCCTCTGTAACTCCAGCTCAAGAGTATGTGATGCTTTCTTCTGGCCTCTGCAGGCACTGGGGAAACATGTCGTGGGACATGCATGCATGCATTCCAACTAATGAGTCTGCATATAAAATAAAACACATATATAATAAAAATAAATAAAATATAATGAACCTGAACTTTTTCTTAATTTCTTTTAAAATCAACAGAATGAATTAATAGTAAACTATCATTCAAGCGGCCAAAATTATCTTAGACTGTGGAATTCTTTCGATGTCATGGTTGTTGCTGCCTAGTGGGGAGTTCAAACAAGATGTAGAGAACAAGAAGTAGAAAGAGGTTTGTGGGTAATTATCCTAGTGTCCTTGCTGCTGGACTGAACACCCAGCAATCACAGCTTAAGGAAGGAAAGGTTTGATTGGGCTTACCTGAGAGAAGCACTGTGGAATGTCTCAGTCTATGGCAGTGGTAGTGTGTGGCAGGGGCTGTTCACATGGTGAGGAACAGGAAGCGAGAGACAGACCCAGAGGGAGGGACAGGCAACACCTTCAAAGGCCCACCCCTAGTGGCCCTTCCAGCACTGGGCCACACCCCTTAAAGACTTCCTTAGCTTCAAAATGGCACCATAAGCTGTATATCAAGTACCTAAAAGGTGAGCCCATGGGAGACACTTCAGACTCCAGCTATAGAAGTACCATACCACTCCCCAGCTCATGGCTCCAGGAAAAACCCATCCCAATCTGCCTTTGAAATGATTAAATAAATAGCTAAGTTTAAGTTGTGACTTCTGAAATGGCTCAGCCATCCAGGTCACTTTCCATCAAGCCTGCAGATTTGAGTTTGATTCCCAGAACCCACATTGTGAAAGGAGAGAACCTGACTCCTACAAGTTATCCTCTGAGCTCCATGCACAAGCCATGTTGTGAACATACACACATACATACATACATATGCATGTGCACAGAGAGAGAGAGAGAGAGAGAGAGAATAAATAAACATAAAAAAACTTTTTTGAAAAACAAAAACTTTGAATCAAACACAGCTCCACAGTCCAGGTTGCTCATTGTTACAGGCCCTGGATACTTGAACACATTTGCCCACGCATCTGCAATGCCTTTGGAACAAACCTGAGCTGTCAATAAAAATGCAAAGCATCAAATAACACGGAGGCTCATCTTTCCTTGAAAACCATTGGCTTAGCAGAGCTAGTAAAAACCAACGAATGCTCAGGGGCGTGTGAATGCTGTCCCTCCAAAGGGACAGCAGCCATCAGGCCCAGCTTCCCGCTGATGTGTGCCAACACCTGCTGTCAACACATCTTGAGATTTTTTTTTTCAGGAAGGAAAACCCATTAGTATGTGAATTGTTCTAACTATTAGCTCCCTGAAAGCAAAATAATCCAAGTTATATTTAGCACAATGGCTACAATTTGAGATTTGAGGCCAATTATTGTGCATTTAAGATTGTATGAAAAGAACACAAAATGCAAAAATGATGATGATGATGGTGGTGGTAAAGTTTTATAAAACTTAATCTCATAATCTTAAGTAAGCCATGATGTTTTCACCCATGCAGTATGATAGACTCAAACAATTGCTAATAAGCCCTCTACATTAATTGGAGATTTATCTAAAAATAAAATAGGGGTATTGGGGGGATGGAGTTCACAGTCAGAGCACTAAGACTTTTCTAGAACTGTAAACATCCTGTGTGATAAACGACACCATAGGTTAAATCTATCACATGATACGTTTCTCCAAACCCATGGAACACAGCACGAGAGTAAGTCATGATGTAAGCTACAGACTTAGTAAAACAATCACATGTCTGTGAGGCTTGTGAATTAACCATGTCTCTCCAGTATGGCAGGTTGGCAACAGAGAAGTGTCACTGGGAAGAACAGAGATATTTGAGAACTCTGCTTTTCATTCACGGCTCCTGTTAACCAGAAACTGTCCTTTGAGAAGCTTCTCTCTACAGTGGGCCATAGAGATGCATAACTGGTCAACATGCTGCAGTGACCATGAGTGCTCAGCCCTAAACAGAACATACATATCAGCCACGGAACACACGTATCAGCCACACGCAAGGGAACATCACAGAAGAGGCGTGGAAAGCAAGTCATTGCATCATGGACCTCACAGCTGCGGCTACTTACACAAAGCCTGAGCCTGGTCAACATCCCAGCCTGGGTGAGTGAGAGGATCACAAGGACCCACCCCCAGCTGAAAACCTATTGGTCGTTGATGGCTGCTGGGGGAGGGGCTTGTTTTCTTGGGTGGTGTGACCCCTGGCGAGTTGCCCATTCTCCCATAAATGAGCCCTTGCTTGTGCCCACACAGACCACCCTAATTAAACTTAACAGGTCATGAGAAAAGGACATTTTTCTTTTATTGAGTAAAAGAGGTCTGGCGGGAGTCAGAGGGGATCAGAGAAGCCAAGGAGGGTGAATATGGCCAAACTGCTTCATAGACATGCATGGAACTGTCGAAGGATAAGATAAACAACAGGAAAACCAAAAGAAAATCTATCAATAATCAGAAAATAAAGTTACCTAAGTAGCATAGCAGCACATAGTATATTACACATATGTAACCTATATACACATATGCCAGTCAAAGGTATTCATTATACACTTACAAGTGCTTCTGAGGAATGCTGATGTAAGTTTTCTCTCTTGATCTGTTTTCCAAATTTTCAATAAGCACAATTGTTCAGGCTGTGTTCACTGTGTGGAGCAGAGATGAGTCAGGAAATGACTGGGCTTGCAGCTGCACAAAGCCTCCTTCCCCTGGAGTACACTTCCCAGCTGCTCCACGCCCTTCAAAGATGCCTGTGATTGAGTGAGGGATGGAGAAAATCAAATAACGGGTACAAACGCAGACCCCAGCCACAGGTTCTGAGACCTCCAATAGCCTGGGCAGCTGTCTAGAACAATGTGCATTTTAAAATAAAGATAAAGTTTCAAAATGTCCTCCATTAGCAATGATAAATGCCTGAGGATACAGATGCCTAACTCAATTAAACGTTGTATGATGTATACATGTATTGAAATAGCATATTGTCCCATGTATGTTTTTTAAGCTTCTCAACAGGCAATTTCTAGTTAATAGGAAACTTGAGTGAAAAGTAGAGCTCTCAAATATCTCCTCTCTTTAAAATCAAAAGCAAATTTGATTTTAAATTTTGAGTAGAAGCATTGAAAACTTTGGCTTCTTTTATAAATACATGGGGAAATAGAAAAAAAGGAGAATCAATATTTAGCATACTATACTTTAAAACAAAAGGAAAGTTGAGAATTAAAGGCTTATTTCTTTGTTGGGGGGAAAAACCTGGCAAAGCCCCTGCCCATTCTTCTCTCATATCAGTCACACAGGGCAAACCTGTAACTTGCCTCCCCAATTTCTAAACTTGGGTCTACTTTTTAAAAAGGTTTATCTTTATCATTATGTCATTGTAGTCATTGTATGTGTGTGAGAGAAAGACAGAGAGAGAGAGAGAGAGAGAGA
>LOEQ01000751.1:1192796-1209237 GCA_001685075.1 Bramus lutescens | reverse complement strand
AGAGAGAGAGAGAGAGAGAGAGAGAGAGAGAGAGAGAGAGAGAATGTGCATGTAGGTGCAGTACTCCAGGGGGCCAGAAGAGGGCATCTGAGACTCTGATACTGGATTGGGAGCTGCCTGATGTGGGTGCTGGGAACTGATCTTGGGTCTTCTGCAAGAGCAGGAAGTGCTCTTAACCACAGAACCATCTCTGCAGCCCCTGGATCTACTTCTAACATTTCAACTTTGGGGCTTTCCAATATCACGGGATACCACCATGAGCTCCTTTGGTAGGAAGGCAAAATTGTTGTTTGTTTGTGTTCTAAGATACTATATAGTTTTTTTTTCTCAAGCACTTTCCTGATTAATTATGTAAGCAAGTTCCTCTGATGCCCCCATAGAGCCTCACCAGCATTAGCATGCCAGCATCCCCAGTCAACTGTCCCTTTAATAACACCCTTCACTGTCAGCCTCTTCTTCTTCTTCACTCGGCCAGTTTCTGTTCTGTTCATGCACTTTTGTCTCCATGACTGGCCACCTCTTTGGATTAATCTTATAAGACAGCATCTAGGCTCCCACAGGAGACACCAAAGGAACATACTGGGAAACTTTCACACCTTCGGGAATCGAGCACCCTTCAGCAGGGACCACATTGACGGGCTTAGAAAGAGTGTCATGATCAATCATGGCTGTATTTGCACCTGGTCCCTATGCAGGCTGACGAGCTAGCAAGGAAGTTTACCTTTGTGCAATCACTGGCTCTTCATGCACCATGGAGTTCCAGTCATTCAACTAGGATGCGGCAGCTGACATTTGTACACACTGACTTTGCAAAGGAGTAGGGTCTCAATGTTAGAAAATAAGCTTTATTGTGCAGTGCTGGTTCCAGGCTTTTTGCTTCCCATGTGAAAAATTCAAAGACGGAAACAGGCTCTGGAGGACGATGCACCACTGGGGGAGGTCGTCTGACTTACGGCCCCAGAGACCTCCTGGGACGCTTTGTAATCCTATTAGCTCTGGCTCCCTGTGAACAAGTACATCTGGAGACATATATATTTATGGAAAATGAGAAATATTCTTTCTCTCCTACCTTATGGCTAAGTAGGTCATGTTGGCAGTATTTTGAGCAGTTATTGCTTTTAAGCTGGTGTACTTCCAAGCTGAACGCTGCTGGAGAAGGTGTGTGGGTGTGACAGCAGCTGCCCCTCCTCAAAGTCCTCTGAGAAACTAGGCCATCATAGATCAAAGCAGAGAAGTGCAAGGTCAAATGAGACGTCAAATCTGTGTGTGTGTGTGTGTTCAGTCACATATGCATGAGTTTGTTGATCTGCATGTTTATGTGTATATACATGCATGTGTTTGTATGCATGTATGTGTGTGTGTGTGTGTGTGTGCATATAGACATCAGAGATTGTCAAGTGGATCCTCAATCTATCTCTAACTTACTTTTTGAGACAGGGTCTCTCACTGACCCTGGAGATCACTGGCTCCACTATACTATTTGGCCAGAGATCCTCATTTCTGCCTTGCCAGTACTGAGACTGTAGGTCTACACTATTGCACCCAGGCATTTACACCAGTACGAAGACCCAAACTCAGATCCACATGCTTGCAAGACAAGCACTTTATTAACTGAGATTTTTGCCCAGCCCATGGCTCCAGGGTTTAAAAGCTGCCTTTTAAACACCTATCCTTAATAGGTGTTAGATAGGTAAGTGTCAATGATTTTCAATGATTTTGTAATTAGAGATTAGTAACGTGACTGTTAAAATATTCATACAGGTTGCTAGAGCACCTAGATAGCAACACTTATCTTCCAACATCCGGGAAACTGCGACGTCCAGGGCCTCAGCAGCTTTAGTAAGAGCACGCGTCCAGGCTCTCTTGTTAAAAGAGTTAAAGAAACCCTCCAGGTGTCTTTGACGGGAGCATTCACCTCGTTCCTGAGGACTCATCCTGATTGTCACCTGAGCGCCCACCTCCTGAACCCCTCCCCCCATTAACAGTCACGAAAAAGTGTCTGAATCCGGAGGGTTTGAATTCAGTCACAGGTTGGATGAAAACTTAGAAAAATCACTTTGTTTTTTTTTTCAAGACAGAGTCTCACTGGGTAGCGCTGTCTGTCCTGGCTGTAGACCTGTCCTCTCATCTGGTCCGACCGGAGATTGAGTCTCTAGGTGGACGGAGACGGAGGGAAGTGCTGAGATTAACGGCGTGTGCCGCTAAGCCTGACCGAAGACTAACTTTTGAAGCTAACGATTAAACAACTTGATGGTGCTGCTCTGAAGGCTCCAGCTAAAAGCTTAAGAAAAGCGAGAAAGAAGCATAAGGCTTTGAAAGGGAAAAACACATCCCAAAGTCTGCAACTGATGAAAATCCCCAAAAAACACAGAGTCAACAAATGAAGGGGGTATATGTCGAAGTAGATAGACCAAAGAGGAGCATTTAAAACACAATAAACACAGAAAGAATCCATTCAAAATGTATCAATGGATCAATGTAATTTCCAAGCCTTCAAAGCTAGAGGTGACCAGAGTAAAGCCATCGACACAGATAAATGAATATATGAATTCTTAGGGTGAGTCATGAATTCAGGGACAAGACTGGTGATGGTCTCTTGTTTTGTGACATGACTATCTTCATCCCTAAGTATCTTGTCTCTTAATATATTTTTTTAAAAAGTATATTTTAAGATTTATTTTTATTTTTGTGTACGCATGTTCATGTGTGTTCTACTTTCTAATGCTATGATGAATGTCATGACCAAAAACAACATGGAGAGGAAAGGGTTTATTTCAGCTTGGATCTTCCAAATCTTAATCTACCACCTGGAGAAGTCAGGGCATGAATTAAAGCTGAAAGCACGGAGGAATGCTACTCTCTAGCTGGCTCCTGCTTGCTCAGCTCGATTTCTTATGCAGCGGCCTAGGAATGGTGGCCCACAGGGGGCTGGGCCCTCCTACTTCAGTCAAGACAATCCCTCACAAACAAGGCCACAAACAATGTGAACCTCAGTGAGGTTCACTCTTCCCTAGTGACTCCGTGTTGTGTCAAGTTGGCATAAAAACAAACCTGGACAGTCGGTGAGCATGCTTATGAGTTTTATGGTTCTACTGAGCATTCTCCAAGTGTCAGACAAATTATTCTGACGTCACCTGTGGGAGCAGCCATGATGCTTCCCACTTCATAGAAGAAGAAACCAAGATAGCTGAGTGGTTGCCAAGGCTGCCCAGTGAGAGTCTGGTGATGTGGAATTTCCTTCTCTGTGCTGCAAATGTGTTGCTTTTATTGGTTGCTGAATAAAGCTGCTTTGGCCTAAGGCAGGGCAGAATATAACTAGGTTGGAAAGCCAAACTAAATGCAGGAAGAAAGAAATCAAGGTCAAGAGAGACACCAGCAGCCACTGGAGAAGCAAGATGTGAGGTTAACAAGCCACGAGCCTCGTGGTAAAATATAAACTAATAGAAATGGTTAGCATAAATGTAAGAGCTAGTCAGTAATAAGCCTGAGCCATCAACCAAACAATTATAATTAATATTAAGCCTCTGAGTGATTTTTTATATAAGCGACTTCAGGACTGGGCAGGACACAGAAAAGTTTCTGGCTGTAGTCTGGCTCCTGTGTTGTGCCTGCCTGAGGCTTCCATTCCCATTGTTCTTTTTAATGTTTATTTAAACTTGCATACACAGTGTTGGTTTCGGCATATGCTCTATTTGACTTTTCACATTATTGCATTTTCAAAGAGACTTTGGTTCTTGTCTTTCTTGTCCCTCCTCTTCTCCTCCACTCCTCTTTCTACCCTTCCATCCTAAAACGTCTTTCCCTGTCTTGCCTTAAGTGCCCCACTGTCCTTGCTCATCTACCAAAGAGCAACCACATACAGCCCCACCATCCCCCAAAGGCACCAAGTCTCAAACCAAGCTGTATTTGAGCCATGAGTCTAAGGTTTTACTACTGGATCAAAACAATCACGCTAAAACCAGAAACCTAATTCACCCACATCTTTTCCCCATTGCCATCTTTTTTCCCATGTGTGACCAATTAACGCACTTGGCTAGAACAGGGTGCTAATGAGGCTAGGGTCAGGAGTTCAAATCCCTCATGGCTGTAACGCGATGCTGCCTTCCCACAGACACAGGTTATGGCCTGGATCGCAGCTGGCTCCCTCCGAGGAGCACTGTGTTTGTCCTGAGTTCCGTTAAGAAAGTTTTCCTCGACCGTGGGGAAGGAAGGCATCTGTGCTGTCGGACCAACTCAGAACACATGCCAGATTGACAGGGTGACTGCAGACATAAATACAAATCAACATTGTTATTAGTTGAATAAATTAACAATTTTTGCTTAACATTCTATAAATTTTAAATGCAGTCTTTATAGCTCAATGGAGCTGGCACTGGATTCTTTTTTAATTGAAGCATATTGAGAAAGAGATGCTAAAAATTTCAAGATGTTGAATGGCATGTGCCGTGGGACCTCAATTACTTAAACTCATCAGGAAGTGAGTTATTTTGTGTATGTAAATTACGTTCACATAATGGAAACGTCTCCTTAGCACCAAGATGTTATATATTAGGGATGCGGCTGGGAACCATTCTGAGTGGAATTCACATTTTTCTGCCTTCTCAAATCTGAGAGCCTGGGAATAATTTATCTGGGATGTCTATTATTTACAAGAAACATGACTTAAATGAAGTAAAATGTAGTTATATAGTTGCTTATTACAATGATTTACTTACTTGCACATACATGCATGTGAGCACAAGTGTACCATGGCATGCATGGGGAAGTCTGAGGATAACTTCTGGGAATCAAACTTGGTTCACCAGGTTTGCTGGCAAGTACCAAACTTAACCTTCTCACGGGCCCCAAAGTGGATATCCTGTCCCCTGTCCTCATATCAGCCCTGAGAGAGGACTGGCCACTTTTGTCATTTGTCACCCTAAGACTTGAACTCATTCTATAGCTGACTGAGGCTATATAGATGATCGTGCTGCTACGGGAGAAAATTAATGATAATCACAACCCTAAACCCAACTACTAAATTTTATTAGGTTCCAAGAAGCATCAGCTACAAACTGCAGAAGCCCCTGAGCAAAGCCACCACTTGCTGCCAGCTGAGACTTCTTTTTCCAAATAAGGTAATATTGACAGGTGAAAAGGGTTAGGTAGGACCCAGGGCCCACAGTACAGGAAACTCAAATCTATCACTTCTCCTCATGTAAGCTAAGTGTTTGGCAAGAGTGAAAAGAATTACCAAGAAAGAATAACTGAAAAAAATGCCACCTCTTTTAGTCTTAGCAGAATCCTGGGGTGCTGCAAACATCCTGGGGTGCTGCCACAACTCGTCACTGACACAGTAATGTGGTCAGCATGAATTTACTCTCCCACTGTTCTAAGAACCCGAGAATCTGAAGTCTAGTCAACTGAGGGCCATGTTCCACAGGGGGCTTAGGCAAGAAGCCCTTCTTTCTTCTTCTAGCTCCAATGACTAGTGACAATTCTCAGTTCTGGTATTTGTGGTCTTGACTTCACTCTTAGCCTCTGTCTTCATACAATTCTCATGAGTGCAAGTGTGTGTGTGTGTGTGTGTGAGAGAGAGAGAGAGAGAGAGAGAGAGAGAGAGAGAGAGAGAGAGAGAGAATTGGTGTCAAAACCCTGCTTTATCTCTCTTATATGGATGCTTATGATTTCAATTAGGGCCCACCTGAGAAACCCAGGATTTCTTGTCTCAGGGATTCTAACTTTATCTCATCAACAAAGGCCCTCTCCTCCCACTCTGTTTTTCAAATATAGTAGCATTGACCACGTTCAGGAATTAGCATATCTTGTCTTTGGAGAAACACTAGGCTACTCAAGTTGGCCACAACCAAATACCAAACTGGGTGGTGTTAACATGGCAAGGGAACTCTCCTGGAAGGTAAAAATCCAAGATGGCGGCTGTTCCATCTCAGGTGAGGCCTCTCCTCCTGGTTCAGAAATGTCTGCCCATGTGCTCTTTCCTCACATAGCAGAAAAAGAGGTCTGTCTCTTTGTCTCATGAAGAATCTAATCCTATTAGACTGGGCTTGACCCAGCCATTCATTTGGGCCCTCATCACTTTTCTCACAGGCCTGTCTCCCAACACGGTCATGGGAGACATCAGGGTCTCAACATATTAATTATAAGGAGGGAACAGTTCAGACCACAGCAGATCCAGTGCCACCCATTGCCCCAGCAACAACTGTTGTGTTGCTCTCCTGTGAGTTTTCTGTAGTTGCTTCTGGCTCATGGCAACATTCTGTCTCCTCTAGGCAGGCCTTCCCAGGGTCCTTTGTAATGGAGTGGAATTCTGGGTGAGAAAAACAATAGAAGAACGTAAATAAAGCAAAGAGTGGGTATCATTCGAAAAGCAACGGCTGGAAGAATAACTGGAAATAAAACATTTGGTAAAAATTTAAGAAGTGGAAAAGTCAATGCTGAAACCACATTCTCCGAGTTTGCTTTTCCCATTAAGAAGGAACTCCAGCCTCTACATTATGGCCTCACTGTGGCCTTGACTGATATGAGAAATATGGGCCATAAGAGAACCTCCTTCGGGATTGCCAAGAAGGAAAAAGAAAGAAAGAAAAAAACAGACTCGGTGTAGAAATTGTCACACATCTGATCATGCCTGGTGTTTTATTCAGTAGAGGGTTCTTGCTCAGCTCTGAGCTCCGAGAGTCTCTGACCCATCAAAATTGTCACACTAAATGTCTTTGGTATTGCTGCCTTGGGAATTATCTTCTGTCACTGCCTAAGTCCCTCCATGCCATTTATGAACTCACTCTTTCAACAGATATTTATAGACTGTGTAAGAGTACAACGCAGACGCCAAGGATAGAATGTGGAACAAGAAGAGGCTCGGTCCTTACCATTCTGGATGTGCCACCCAAGAGAAAAACTAGAAACTAGAAAGTGGAAATATAAGATGGCAACTCAGCAGTTGATCTAAAGAAGTCTTATGAACTGAAAGAGTGTGATGCTTGTCCTGGGGAGACATAACACACAGTCCCAGATTGGAAAACAGCAGACTAAAATCGTGATACCATCACAGTCCAGCTTGATTAAGCAATGAGTTTACTAGGGTTTGAGCAGGGACGACACAAGGCAGCTGTATCATTAAAAGCTGACACAGCACGGATGACAACTTACGAAAGCTGGAGCCCTGTGCTCTCTGCATGACCTGCTGGCAACTCAACAGGTCATAGCCTCTTTTGGGTTGCTCAGTTAGTCAAGTCTCCTTAGCAGTTCTTACTGCTTATGTAACATTGGGAAAGAAGGGATTTTGTACACCTAGTTGGCTTCAGCAACTTCCTGAGACTTGCAAGTTGTTTACTTTATGAGTCTTAATAAGACTTCCTCTGGCTCCTTTCTTGGAAGGTTTCGACTGTGAGGAAATGGCTACATGACAGAAAGCCTGCCATGGGTGCATGTTGAAGCACTGAGAAGGTGAAGAGAGGCATCTCATAAATGGCAATGCATCAAAGGACTTGGAAAATGATATCAGTGCCTCAGGTGGAGGTGACATTGGAGGCATGTGTAAAGACCTCAAATGGAAATATGCTAAGAAAGGAAGCCTGCATGGGAAACGGCCAGATCATGATAGGCTTTATTGGATAGTTTAAGCTTTTGTTTTACAATGTTAATGGCACGGTGGGGGGAGGGGGGCTGAAAGCTTCTTACAGGGGTTTGGCATGCATGATTTGATTTGTATTTTGTTTGTATTTGATTCCTCTAGGCAGTGTCTGAGGAATGGTTTGGAAGGCCCCAAGAATAAAACCAGGGCCAGCTGAGATGGTAGGACTCATAAGACCGTGATGAGGTCTTGGGTCAGAGAGGTAACAGAGATGATAGAGAAAAATGAACCTAGGAGCCACTGAAAAAGGTAAAATTGTTGGAACACCAAGAATGGGTACAAGAGCAAGGACAGATAGGGCTCGAGGTGAGTCCTAACCCACCAGTCAGCTAACAGGGTTTACTACTCCCAGAGGAGATGACCACACATCCAGGGCAGACAGAAATGTTGTATAATGGAGCTAGGTGTGACCACACTGAACTTGGAGACATCTCTGAAGTGTCCCAGAGCAGATGCCAAGCACACTTAAGGGGAGGCTGGTGCTCAAGTGAAGGATCACAGCTCCAAATGCAAATGTACACATCATTCAATCAAGGGGTCAATGAAGCTCCAGATAGGGGAGGTCTTGGTTATGAAGCACCAGGACTTTACAGTTTGGAAGTTCCAATTAAAGACAATAACCCAAGAATACTAAATTGAAACACATGACTATTTAGAGAGGAAAGAGTATATTTATAGCTCAGTGAGAATTGACTTAATACTGACTGTTCTGCTCAGCTTAAACTGTCAACTTGACACAACCTAAAACCATCTAAGAAGAAAATCTCAGTTGAGAGATTACCCAGGTCAGATTGGCTATATCTGTGTGTTGGGAGAGGGAGGAGTCCCTTGATTGTTCTTTGATATAGACAGGCCAGCTTACTGTGGGTGGTACCATTCCCTAGGCATAAGCTCCAAACTGTGTAAGAAAGCTCGCTGAACATGAGCCTGTGAGAAGGCCAACAAGCCCTGCTCCTCCATGGTCTTTGCTTCATCTCTAACTCAAGTTTTGGCCCTAACTTCCCTCAATGACAGATTGCAATAGGGAAGTGCAAGCAAAATAAACCTTTTTTCCACAGGTTGCCTTTGTCACTGTGTTTTATTGCCAACCGAGAAAGGTGACTGGACAACTTCTATTGCTTAAACTCCTAAGGTAACAGCACACAAGATGCAGGCAACTAGAAAGCTGGACAGTAAATGGGAGCTTCAGGAGGACATGCTGTGCATGATGATACTGCCAAAGACACTGATGTCCCAAGGCAATGCTTTTAGTGTTTCCCAAGGCTGCTGGGGCATGTAAATGATAAGGCTTAAAACAGGGACAGTAAGAAGCCTTTAGCCTTACCTAGGACATGGCTCATGCCAGCTTAGTATAAGCAGAATATCCATGGACAACTACAGAGACCATTTTCACCAGAATATCCATGGACAATTACAGAGACTATTTTCACCAGAACATCCATGGACAATTACAGAGACCATTTTCACCAGAATATCCATGGACAATTACAGAGACCATTTTCACCAGAACATCCATGGACAATTACAGAGACCATTTCCACTAGAACATCCACAAACAATTATAAAGACTATTTTCACTAGAACATCCACAGACAAGTACAGAGACCATTTCCACCAGAACAGCCACGGACAATTACAGAGACTATTTTCAGTAGGCACAGGAGTCACCATTGACAGTTCTTGATCAGACTAGGAAAGAGTGTTACTTGTGACAATAAGGGAGACCCCACCTCCTTTTCTTTGTGTTCCATCAGTGTGTCCCTGCTCCAGTGCAGCTATACCTGTATTGTAGCAGCATGGATTACCTCATTTCCAGGAGAGGCAACGTTATTCATGGAAGACTGGCCACAGATGTTTATCCTAGCTGAGTGCCGGGGGTGGGGGTTAAATCAGAGAGTCTGGCTTGGAAACAGCACTGCATATAATTTTTTAAATACCTACTTTGACACGAATCATGCCTCTAGAACTCTCGAGATGATCTTGGTATTGTTCTAACCCTATTGTGTGTGCCCCCCACAATCAATTATTAAATCCAGTGACAGCAAAATAAAAGGATCCGAGGGCAGCATTGAGAATCGGGGCCTATTTCATTCTGTGTGTCGTCTCAACTATCAAATGCATTTGTTCACAGAAAGCCTTGGAATACACAATGCATCCCTTTTGCTGAGCTGTTTGTGTTTCTGTAAAATTAGTAATTGGAAAGGGAATGGTGCTAATTCCCATCCCTCCGTTTGAAAGTGACTGCAGGCTCCTTTATCAGATTGAACACAATGATACCACGCTTGGCAGAAATGAGTTAACCCAGCTCTCCCGTGATTGCCTTTAGTCATGGGAGCCCCTTGAAAATATTTTTCTTTAACGGGTTTTTTGTTTGTTTGTTTGTTTGTTTGTTTTGCATCATGCTTGATACTGCTGATCTTACCTTAATTTGGCCATTCAGAACTTCGAGGACGGTCTCCTTGACCTCTATTTGGATTCACTAATTAATTGCTACCTTAATTCCACTTGTGTACAGCGACACCATTACAAGCATGTTTTGTAAAGGTGGGGAGTAGCTAGATACACTGGCTTCAGAGGAAAGATTCTCCAGAATTTACTAGAAAAAGAAAGCATGCATGGTTCCAGGATAAGACTGCAAAGGTGGTGAAATTTGTAAAAATTGAACCCATAATAATGCAGGCACCTCACAACTGGAGAAAAGAATCATCCATGAGGATATGAAGTGAGCAACGTCAACTCTAAGATGGCTACATCATGACTCAGAGACTGAGGCAGGCTGGAAGATGATACACATTCCAGTGCCCAGAACACCTAAAATACTTGAGGATCGGGAAATTCATGGGTTACCATTAAGAAAAATATTGCGTGCGTGTGTACATGTTCACATGTGTGCCAGAGTATGTGTGTGTGTGCATATATGCTAAGACAATAGACAACCTTGGGTGTTGTTCCTCATGAACCATCCACCATATTGCTTTTTACACTAGGCCTCTTGGTGGCCAAGAACTCCACAGGTTGGCTAGGCTGATCAGCCTGCAAGCACCAAGGATCTGTCTGCCTCTTTCCGGGCAGCTGTGGGATTAAAAACCAGCAACCCCACCCTTCACCTTTTTCACATGGAGACCAGGGATCCAACTTGGGTCCTTATTAAGGGATCTATCAGCACCCCAGCCATGGGTCATGCTGGTTGACTGTGGTTGCTCACCGTGCAGTGACATTGCCTCAGATGGCTTAATACTCTTTTGGTGCAGTGACAGGGGTGGGAGGCACTGTCATTACCAAGCTTACAACACAGGCTTTTCGAAGCCACAAGTTGCTCACTTACTAATGGGGAAGAAACTCTGAGTATAGAAGCCTGACTGAGGCCTCCTGCCCTGCGAACAGAAGAAACTATGGGCTCATTATGGTGAGTAAATGTGTGATGTGGTATTGGAGAGAGATGGGGAGAGAGAGCAGAGAAGACTCTCTCTCTCTCTCTCTCTCTCTCTCTCTCTCTCTCTCGAGAGACAGAGAGAGACAGAGACAGAGAGAGAAGGGTGAGGGGCAAAATGGTTCATGTCCTGTGGAAAGAGGCAGATTTGAAAAGGTGAAGGTAGTGAAGAACAGACTGATGTGGGTGGCCTGTTTGCCACCCAAAACCATGGTGACATCCAGGCTTGTTTGCCTGCCAAGGGCCATGTCTGGGTCCATGTCCTGTCAAAATTGCAATCTGTGTTACTATCCATGGCTCCTGTTACCACCGATGGCTGTGAGCATGCCCAGAGTCTAAGCAAACACTTGAGGTCATATTGGTGCCTTAGGGTCATGCTGCCTCCAGGGCCATACAAATAGGGGTGGCCTGTGCTGTCACCCAGGGCCATAGTGATGTCCAGACTCAAGCTGTAGCCAGGGACCATGTCTGAGCCCATGGTCCTACCTAAGCCAGGGTCTGTGTTGATGTCCATGGCACCCATGATCATCAAAGGCCATGCAGATATCCAGGGTCTAGGCTGCCACCTGGGGTCAGGTTGGAGACCAGGGACGATGTTATTGCTGAACTCATGCCAATCTTGGAGGCCTGTGTGGCCACCCAGGGCCATGGTGACATCTGGACCCAAGCTGCTACTGATGGCCATGTCTGGGTCCTTGGTTCTGCTGCAGCTGGTGTCTTTGTTGACGTCCATTGTCTGTGTTACCACAGGGGGCCATATGAACCATGTGTTGAAGTATGCGTAGGTCATGCTAAGCTGACCCCACCCCTTGCCAGTCCTGGAATAGATGACAGATGATCCAAGCATGGAAGAACTGTCACCACCCCTCATAGGAGAGTAGGCCCCTGTACTTGGGAAAGCTGGCCCCACTCCTCACCACGGGTGTGGGAGAGTTGGCTCCACCCCTTGAGCGAGGGTCATGGTCCCAGCATCCCTGACTGACCAACTCAGCTACCACAAAGGCACACATCCAGGGCTTTGAGTGGGTACTCCCCAACATCTACCTCGTCTGTGGCCTGCTGGAGCACGTGAAGGAACTGGGCCTGAGGAATCACAGCCACAGGATCTCCATGACTCCAGGCAACAGCTGACTTTGCCTGGAACACCTGGAGTGACTGACACGTGATGGATGAGTCAGGGAGAAGCTCTGGAGTCTCAGCTCTGTGAACACGCCACACTCGAGGAGCACCGCAAGAAAATTTTACAAACTCACTTTGTGTTCAAATTATGTCTTATTCAATTAACTAAAAAAGCCCAATGCCCTCCCATGGAGAGACAACCATGGCCAATTGGTTGAGAACATTCTGGAAGGAAAATTACAAAGAGTGAGAGTCCAGCATCAAGAAAGGAGTGTGCCACAGGAGGGCTGGAACATTTGCCCTCATACCTTCACCATGACCCCAGATGTTTGGGGACCAAAGCATGGTCTTGATCCAGGCATACACCATCCTGTGGTGCCATGAAGCTCCCTGGAATAGCAACAGCGAGCCTTGGGAGGGCTGCCAAATCTTTAGTTTTGAAAGTCATTCATCTTTACATGAGATTCCTCGTCAGTGGCAGAAGGAATATTGGCATTATTTAATTTCATTCAAATTACACTACCAAAAAAACAATTAAGGTGAATAATTATGAATCTAAGGTCAACTCAATTTTCTATAATAATGTTTTTTGTTCCCTGGCTCATTATTGCTAATCCCTTTCATAATCTTTGCCATCTAACCTCATTTGTTTCCCTTATAAGTGGTAGGCAGTACACATCAAGGAAAGCTGTGAAGTCAAGACAGCCATGTGGCACTTGGCTGATCTTGGGAGAAAATAATTATTGTCTGCATTCACCTTTCAGGGGGATGCTCATCTTCGTCTCCCCAGGGCAGATGCTGTGCTCATCAAAAGGAGGCTGCGCTACCCAAGGCTCAGCACACAGAGAGAAAGGTGGGGCCTAGGGCAGGCCTCACCTCACTGTTTGAAACAGTGTGAACCCACTGAAAAGGTAAAGAGACTTTAGTGGAACCCAGAACAGGTGTGTGCACACATGCACACAGCCAGTACACACAGCACCCCGCATCCACATACACATTTATACACACTCACGCATATGTACATGCACATGCATGCAGGTAACAATGCACACATGCTACAACAATGCAGTTTTCTAACATTCAAAAATTCCCTTGCTTCACAGCTTTGAAAAAGAGATTGAAACTGAGCAAAATGCCTGTCCATCCTAACCCCCAGGACAGTGATGCAGGAGGAACAAAGGATCAAGAGTCTGAGGTCAGCTTGGGCTATACACTAGGACCTTATCTCAATGGAAAGAAAAAGGTGGGGAGAGATAGAGATGGAGGGAGGAAGGGAGGGAGGGANAGGGAGAGAGAGAGAGAAGTGGAGACTGAGGAGAAGCTTGTCCTGTTGCTTACAGGGCACTACTACCTGAGATCCTTAGGGTTTCATTTGCGTTGATTCCTGTATTTGAAGTTCATCCCATTTGGGTTTATGAAAAACCAAAACAGTGACCAAGACATGATAATTTAACAACCTCACATCTCAGACAGAAACTCTACCCCTAAAAGTTCACTGTAAAACCTGGTGGGCAAACTTTTGCATAACTGACACTCTTGTGCACCCCCCCATATGTAACCCTCAAGCTGAACGCTAAGGGGATACCCCCAAATGGACAAACATTGCCCAACAGCATACTAATTTAACAAGAAGACAGACAAAGAAAGGAGTGGGTACCAACTGGGACATGTGTTTTCAAGGTCATGGGCAGGATGGAGAAATTAAAAAACATTAGAGACGACAGGAGGCTGCCTGGGTCCTGGCCATCCCAACGTGGACCACCCACGAGACATCTACATCCTAATGGACAGTTCTACCCCATACCAAGAGCCTCCTCTCTCTAGTGCCTACCCCTCCCCATCATCAAGACCACCCTCATGTCACTGGTGCCATGCTCAGTCTGTGTGGGTAGAAGCTGGAAGTTCCATGCAACATGGCGGATGAACTGGAGGGAGCAGCCATCCCAGCTCTCTGGCCCACTGGCTGTGGGAAGATCTGACACAAAGTCCTGAGACTGAATGTTCACCATGTAGCCTTCAGTTCGTGAACAGGTTTTGATTTTCTGTGTTTGTTTTGGGTTTTGGTTTTCATTTTTACTTTACTTATTTGTAACATTTTTTTATTTTATTAGTGGACAGGCATGTGCTGGAACATGCTTTTGGAGATCAAAGAACAATTCACAAGAGCTAGTCCTCTCCTTTCACCGTGTGGGTCCCTGGGAAAGGCGCTCTCTCCCTAGGAGAATCAGAGGGAAAGTACTTCATGGGAGGGGAAAGAATTGCATGCCCCAAGGTCCAGAGGTGAACTATGGCTGTCACCACACAGTAGAGTATGAAAGGAGCCATTGAGGCCTGAGCCAGAGAGCAGCCTGACAGGATACTGAAAACTAGGTGGGGACCAGCCCAAGGTTGCCCAGCAGGCCATGTCAGGGACTGAAGCTGTATCCTAAATATGTTTCCACTTCACAGATAAGAAACCAAAACCTGGGGAGGGCATGGTACCAAGTCACACAGCCTGTGTAGAAAGAGTAAGAATCTAAACATGGGGCCTTTTTAACGTAGATTCCAAATTTTAGCACGTGTGTGTGCGCGTGTGTGTGTGTGCGTGTACGTATGTGTATGTGTGCATGTGTGTGTTGCAGGTACACATGTGTGCATGTAGAGGCCAAATGTCAACCTTGGGTATCATTCCTCAGGATGGGGTCCACCTTGATTTTTGAGACCAGTTCTCTTACTGGTATGGTGTTCTGGCTTAGGCTAGGCTGGTCTAGCAGTGAGCCTCTGGAATCCTCCAGCCTATGCTGTCCCAGTGTTCGGGTTATTGGTGCACTACCACTCCCTGCTTTTTATATGTGGATTCTAGAGATTTATCTTAGGTCCTCGCACCTGCTTTTCCAGCCAAGCCCTTTCCTCAGCCCCTTTAACCAGTCCTCCGACATCCCTACGTCCGGAACAATTTAACCCCATTTCCCCCCTGACTTATACTGGGCTCATCCTTCTCACCCTTTACCTTCCTAACCGGATCCTGGGCCTAGGCCTCTGTGTCAGGTGGCCAGCTCAGTGTTACTCAGCTGGGGGAGCAGGGCGCCTGCATTCCTAGACAAGTCAGCCATTCTTTTCCAGACGTCAAGATATATGGCCTCCGCAAATTTTCAGAAACACATTAACGTTCACCTCCATAATGCCTTAACTGTGCAGAAGCCATTAGACAAGAGCAGCAAGGTGGCAGAGGGACCAATGAAGTTGCAGAGGGAACAGAGCAAGATATCTAAATTTAAAAGCGCAAAGGATCCAGGACAATCTCTCACAGGGGCCAGTGGGGAAGGGGGGTACGGGGTACTGGGAGATTCACGGGTTTCCTCTGTGCCCACAAGAATCGATTGACTCACGAATTATCTCAATATGACGCTGGTGAGACAAAGGGAACTTTTTAAAAGTAGAATATTGCAAAAGGTTAAATGGAAATGAAGGCTAAACAATTATTTTTGTCCTCCTGCCTGGCAGGGCTCCTGCTAATGTTTGTGTACAGAGCCGATAACGGCGGGATTCTTCAAAGCCAGCTCAGAGACAATCATGTCATGGGTGAGAAAGGACTTGATTTTGTTAAAAAGGAAAAAAAAATTCGTACATTTGTAAGTGATATTGAAAGTCAAAAGACAAGATTGCGTGAGCTAAGTGCCTTATTTTCCTGAGTGCTGGTGGGGTTCCATAGATCCTCATTGTGCCCATAATTGGAATGTTTAAAGTGGGAATAGAGACGAGTGTTTTCTTTGTCTGTGACGATGGCGTTGCTGGCCCCCCACCCCAGGGGAGGGCCCAGCTCTAGGAATTCTGTCTCTGGGAAACAAGAGGCATTTGCTCCCAGCTGGGCCTCTCTGTTCAATCAGAGAGCGGCATGCTCGGTTTGACCTTGTGTGTTCCTTCACCCATCTCCCTGTTTCTGTGGTTAACTTCACAGAGAGGAAGAGGTTGAATAAACTGGGAAAAAAATATAATAATACTTTCTGGAGCTACAGAGATGGCTGGGTCAGTAAGGGGCTCACCCTTCCTGTGCAAGCTTGAAATCCCAGCTCTGAGGAGATGGAGACAGGGGCAGCCCTGCTGGGAGCCAGCCTGAGCTAGGCCATTAGTTATAAGTTCGGTGAGAGACCCTGCCTCAAAATAAAAGGAAGAGTGACAAGAAGCCTCCTGATGCAGACCTCTAGCCTGCACAGGTATGCTCAGCCCCCCACCCCAGGACATGTACATACAGATAGACAGACAGACAGACACACAAACAC
>LOEQ01000751.1:1160847-1173530 GCA_001685075.1 Bramus lutescens | reverse complement strand
GGCCTATCAAAAGGGGCCAAGGCAGTTTCTTTATTAACCAATGAAAGTAACACAGACAGATGACCCTCCTACATCATCATATAGAAAAAAATCCCAGGATATCTAAAACAATCCTGAACAATAAATAAATTCCCAGAGGTATCACAATCACTGATTTCAAGCTCTACTGCATGGCTATAGTAATAAAAAACCACATGGTAGTGGCATAAAAATACTCATGGAATCAAATTGAAATCCCAGATGTAAATGCATACAACTATAGACACTTGATTTGGATAAAGAAGTCAGAAATATACAATGGGAAGAAAAGGCATTTTCAACAAATGGTTCTAGTCTAACTGGATGCCAGTATGTAGAAGATGCAAATAGATTCATATCTATCACCCTGCACAAAACTCAAATCCAAGTGGATCAAAGACCTCAACATAAAACTAGATGCCCTGAACCTGATAAAAGAGAAAGTGGGAAACAGCCTTGAATACGTTGGCACAGAAGACAACTTCCTGAACAGGACATTAATAGCACAGGCAACTAAGATCAACAACTAATGAATTAATAACAATTGATTAATAACCATTAATAAATTAATAAACAATTAACAAATAATAAATAATTGATAATTAAGTAATAAACTGAAAAGTTTCTGTAAGGCAAAGGATGCAATCCATAGGACAAAATGGCAGCCCACACAATGAAGTTTCACCAACTTCATATCTGAAGAACTCAAGAACCTAGACATCAATAAACTAATCCAATTTAAAAAGTGGGGTACAAACATAAACAGAGAATTACTCAACAGAGGAAACTCAAATGGCCAAGAAACACTTCAAGAAATGTTCAACATCCTTAACCATCAGTGAAATAAAAATCAAAATGACTTTGAGATTCTATCTTACCCCTGTCAGAATGGCTAAGATCAAAAACACAAGTGACAGCTCATGCTGACAAGGATGTGGAGCAAGGGGAACATTCCTCCATGGCTGTTAGGAGTGCAAACTTGTACAGCCACTTTGGAAACCAATATGGTGGTTTCTCAGACTTCATCCAAAAACCAGTGGAGGCAGACACAGAGTCCCCCAGCCAAACACTGCAAACAGCTCTGGGAGTCCTGTGGAGAAGAGGGAGGAAGGACTAGCGAAACCAAAGGGCTCAGGGACACCACAGAAACATGGTCTACAGAATCAATTGACCGGTACTCATGGGAGCTCACAGAAACCAGGGAGCCTGTGGATCTGACCTAGGTCCTCTGCATATATGTATGTTATGACTGAGTAGCTTGGTGTTCTTGTGGTATTCCTAACAATGGGAGCAGGGGCAGTCACTGACTCTTTTGCCTACTTCTGGGACCCTTCCCTCCTACTGGGTTACCTCATCCAGCCTTGATGTGATGGTATGTAACTGATCTTATAGTAGCATATCATGCCGTGTTTGATTGATGCCCCAGAGAGGCCTGCTCTTTCCTGGGGGAATATAGAGGGAGGGCAAATCTGGGGGAGAAGGGAGGTGAGATAGAAAAAATTGGGGGAGGGGATGGAGGGGAAACTGTTGTCATGATATCAAAGAAGGATAAAAGAAAAAAGAAAAAGAAAGACTTTGAAACTCTCATATCAAACAACAAAACTAGAAATCATACAGGGGAAAGATTTATTTAAGATACTGGACTTGAGAAGCTGGCTCAGCCAATAAAGAGCTGGCATTGTAAACCTGAGTACCTGGTCAATCTCCAAAAGCCATGTTTGTTATTGTATAGGCTTGAGTTGTTGTTTTTATGTTGGGTTTGCTGGTGTGCATCTATAACCCCAAAGCTGGGGAGGCAGAGACAGAAGGATCCTTAAGGTTCTTAGGTCAGTCAGCCAGGATGGGTCAGCAAGTTTCAGGCAAGTGAGAGACCCTATCTCAAAAGCAAGGGATAACTCTCAACTATCAATCTACAAATACCTCTAATGTACGTAAGTTAGTATATAAACACACATGTATAGTTTAAAGGAAATTGTCCTATCTCGGCTAACAATGCTTCCTCTAAGAGCCAAAGACCATGTAATAAAAGCCCCAACATCTTTATGGGCCTGTTCTGGGTTGTTGGCCATGGTTATCCAAAACATTATAGGTTATTGTCATAGCTTTTGGTCTCCCCACAGAGGTGGTCAGTTAAGTCTCTATCACTGAAGACACCATGCACTTCAGACACAGGGCACAGCAGTCCCTGAGCTGGAAGTGACCTGAAAACCTCCTCCCTAGCCCTTGTGTTACCAGAAGGCACCATGCAAATTTCCAACAGAGGGCGGAAACCAACAGCGCTCCCCAGTTATGACAGCTGTGAAGTACAACAATGACCACCATGACAAGACAACCCTAAGGGTGCAATAGTGGCCAGTGTACCTTAGCGGCAACCAACAGCTCTCCAGTTGGACTTAAGACTATGATCAACAAGAGGGAAACCATGCCTTGTACTGGAAACCTAGCCTACTGCCCAGGACTAGGGAAGTCGGGAATCTTAAGAAGAGAATCTACAATCGCCGCTTTTAACAAGCGTAATTCCTAAGTACAGTCCAGGTATTTGTCCTTGTACCCACAGGTAAGTGTAGTTCTCTCCCCTTCTCAAGGAAACCTCTTTTTACAACTAATCAAAATGCTTAATTGTGGAGTCCAGTCCCATCTACAACACAATTCCTACACATAAGGCTCAGAGGTCATTTTGGAAGTGAGGACAAAAAGATTTTTGGAGCTAGAAGACTGACACATTTGCTGTGAGATTTTGTCTCCTAGTAACATCAGAAGCCTCACCCAGAAAGTCTCATTAGCATGTCTGCTTAAACAAGACCTGAACAAGAACAACATCAATGGACAAAGAATTAGAAGCAACCAAAGAGAGGGAAGAAAACAGCAATTGATTCTCCAATACCAAACGGTCAGCCCTGAACCATATATACACACAGTCAGATAGATTGTGAAGGTAGTATTTATGGGTTTAAGAATACAACACACCACCATCAACAATGACACCAACAACAACAATGACAAAGGGGGCCATGAATTTGAAAGAGAACAAGGAGTGGTATGTGGGGGAAAGGGAAGAAGGGGGAAATGATATATTTTATTATAATCTCAGAAAGATTTTAAAAATGAAAAGCTATACTGTCCTGAAGAATGTCACCTGAAGCTGACTTCTGGCCTCCATATGCACAAACACACATGCAGATCTGCACATACACAGGTGCACACCTCCTACACATGAACACACACATTTACACAGAATGAAACAGAAAATAGTTTATGACCAACTTAGGAAAAGTCTCAGGTTTGAACCCCAAGACAGCAAAAAGAATGGGGAGATAAGAGGAAAATGCTTCAGGAATTGGGAGCAGCCATAATAGATCAAAGAGAAGGTGAAGCTAAGCTGAACACTCTTGGGAAGAAATGAGAAGAGTTGTAAAAACCTCGGCAGAAAAAAAGTGAGCGAAGAGAAGACTGAACAAGACCAGAAGAGTGTCCTTGGCAGAGAGGGTAGACAGAGAGGATTATCTCTTACAGTGTTCAGCATTGTTAGACGCCTCCTCCATCCTTCCAAGCCTTCAGAAAAGCCATTGAATTTTATCATCTCCAGCGACACAATACAAAACAGAAATTGTCAGCACAGAGTACATAATGACATAAAAATGTATAACAACACAAGCATGAACTTGGGGCCTATCTTTTCAAGATTATGCCAGAATGCAAAGGAGTTTCTAGGTGTTTTTAATTTTCATTCTCACCTTCAACGTCTTTAACTCAACAATCTAAAACTCCAAATTTGTCATGTTTCACAATCTGAAATTCCATAATACAATACTTCATTTTGCATGTGAAATTATCAAAACATTGTAGAATGTGTATAAGGACTACCTGAAACACAAATGGGTGTGATGCTTGCAGTGGGGTCCAGTCCCCATGCTTTCTCATTGTGTATATAAAAATACTGTTCACACTCAACAAAGCCTAATATGGAACATCCTCCTGGGTCCCCGCACTTTGGATAAGGGATGGTCCACATACGGCATAGGAGGCTGAGCCAATCTCATCCAGACGTCAAGGAGGAATCCCAGCCTTGCCCCAGCTTGTCTGTATGATAACAGAGATAAGAAGAGAAACAGAATATGGTAGTCTCTCTTGAATGCAACGTGGAATGACTGCTTTCTTCATTTTATTTAACTCTATATGTATTTTTCCCAGCCCACGTTTTCTTATTTTTATGTGAACATTTAGCACTTTTTAAAAAATAAGATACTTTGTCCCAGTGAGAAGGATCCTGAGTCCAGGTTGTATGTGGGTAGCACCAATCTTGCTCATTCTGTTTGGCTGTTGTCTTTATTGTATGTTGTAAGACGTTATTTTTTAGTTTTTTACTTAATTTTTTATTTTACATATTAGTCCCAGTTCTCCCCTCTCCCCTTCTCCCACCACTCCACTCCCATACCAACACCCCATCCACTCCTCTGAAGAAGAAAAGCCTCCCTTGGCCAGTCAACAAAGTCTGGTACACCAAGTTGAAGGAGGACCAAGCCCCTTTCTACTGTATCAAAGCTGAGCAAGGTATCCCACCATAGGGAATGGGCTCCAAAAGGCCAGTTCGTGCACCCAAGATAAGTCTTGGTCCCACTGCCAGGGGTCTCCCCAACAGATCAAGCCACATAACTGTCACCCACATTCAGAGGGCCTAGTTCAATCCCATGCAGGTTCCCCAGCTGATGGTTCAGAGTTCATGAGCTCCCACTAGCTCAGGTCAGTGGTCTCTGTGATTTCCCCATCATGACCTTGACCTTTCCTTGCTTATATGATCCCTCCTTCCCCTCTAAGCTAAGCTCCAAGAGTTGAGCCCAGTGCTTGGCTATGGATCACTTCATCTGTTTCCATCAGTTTCTGGATGAAGGTTCTACAATGACAATTAGGGTAGTTACTAGTCTAATTATAGGGGAAGGCCAATTCAAATATATATATTTGTCTGTGTGAGTTTGTGTGTATCATTGCAATGTTCATGGAATTCAGAAGAGGGCATCACATCCCCTGGAACTGAAGTTACAGGCAATTGTGAGGTACCCAGTGTGGGTGCTGAGAACTGGACTTGGGTTCCTCTGGAGGAGCTGTACATGGTCTTAACCTATCTCAAGCCCCACTGTGCTTATTAAATATGATTAGTATCACATAAGGTTATATAAAAGTATGTCAATAATTCAGTCTCAATCTTGTCTCTCAGGCTTGCTCCCCAGTTCCAAATGCTTCTCATGACCTGAGAATACAGAAAGGGTAAGATGATCTGTGACCCCGAGAGTCCTGCTCAACCCCTCTGGTCTATGCTCACCCATGCCTCTTCACCTTCAATGTCTGTGCTCCCACTTTCTCACCCTGTAGCTCTGACATTCCATATCCCCCGTTGTTACATTCATTTCTTGTTACTGTGACAGAAGAGTTGACAGAAACAAGTTAGAGCAAGGAAGGCTTACTGTGGCTTACAGTCTGAATAGACACAGTCTCTTGTGGCCATGCTGAGAAAGGCTTGACCATGAGAGTGACTTTTGGGGTTAGGGGTTGTTTGTAACACAAACAACAGGGGTTGTTTCTTACCATGTCTCTGTGGACCAGGCAATAGAAAACTCCTGGCAGAAGTGGGGTTGGACCAAAAACACTCAGCCTACCCTCTACCCCCAGCAATCTCTCTTCCTTCAACCAAGCCGCACCTCCCAAAGCTTCGCAGATGAAGATCAAATGTTCAAACACATGACCTTGGTGTGGTAGAATGGGACTTTAGTTCAGTGGTAGGAGTACTAAACACTCAAGTGTGAGCCCAAGGACTCAACCCCGGGTGCTGCAGAAACAGAGCAATCACAACAAGAACTAACTCATGCTGTACACTGACAGATGACAGTCATCTGAGCCAACCTTCCCCAGCACCCCTCTGCACATCTCCATGTGCTTTTCAAGTCTCCAGCCTTCTAAACAGAGCTCAGTCCCACCTGAGCACCGAGGGTACACCAGGTTACTGTGGGTGACAGTGCCGTTAGCTGGGAGTTCCTGGATGAGAACTGTCAAGAAAAAGAAGGAATTAGAAGCTAGCACCATCCAAAACAGCGTCACATGTTTATGGGACCTTGGTTTGATTCCCCTTGCCCTAAGGCACGTGCTACACGGTAGGATGGCAAGGGCCAGCTCTCCTTTGGAGACATTTCCATTTTCCCAGTTCATTTTCTAGCGGGGTGTAGGGTTGGCTAGCGATAACAGCAACTGGATTTATGTCTCATCACAGTTTGTAAAGACCAAAAAAAAAATTGTTCCCAGCATGGAGGGATGAAAGGATGCCAAATTTCAGTCTCAGATAAAAATTTTGTTCCTTGCTAAAATTTGCTGGAAATGGCCATTTATATTGCAAACTATAATTTACACTTCGCTGTGGATGTGAAAGAGGAAACCAAGAAAGATTTTTGGAAAAGACCATAGATATGGGGACAAAAATAGAAATGTACTGATTCTGTTTCCTCCTTGTTCTTATATTTCCTACTTCTTTTAAGAATCAAAAAGCTCAAGCATGTCATGTTTCTCATGTGCCCGGGAGCTGCTGTCCTAATCTGACTTGTGGTCATTGCCCCCTCTTTATAACCCCTCCACTGTCAGTCGGGAGCGTGAGTACAGCTCGCTGTCAGTCCTGCAAGCCAAGGTTTTGTGAGGGTGGCTGTAATTCACTCAAGCCCTGTGTGTTAAATTAACAGGCCTGACAGGCCAACAGAGAGCATGTGCATGCTCTAACATGTGCAATGAAAGATGATCTACCTCTGTCCTCCCAGGTCCTGCAAACGAGTCTAGCATCCTCAGGACAAATGTCTATTAAGTCACCAAACTGGGCCCTGTGCCGATGGTTGGGACTGCATCTGTGGACCTAACAGGCCTGTCCCCAAGGAGCTCACCATCTCCTAAGGAAACAGAACCTTCCATAGCACTGCAGTGATGGAGTGGCAGGAAAAGGAAGCGATAGACAAAGACAGAGGCCAGTGTAGGTAAGGAGTTGGGGCCAGAAAATAGACAGAGTGAACATAAGAATGTCAGGTGTTCTGCATAGAAAGTATTCCAGCCTGTTGTGTAACTCTTCTGCCCAAATTGAAACATTCCCTAATGGAAGATGGGGGCCCGGCTCCCAAGACTGCGAAACCTAATGGAGCTAATGAAATATACAGGAGACCGAGGGTTCTATAACAGTGGAAGCCACTGGGAGAAAGAGAGACTGTCTTCAGTGGAGACACCAACCATCTGGGCAGGAGGCTCCTGGGGCTTTCGTTAAGTCTCTGGCCACCCTAGGGCTTTTGGTTGGTGCTGCATCCTTCAGGTCTCTCCTGCTCCTGATCTTCTGACTTGAGATGATACAAGCCCAAGACAGCAAAGGGCAGAGTCCGGAGTGAGCTGGGGGAGTAAGTAGGTACCTGAGAAAAGAGTCTTAAGAGATTGTGGCCATTGTGTTGGTCAGTGGTCCTATGTGGGGAGGGGGGCTGTCTTAACTAATTTAGTAAGATAGGAAGATTCAGCCCACCACGGGTGTCACCATTCCTTAGGCAGGGGTCCTGAGCTGTGTAACAGTGGGGAAAGCAAGCTGAGAGCATGCAAACAGTGGTCATATATACACTGAATTCTCTCTGCTCTTGGCTGTGGATCTGATGGGACCAGCTACTTCAAGCTCTGGATGCCTTGATTTATCTTGTACAATACACCGTGACCTGGAATTATAAAGCAAAGGGAACCACTTTTCTCTCTCCTATGCTGTTTTTTTTTTTTNGGTCAGGATGTTTTATCATAGTAACAGAAATGAATGTGGAAGGGACAGATTGGCACACAGAGCGGGGACTAGACAGCAGAGTGATATCACAGCATGGGTGCAGAGCAATGAGGGTGCTCCAGGTGTGTGTGAGCTTAAAGGAGAAGGAGGGTCATGAAGACAATAAGATGCCATGAGCCTGGAAGCTTCCTAATTGATAGGGTTCACCCTGCTGGGAACCTGGTTAAGATTCTGGATGGTCAAATGGAAGTTTGCTGAGACTCTGGCAGTAAACATTTCAGTGTCTTCAGGAAGTCCCTGAAACTGACCCGTTCCACTAGCTTTGCGCTTCCCAAGCTTAATGAGCAGGAGGGACTGCTGAGAGACACACTCTCCAGCCTGCCNGCCTACAGGCTGTGCAGTGTGCTCTAGGTTTCCAAGCTTTCCTGGGCTGTCACCCATGCGGGGGTGGGCTTTGGTGATGCAGATGTCTTTGAGTCATTTCTATTCCTGTAAGTAGCCTTTCACCCATATTCCGGTAAGTAACCCCAGTAAAGCCCTTTGTGTCCGTGAGATGGATTTTGGTGGTATCCTGACTTTGGTCTATAGTAAGTACCCTTTCTAGGGTGAGTACACATTTGTTTTCATCTCTCTGGGGACATGTCACACAGCAGCCCACTAATGCTAAACTACACATTATCACCAGCCCCACTTTTTATTTGTAAACGCTGGGATCCAGTCTGTGCAACAGCTGATAGGTAAGACCTCAGGCCCACAGTGACAGTGAGGACCGTACCAAAACCTCACCATGTACCACTTGTGGTGAGATTCTCTATGCCTCAATTTCCCCATCTGTATAACAGAGTTAATCAAAGCTTTTCTGTTTAGAGAATTAGCAAGGCTTATGTGTCATGTCTACAATAAGCTCTACTCAGTGACTGGCACTCAGAATGGTTAGTGAATCTTAGTGATTTTACCTTTTAAAAAGATAATCCAGTGTCAAATGCTTCTCCCTTCAAAAGGCCGAATCTGCTTTTCTATGGTTGGTGCCTGTCAGGGCTGATGCAGAAGAACCTTGAGTATCAGGGACTCACTAATGTTTTATGATATTTTACCTCACTTTATGGTAGTCATTTATGACAAGACCAGGATGACATAAAGTGCCATGCAGCAAAGCGGTGCCATCGCACAAATGACCATAAATCAAGGGGCGTAGCCAAAAAAAGGACATAAAGGAAAGGCTATGGAGGGAAACCGAAGAGAGGCAAAGAGTGAAGCTGGGAGCCAGCAGCACAAACTTTGAGAATGAAATTTCAATCCAGAACAATCTTTTTTAAAAAGTAGATGGATGTCTTCCGAAATGGTTTTAACTTCACATATGTGTTTCCAGGTAAATATGGTGTGCTTTCGGGGGTTTGGAGAGGACTACACTATTGCAGGCCCTATTCTGATATGCATTCTTTTGCTGGAGATGCTATTTCTAACCCTATCAGTGTGCTTGGGATACGTATTAGACTTCAGAGAATTCTTAGAATTCACAAGACTAGGAATTACTTCTGTATTTTCAGAATGTATTGATGTCCCCCGGTCCTTCTGGAGTCCCACTGACTGAAAGGGATATTTTAATAAGTCAAAATTTTCTCAGGTTCCTTCCTTTCTTCCTTTAATATTTCTTTTATGTTCTTTTGGGAGGAGAGGACTTTGATGAAGAGAGATGCAGAGAGTGTGTAGACTCGGCGTGCTTACTGTAATTCTGCTCAGAGACAGACAGGTGAACAAGACTGGCGGAGAGCACAGACAAGAAGCGTGGTTTCCAAGACTCTGGTTGAATGAACCCTGCTTAGCTCTTAATAAACCTCGAGCTCAAACTAGGACAGTTGACACGAAGCTAATTTCTGATTCAGCTTTCTGTGTGTTTTCAGATACTTCTGGTAGCAAACAGAAACTAGACAGCAAAAAGACATAAATATAGAAAAATTTACTCTCGGTTTTCATACAGAAGAAATCCTGCAGCTAAACACCCGTCCACCCCAGGGGCTGTGTCTGAAAACGCATTCAGCATGGGAAGTTTAATTTTAGAAAGGTCAGCTCTCCTGCTATTGTGTTGGGAGAGAAGGTGATTTAAAAGTCTACTCCTCTTTCAGATGTAGTGAGGATCTGCCGCGCTAAAGGGATGGATCAGCTAACATGACCTCGGTCAAGGCTGGGGAGACCATAATGGGGGAGCAAGCAGGACCTGAGTTTCAGCCCCAGAACCCATACCAAAAATAAACTGGGCATGAAGGCGAATATACAACCCCAGAGCTGCGGAGACGGAGAGCTGGATCTGTGACCAATCGACCTAGCCTTCTTGATTCGCTTTGGGCTGGTTTTCACCCAGGATGAGAACTAGGGATCGAACGTCATTTTTCTGCAGGTCCTTGATTCTAATTAGCAATTTGGCGGTGCTAGTTTTTCTTGACTCCTGCATGTATTTATGCATCTCAAACACTCAGTTACTCACTGTGACCCCCTTACTCTTTGCCTGAAAATGACATTGGTTTTTTTTTGCTCCCAAATAACAGCAAATCTTCAGTAGATGCATTGTTCTGAAAAATCAGTTTGCAATTAAAAAAAAAACTGGAAATACTGTAATGTCTACTGAATGATAACTTCGATGGAATTACAATGAACTCCTTAATAGATCATCTTCCAGAGGCGTAAAGGATCTAAAAGGGCAGAATGTGCTGAGGGTAGGAAGGCAAACTGCTCAACTCGAGGTACACCTGTACGATAATCCTGTGTAACACAGTACCATGTTCTGTAAGTACATGCAATGAATGTTTTAAGTATTTTTTTAAAAAAGAATATTTTCTCCTGTTCTGTAAACTGTTTTATCTGCTGATCGTTTTCCCTGTGTGTAGACTATTGTTTACTTCTCAAAATCTCATTTGTTAATTCTAGGGGCAGTTTCCTGTGCTGTGTGTGCACAGGTTCTGCATCCCAAGGACTCTGCATCCTGCCACAGACATGTGCTCATCCATGTTCACTGCTTCTCTACTTGCAGTAACAAGGATATGGAACCAGGCTACGTGTCCATCAAAAGATGGACAGGTATTGAAAATGTGGTTCACATACACTGCAGAATTTTACTTGGCTGTGAGAATGGAGCTGGGAGGTTTGCATGGAAATAGATAGATCTGGAAAGTGTTATATTAAAGGAGGACCCCGACTGGGACAATGCCTCTGCTAACAATGGGAATTTCTCAGTCAGCTTCCTTTCCTGCCTTCTACTGTCCTTACTGGCAAAGTTGCCATAATGGGCTTACAGCCAGTCAATGGGTATTGTGGCTGTAAAGTCCTTTTGTCTTGATAAGTATTTTGAGTAATGTCTCATTTTTGTTTGTTTACACAGAGGTTGGTGTGCCATATTAATGAAGTGAGATTATACAATATATTTTTCATTTTCTTTTCATTTCCCAGATTTCCTACAACAAACATGTATATGGCTTTTGAAATATGCAAAATTAAATTTTCAAAGCTCTCCTAATGCTCATGTCTCTCCCTTTTCAGAAAGCAGGAGCAGGGGCAGATAAACATCATACAAATTGGGTGAGAATGTTGAGCAGGCATGTGGTTATTTAATATGCTCAACACCATGTCCGAAAGCAACTTGAAAAGGAAAGGGTTTACTTTGTCTAACAACTCTCGGTCATAGTCCATCACTGAAGGAAGTCAGGACAGGAGCTCCAATAGGAACTGAAGTAAAACCCACGGAGAAATGCTGCTTATTGGCTTGCTCTCTGGCTTATTCTCGTCTTGCTTTCCTTTCTAGGACAGGCTCACCTGCCGGGGGATGGTGTCGCCTACAGTGGGCTGGATCTTCCCACATCAATCATCAACCAAGACAATCTTTCACAGACATGGCCACAAAACGATCTGATGAAGGTAATTCCTCATCTGAGGTTCCCTGTTCCAACGTTGTGTTAACCATAAAAACCAACCAATAAAAACCAACCAACACAATGACCAAATATATGTGAAAGAAGAAAAGGCTGGTCATTAGAGAGGAGAATCTTAAGCAGATATCCAGGGGGAAAGACACCTAAAAGTAAAATGTGGCAGCAGAGAGTATGAAATAGTGGCTCATACTCTGCAGAATGAGCTTCTATCCCATGTACCATGACAATGGTGTACCCAGTGATGGCTCACTTGAACCTTTCCATTGGACAGACTCAGGGGGCTTCTGCTCCCAGGAACACCTGCTAGCATGGCCTATTGAGTCCCCAGTGAGTTCCTAGGGGACTCATGTGCTGATGTGTCTTCACCATCATCTGGATGGAATGTCTTCTTCCAGTCTCATATGTCATAAGCTTGGTTCCTAGCCTGGTCCATGGTGCTACAGGGTAGTGAATTTAATCTTTAGGAGATGGAGCCTAGTAAGTCTTCAGGTCCTTAGATGTGTGTTCCTGAAGGGGACAGTGGGACCATGGCCTCTGGCCTTTCCTCCTTTCACTCCCCAACCCCAAGCTGAGTATCTATGCTCCACCATACTCACCCCACTATGATGTGCTTGCTACCTCACCACAGACTGAAACCTTCAGAGCTGTGAACCAAAACAAGTATTTATCTTCCTAAGTTAACCATCTTGGGTGATTTTTGTGACAGCCACAGAAATCAGACTGACACAGGATCCATTTCATGAGCCAATGGCTCAAGTATTCTGATGAAAACAGCTCTGAAATTCCCCCCAGGGGGTCAGCACGTCAGGCTCTGGGCAGACAAAAAGAGAATGCTTTGACTTTATAGTCTGCCAGGCAAATGCCAGGTGTCCTGGTACAAGTTTGAGTCAGGAGGTATAAGAGTCCAAGACCAGCTTTCACTACATAGTGAGCCCCTGTTCAGAGAGAGAGAGAGAGAGAGAGAGAGAGAG
>LOEQ01000751.1:1119316-1135215 GCA_001685075.1 Bramus lutescens | reverse complement strand
GGAACAACCAAGCCCCTCTGAAGGGGTTGACAGCTGGGGCAGACTGAGGGGCCAGTGATAGTGACACTGGGATTTGTCTCTACTGCATATACCGGCTTCATGGGATCGATCCTATTCTCTTTGGATGTAAACCTTGCTCAACCTAGACGTAGTAGGGAGGGCCTTGGACTTTCCACAGGGCGGGGTACATGACACTCCCTTAGAGTTGGAGGGGTGGGGGAAGGGTCTGTGGAGGGAGAGGGAGTGGGAATTCTGGATTAGTATTTTTTAAGTAATAAAAAAGGGAAAAATCAAAACAAACAAACAAAAATAACCCTGTAGGTTGGAGTCTTTCTTGAGATCCCCCCCCCAAAGGAAATGCTTGAAGAATCTGAAAAGAGGTTCAGATAGGAACTCAGCAAAGGACTGGGAAACAATTCTGGGGAGACAGAGAAGGCCAATAGAAAAAGCTCTGGAGAGATGGTGACCTCTCCGAGGAGAGGATCTGGAGCCCAGAGCGCCTGAGCACCCTTGCTGAGCACCCTCTCCAGTGTGCAACACAGAGCCCTATCCCAGGAGCAAAGCACGCAGGATACTCCACCCATCGTCAGCTCCTGCTACCCACACATGACGGCTGTCCCTGGAGACATCACCTCTCATACATGCCGTAAGCCTGCATGCCAGTGGATAGAGCTGCCCTGTCACAGCGAGTCTGCAATCTCTGAAGGGAGAGCCCATTGGATTGCAGGGACTGTCCTCTGCACGGCAGGGTGCCTCCCAAATGAACCAGGCAGTCCAGGCAGGGCATCTGCTGGCTACTTGCACAAGAAAGTGAATTCCAGCCCCATTTCACAGGTGAAGATGTGGATACTCAGAGAGACTGAGAAATGTGTTGTGTGGTCCTGTGTGCAGTAACTAAGAGGCTGGGACTAGAACCCCAGGCCACCTGCTTCCCAAACCACACTCCTGTAGGAAAGGTTCGCTGATACAGGAGGGCTCCATCGCCGTCAGAGACTGACCTGGAACTCACTGAGCTGGGCTGGCAGAACTCCAACCCCAGCCTTTCCAGTTCAATAATTACCCCTTAGCTGCTGGGTAAACTTGAGCAAGCCCTTTGCCCTCTGTGTGCCTCGGTTTCCTCATCACTGGGGACAACAGTGGCATCTACAACATGCAGCTGTTAAAATGAGTGTGTGGTGGCACGGAGCTGGCTTTTCTAGGCCACTACATGTGCCCATGAGACACTGTCATTTTTCACAGGTGTGCTAAGTGTCAGCTGAGCCAGCATCTTCATATTTGATTTTCATTACAGACCAATAGTTTCAGAAAATAATTAGCCTGACCTGGTTTACATTTTTTGTAATCACTTTATATGGTAATATGGTTTTTAAATTATATATTGGCTTTCTGCCATCTCTGTGTCATGTTCTCAGGTCTTTACTATTTCTTGCCCTAATTTCACAAATACATGGTTTCCTTTCAAATTTTCTTGTGAGTGTGGGAAAGGGGACCCTCACAAGTGTAAAATATAAAAGCATGCTTTTCTAATACAGTGTCTTCATGAGCACCGTATCATCCAGGCTGAAGGTCAGCATTATTGTTAGGGATTAATTCTTAGCACTCCAAAGAAGGGATCTAAAGGATATGTTTTTTCATTTTAAATTTTTAAAAAGTGTATTATTTGTGTGTGTGTGCGCGTATGCATGTGTGTGTGTGTGTGTGTGCACTATATCATACATGTGGATATCAGAGAACAACTTTCAGGACTCAGCTGTCTCCTCCCACTGGGGATCAAACTCAGGTAGAGCCTAGGATTCGAATCCACGTCCTTAGGCTTGGTGGCACGTATGTTTACCCACTGACCCATCTCACCCACCTGACCCTCGTGCTCTCTCTCCCTGCTCGAAGATAACTGTAGTCAGTCCTGAGAGGAACCTTGTCGTGTGGCCTCTTCAGAGCATCATCCGTACAGGGCCGCCCACCACAACAACCCTAGGAAGCAGCTGTCATCGTTGTCCTTGTGGTAGGGTTGCAGAAACTGGAGTAGACCGAGAATGAGGTGACCTGCTTTCTAACACAGCCACATGGGCCCCAAGTCTCGGGTAACCAACAGGATAGAAGCCGTGCCCCAGGCAAGAAAAGTCCACCCTACCCACCCACACCCATCTGCCCACTCACTCACCCACCCATCACCCTCACTGTCCCGGTTTGCTTTCTGTTGCTATGATACGCATCAGAGCCAACATTAACAGAGGAATGGAGCAGATTTATTTGGTGTACAGGTTACACTCCATCACTAAAAGAAGCCAAGGCAGGACCTGAAGCAGAGGCTATGGAGGGGTGCTGCTTACTGGCTTGCTCCCCATGGCTTGCTCAGTCTGCTTTCTAAAAGAACTTGCTTCCCAGGGGTAGCACTGCCCCCAGTGGGCTGGACCCTACCACATCAATCATTACTCAAGAAAAATGTCCTCCAGGCTTGCCCATGGGACAATCTGATGGAGGCAATTTCCCAGCGGAGGGCCTCTTTTCCTAAGTGACCCAGGTTTGCTTCAAGTTGGTGAAAACTAACCAGTCCACTAACTTCAGGGCATTTACCCAAACAGCCGCTAGAAAATTTCTACAAACCGCATGGAAACTCCTTTGGCTCACCAAGCAAAGAAAAGCAGACTGTGCAGGTGGAGAGGGGTGGTTATTGAGCTGGCTACGAATCACTTTGCAACCTGCTTATTAAGTGTTTTAAGAAAATCCTCAGAAATTTCAGCATAAAAATAAAATCTACCCCCTTACAGCAGGAGGCTATTCTCATCTCCATTTAATACTGCCCAACACACCTTCTCCTGCCAGGGCTTGACTTTCTTCTTTTTTTTTTTTAAATGAACACTGAGACATCTAAGATGAGTGTTCTGTACTTTTTCTGATAAGACCCTCCAAGCTGAGCCGGCACTTCCATCTTGAGGAATGGAGGTATGCCCAGGAGGAGCACATTGGATGCTACAGTTAATTAACTAATTTACTCCATCAAGTTTAACAGTGGTTTTAACTTTAATGAGACCATTACATTTTAATATGGAAATAACAGCCTTGCATCCATAAAGGTCCCCACAGTCCGGAAACCGCCTCCCTCTCCCGCCCACTCTATATCCACGTTGATGTTGATTTGTGGACCAGAGCGCAACACTCAGAACTTGCAATAGGCAAGTTCTGGGGCTCCTGATGGATGCGTCTCCTGCAAGCCACTGTCCTGATTTCTAGTGACCCCTGCTGCATACTCCACCTACATAGGAAAGCCAAAGAAGCCTCAACGCGATTAGAGTCCTTTCAAAATAGAAGCAGAGTGGGATCTTGGCTACTCAAAACCAATGTGACCGTCCTAGGAAAGCAAGCTGTGTCAGAAGTTCCAAACAGAGGAAACAGAAAGGATAATCCACTCACCACACTTGGGCTGAGACTGTCCAAGGGAGACCTACCTTCGGGCTACCATGCCCACCCTGGGTTGCGTTAATTAGACCCTTCTAAAGGCCAGCAAAGCATTGCTGTCACCACACTGGGAGCTCTCTGGGGGCACCTTTATTATCCCTCACGCAGAACTTTCCAGTTAACTAGGGAAAGTTTTCCGATGGCAATGAATCACAGATTCCGCAAGCGTGAACCCAGCCACCGAAACCCGGTACAGCTGTCTTCTGCTGGCTCCGTGTGCAGTTTGCGACCCGTAATTTTGTCATCAATTTTCATCTTTTGTTTAAACATATTTGTCTTTTGGACAAGATAGGCCATATTTCATATGTTTGATGAATATTCTCCTTGGTCCAGTTTTACAGAATTTGCACTTAATTAATTGCCCAACCTTTAATTCGACAGACTGTTTTTAATGGTTCTGTAGTTTCAAAAGCATCCACGCAGTGAAATTTTGAGAAAGTAATTGTTTTTGGTGTCACTTCCAAAGAAAGTCGCAATTATTAAAATGTGTAAATAATTTGTCAAATGCGCAATGGGCAATAATTAGGAAGATATCAAATAAACCTTTAATGGATATTTTTAATTTGGTGTTCAGCAGGGATATTTAAATAATGCAACAAAATATGTCATTTTTCTCCTCGGGACTATAGGAGCCAAATCTTGATGTGAAAATGCCCCCTTTCAGTTGCACAGATTGGGTGGCAGCGGAGGTGACACTTGTGACTTCCAAGCTCTTCACAGGGTTGGGAAGCAAGACCCCTTTCACCACAGCATCTGAAAGTCTGCCCATCCACTGTGTCTGTCATTCAAGCCACCCTGCTCCAGTGTGCACGGGAAACGGCGCGCAGGGATGAGGAAACAGAGGTCAGTTGTTGTCAGCTCTTTATAAATATGCTGGCGCTGGCGGCTTTCGAGAACTGCCGTGTTTCCCTAGCAACTTTGTGTGTGCTCTGGTGTGCTCGCCTTGTTACTGTCCTGCTGCCTTTTCGTAGCGCAGACTCTCTCCTGGGTGGCCCCCAGCTACACAGCCCTTTGTAGAAAGAGAGTGGACAGGTTGATAGTCTCTGGAAAGGATGTGAGCTGAACCTGTGGCAGAAAAAAAAAATCAGAGAGTTGAATCTGTACTCTGATACCAGACCAGAATCATGACAGGGAGGATGCTGGGTTAGAGAGGACAGAGGGGACCAAAGGAAAATGAAAGGGTGGGCTCCGAGAAATGAACATCTGGAACCCTACGGCATTTATGAGGGAGATTTGCCATTTCTTTTTATTCGTGTGCATGTGTGTGTGCACGCGCACATGTGCGTGTGTGTATGCATGTATGTGTGTACATGTATGTGCACTGTTAGTGTGCATGCAGGTTCACATGTGTGTGTGTGTGTATGAAAGTAAGGGGTGTCCAGAACTCAATCCCAGATACCTTTCTCAAGTTACTCCCACCTTGGCTCTTGAGACAAAGACTCTTGCAGAGCCACAGACTCACTGACTTGACTCAATGACAGGCCAACAAGACTCAGAGGTCCTCTCGTTTCCACCTTCAAAGTAGTGAAATTATAGGTGCACACCGTGGTATCTAACATTTCCAGGTGGGTGCTGGAGACAGAACCCAAGTTTGCAGGTTTATAGACTAAAATATCCCCCTGGTCCTTTTGAAAAGTATTTGCTTGTTTTTATTCTCTGTGAATTGCTGTCTTACCTGGATATGTCTGTATGAGGGTGTCAGATGACCTGGAACTGGAGTTACAGACAGGTCTGAGCTGCCATGTGGGTGCTGGGAACTGAAACTTGGGGTGGAATGGGATGGTTCAGAAACTTTTTTGGTGATGGCCATGATGGTGAATAGTCTAGACTTTGAAGTCACAAGTGTCCGACAATTACTCTACACAGCAGCGTTAAGGCAGCCAAGGTCATCCCCTTAGTGAATGGACACAGTGACATCTCAATAAAGTGTCACACAGGACACTGGAGTCTGAATTTGACATAATTTTTTTGTGTGTTACAAAATCCTGATCATTTTCTACCATCTAAAAAATGCAAAGATCAGAGCTCAACTGGTAAAGCGCTGGGCGTGCAAGCAAGAGGACTTGAGTTCGATTCCTACCACTCACATAAAGAAAGGGTACATGGAGGCACACATTTGTGATCTTGGTGCTGGGGCAGGGGCACACAAGTCAGTCTAGTGTAATTAATTGGTGATCCCCAAGCTGAGGAAAGACCTGACTCAAAAAACAAAATAAAAGACTTCTGACAAACAACACGGGAGGTTGACCTCTGCCCTCCACGTGTGCATGGATACACATGTACACACACATGTACAAGGCAAAGAAAGTAATCATATGCACACATATGAAAATGCTATAATGTGACACATAATTTTATATAATAAATATGCACTCATAATAAATAAAATCCTTTTATCGAGTTAAAAGAAAACATTGAAATGTGTCCTATTGAATAACACTAGCAAGTACTAGAGATCTGAATAAGAAACAAGGCCTTTACAGTGCAAAGAGCTTTTTCAGCACCCAAAGCTAAGAATCAACATGAAAACACGTAAGGGTCTAGAAGAAGCCCATGGACCAACGCTTGCTTGAGGCTGTAGGTAGAGGCCAGGGTTTCCGACTCAAGGGACTGGTCTGCAGGAGGAGACGCAGAGGTACCGATGTCAAAGACGAAGCCGGGTTGTGAGACATGATTGGGAGGAAATACAACAGAATAACAAGGGAGAGGATGATGGAAGGCCAGTGGCTGCTTTCCATGTCGCTGCCAGAAAGGATCTGTCAGAGCCCTGAGTGACAAAGGGACTCGGCCCACAGTGCACCTGGGCATGCTGCTAAGTCGACAAGCTGCCTGCCCTTTAGAACAAATCACAGTTGCAAGATGCCAGAAAACGGAACGATCGGTCTACTCAGCCCTGTAGTCAAAACTGAAAAAAAAAAATAAGTCCATGCTCATTAGAATAATCCTCCATTAATATTTACAAATTTCCAGGTACTGTGTGGAACATCTAATCCCCAGCCACCAGGAGACGGGAGCTTTAATATGCAGCACTGCTTTTCAAAGCCATTCTCTAAAACTTTCTTTAATTGAAAATGGGGCCATGACCCGAGGTCACTTTTATTCGCCTTCCCATCTTTATAGAGTCTGAGGAATGGTAAGTTCTCAAGTTACAGACTTGAATTAACTAGGCCACCTCTTGTTTTCAACCTGTTGAACCTTGGTAACTTGATTTTTTTCACAGCTGTTGAAGTACTCTTATTGGCCCTTTTCTTTCAGAGAAACAGAATTGTTTTTGTGAAGGTTGGGGGAAGTCCACACAGGGACTTCATCTCTGTTTGGTCTTTTAGAGGCCAGGCCTAATCCAAAATAGGATTCATGTTCATCTCAAGATCTGCAAGGGAATTCCAAAGAGATGCTAAGGAACCCAATGGTGTATGTCTGTGTGTGTATCTCCATATGTGTATGTGTCTGTGTATGTCTGTGTCTGTGTGTGTATGTATCTCTATGTGTGTGTGTGTCTGTGTCTGCGTGTCTGTGTATGTGTGTCTGTGTGTGTATGTATCTCTATGTGTGTGTGTGTGTGTATGTGTCTGCATGTCTGTGTGTGTGTCTGTGTATGTGTGTGTGTGTCTGTGTGCCTGTGTCTATCTCTATGTGTGTGTATTTCTGTATGTGTCTGTGTGTATCTCTATGTATGTGGGGGATGGATGTATATCTCTATGTACAATGTGTCCATGTGTCTCTATGTGTATTTCTGTGTGTGTCTTTGTGTGTATCTCTGTGTGTTTCTGTGTGTCTGTCTATATGTGTATATTTCTGTGTCTGTGTCTGTGTGTCTGTGTGCATCTCTATGTGTGTGTATGTCTGTGTGTGTGTTTGTGTGTGTGTGTCTATATGTGTGTGTACACACATGTGCATGCAAGCATGTGGAAGCCAGACATTTGCTGTCTTCCTCTATCGCTCTCCATCTTAAGTTTTAGAGACCAAATCTCTTCACTGAATCTGAAGTTTTTCTTTACAGTTAAACTGCCTGGCTAGTGAGCTCTAGGAACTACAGGTCTCTGGCCCTCCCCCAGTGCCAGGATTACATACGCATACTGCCATGTTTGACTTTTATAGGGGTACTGGGATTCGAACCTAGGTCTTCGTGTTTGTGCAGCAAGCACTTACCCACTGAGCCAGCTGTTAAAGAATGGTTCTTTAACAGTTCTTCCAACTGTTCAGAATAGAAAGGTGATGCCTAGGTCGTTATTAGGAGGTCGTTTTGAACGCTGGATCTCTAACATGAAACAGTCTGTTACAGGGTTATGGCTTGAAGAGTGGCATTGTTGACATGAGGAAGGGTTTGCACTTAGTAACTCTCGGTTGTCCTGTTAGAGAACATAATGCTCTGAATGACATTGTCCCCCAGAGACCTTGGCGTTAAGATTTTTGGTCCCCAGCTAGTAACACTGCTTGGGAAGGTTATGGAGTCACTGAGAGGTATAGCCTTGCTGGAGGAAGCAAGTCTCTGGAGGCGGGATTTGAGTACTTATAGCCTTGCCCTCCTTCTTGTTCTCTCTTTCTCTCCCTCCCTCCTTCCCTCCTGCACCCCTCCATTTCCCTCTCTGGGCTTCTTGCTGTGGTTCAGAATGTGAGCTTGTAGCTTGCCATCTGGGCCATCACGTACTCTCACCCCTCTGAAACCAGAGCCCAAATAAACTCTTCTCTTCTGTAAGCCGCCTTGGTCATGGTGTTTAGCAGAGCAGCAGAGAAGGAGCTAACACAGAAGGCTTGGCTGCCTCTGGAGTAGACAGTTCTCAGCACATCCCTTTGCCTTTCATGCGGCCAGCCCTATAAGCCGGCACATGCACACACTGCTGTGCAACCTCCCGATTCTCCAAACAAACTACAGATGTGAGCCCTTTCCCAGGCCCCACTTAAAGCACTCCCCCGGAGCTAGAGGGTAAACCACTCCCCCTGAGCAGGAGAGATGGCTCTGATTTTAAAGGTGTTTGCTGTTCTTCCACAGAACCCAAATTCAGTACCCAGCACCTACACAGGCAGCTCACACCTGTAATTCCAGTGCCAGGGGATCCGATGCCTCCTTCTGGCCTCTGAGGGTACCCCCACACACATGTACACACACATAGATATACCCATGAAATAAAATAAAAATAAACTTTTTTTAATGTCCCTCTTTCTCCAACAACTTTAAGGTTTCTTTGTGGAAACTACAGGCACCTCAGTGATCATCTTTATGACCACTATTGTAATCAAATAAAATGGCACAAGAATAGAAAAAAAGGACAGCTATGAGACTGTGAAAGACCTGCGTGTGCTAATACCATCACCCCCATGCTGTGACGTCACCAGCCTCCAAGTCTTCCATCAGACCAAGGTCATGAGCAGCTCTGCCGCTGCTGTGTAGCCTGTAACCGTATTACCATTCCAATTTCACCATAGCTCCCCGAGAATACAGTATGGGGCCCACCCCTCCTTCCATTGACTGCTTGTAGCTGTGCTCATGGTGGTACCCAAGGCTCTGTTAACTGGGAAACTAAAAATTACCAAAGACCTAGCTCACTGGCTACTGTGGTCTCTGCACATAATACTTGCTGATCTTGGAAAGAGGGATGTCACCCGAGGCTTGGGCTTTCAACCAGTGCCGTAAGTGTGCTTGCCAAACTCAAGTCCCAGAGATGATTTCTTTTTTAAAACAAACAACACAAAAAAACCCTCAATCTTTTCTCATTTTACATACCAGTCCCAGTTCCCACTCCCTTCCCTCCTCCAACTCCTCCCACCTTCTACCCGCCACACCCCCTTCCCATGGGGAGTCAACAAAGTCTGACAAGTCACTTTGAGGCAGGACCAAGGCCCTCCCCCCTGTATCTAGGCTGAGCAAGGTATCCCTCTAAAAAGAATGGGCTTCAAAAAGCCAGATCAAGTACTAAGGACAAATCCTGGTGCCACTGCCAGTGGCCCCACACATGGCCCAAGCCACACATCTGTCACCCACATTCAAAGAGCTCAGTTTGGTCTTATGCAGGTTTCCCCATGTTCAGTCCAGAGTCAGTGAGCTCCCACTAGCTCAGGTCAGCTGTTTCTGTGGGTGTCCCCATCATGGTCTTGACCCCTTTGCTCATATCATCGCTCCTCACTCTTGGACTGGACTCTGAAAGCTCAACCAAAGATGATTTCAAAGTAAGAGTCATCTAACAGCTGTGGACGGTGCCCTGGCTTGTGTATGTCTTAGAAAGCCAGGGCTCCAGATGTCATGGTAAAGGGCCACAACATCTGTTCTAGGAGCTGGAGACTTCTCTTCACTCTGGGCCCATCTGAAAAGCAAAGCTTTCTCTCCTTGAGGAGCTACTTACACCTCTGCCAAGCAAATGTCCCCTCAAGTCACTTTGACAAATATCTAAGAAGAGAATTTTGCAAACTGTGGGCCTTGAGTGAGTGCTGAAGGAAGGTATGGCTTTGAATATGGCCAGCTCAAATTCACTGACTTACTGAAAATGTTACAAACTTTTCAAATTTATTTTATTATTTTTATGCATGTAAATGTTTGCCAGCATGCATGTCTGTGTAGTCTGAGAGTGCCTGGTGCCCTTGGGGGACAAATAAGGCATCGGATCTCCAGAGAATGCAGTTACAGATGGTTGTGGGCCACCGTACTGATGCTGGGGATTGAACCCAGGTCCTCAGGAATAGCAGCCAGTGCTCTTAACCATGGAGCCATCTCTGCAGCCCAAGGTTATGAATTTTTGTAATTTTTTTAAACTTTGTTGAGCAGTATTTGGGTATTAACTCTGAAGATGGCAGCATGATGTCTCAATGTCACAGGCTGGACATGCCTGAAGCATCCATGACAATGTCCCATGTGTCTACAAGTTTTGGCCCATGTTTTTACATGATTGGAGAGAGGATCATATTGTGTAACACAGAAAGTAATATAAAATTCTAATTTCAGTGCCCATAAGGAAGGGATTTGGGGCACAGCTGTTCAGTCCGTCAGCATGTGTCTGCTGTTGCCTTTGTGCAAGGATCACACAGCCATCAAAGGGAGAAACCATCACTCTGACCTCACAAAGAAGGAGGCCCTGATCTAACACAACACCTCTTTAAAAACAAAACAGAAGAGAACAAAAAATTCCAGAATGTGTCATACTCGGGGAGGGATGACTAAGGCTTCATGGGACAAATGATTCAACAAAACGGATGGATGTCACACACTCAGATCATGCATCACAATATAAAAATTCAGCTCTATAGCGCTATGAATCAAACCCGAAAGAACTGGCTAATGATTCTAGATGCAGGTTAGAATCTGCCCCTGGCTATGCCTCCCATGGAAGGACAGGTGGGATAGGTTGAAAGATAGTGGTCCAAGCAGAAAAGTGAACTAAGACCTGATAGTGGACCTAGGTATGTGACTGGTCACACACATCCACAAAGAGCAGCTCAGAAAAGATGCTTTCCAATGAGGAGGACGTGGAGTTGGGACTAGAGAGAGCTCTGCTGGTGGAGCAAACACTGGCCTACCATGGAATTCCATCACTCCTCAACATAACATCATCAAATCTTCAAGAACTCAGCGAAGAAACACAGACACTAGCCTGGAAGCGGTCATAACAGAGCAGCCATGCTGTGTCTGAACCATAAACATGGCTATTATAATACAGTAATTTATTCAGCACTTATCAGGAGGAATTGCAAAACCCATTGTACTGATTACTGCAGTGTTGCTGAGAGAGGATGCCGTACAGTCTCTGGGAGTTCTGTCTGTCACAGGAGGGAAGGTACGGCAGGGCAGCTCAGTGCATGGAGCAGAGTTGGCTCACATTAGAATGGACCAGAAAGTGGAGTGATAAGCAGGAGCCAGAGTGGGGGGCATGACCTGGAAAGACCTGCACTGAGCATCCTGCTTCTTTCTACCAGCAGACTTCATCCCATCCAGGTTCTGTCACCACCCAAAACAGCATCAGCTTCTAGTCAGCAAGAGTTCAAACCCTGAGCCTCATGGGACGTTTCAAGGTGGAGATAATACCAGTCCACTTTAGGCATCCCTCAGAACAGCCCATTGTTTGGAAACAACTTTGGCCCGGGTTCCTCAGTTCAAAATACTGAGTGAGGCACAGATCAGGTAAGCAACTCATCTGATGTGACCCAGCAAGGTGAGCTGTGATTTTGAGCCAGACAACAGGAAGTCCAACCCTGCCCTTCAGATCTGTGTCTTATCAATTCATGGTTACTAAAAATAAAAAAAAAATAGAAATAGAAATAAATAAATCAATCCCTGGTGACAAACCCACTGGTGACAAAGTTCTACATAAATAGACTTTTCTCATGGAGATTGTTCTTTGTCGATAATGTTACAACCCCCAAAGTCATAAACAATATTCAATCACACTCTACAACTCCAGACACTAGAAAAGTAGCCTCACCCGTATTGAATCGTTCCCAGATTTGAATGGTAGAGGCATCACTCAAATCACTTTCCCTGTCCCACCCCCAGTCTTTGCCTGGTACTAAGAGACTTTTTTTCAATAAGCATTTTGTACCACCTCTCCACCTCCTGCCACAGGCGGCTCTGTGAAAGATACAGCCTTCCCAACACCATTCATCAGAAAAATCAGGGGGGAAGGGCGTCGAGGTTTGATACACTGAACTTTCTTAAATTCCACAGTCTTCCAGGATGGCGCAGAGGGAAGGCCAGTGGCTAAGGAAGCCTCCGCTGGCCCCATCTATGACTGGGGGAAGGACAGATCACTAAGTCACACTGTAGAAATTCGGTGCATCCATCCCAACATTGGTAGATGCACAGTCTGACTGGCTCAGAGGATGCTGTAATTCTTCACGAAACACACTCTTCATGGTTGTGTTGACACCCACATGACATTTCCCAGGAGGCTGGAAGACCAGAACATTCATTACACAGAGTCTAGATCAACAGAGTAAATGTGGGAAACTGATACAAAAAAAGAAAGAAAATGTAAAAAAAAAATTAAGATCCTAATTCCCCACTTTATGTTTAAACTTCAAGATTAAGAAAGAAAAGAAAACCAAGCAAGATCTCAGAGTGCTCAGAGTTCATCTCTCTTCTTAGACACCATCCTGAAAGGAGAGTGTTGACGCTCATTAGACAAACAAACTAAAACAGGAACGGATCGGTTCTCTTTACTCCTCTTTCTCGTCTCGTCTCCTTTTGCTTTTCTTAGTGGCTGTCATGAGCATCAACCTGACAAGAGCCTGAGAAATTAACACATCACTAGGACTTACCGTGTGAGATTTAACTTTTGATAAACAACAAAGTGGGTTAGCGCTGCGCTGGCTATTTTTAATCCACCTTAGGAGGGTGCTTTTTTTTATTGCTTTATACAGCATATCTGATTCCCTCTAAAGCACAGGCTGAAAACCCAATCCAGCTGTCATTTGCTGCCCAGTAACATCTATCATCCCACAGCCTGGCAGGTCTGGTCTATGAGGCAGAGGGGAGAGGAGACAGGAGGCAGAGTCAAGGACTGTCACATGGGATGAGGAAGAAAAAAGAACTTGTCACAATTATTTATGACTCTTGCCGGGGCCCATCATAGGACACATAAGCCCCTGGTTCAGTTTGGAGCCCCCTTGGCACTCAGCTCCCGTGTCCAAGAGGGATGCTAACAGTTCTGCCCTACGCATGCGATTTCCCGAACAAAGCAGAGCACTTGGGAAGTGACAATGACAGATACCAGGGAGTTGGTGGCTGCAGCTCTGTGGACCACTGCGAGCAGGAAGGCGCCTGGTATCAGGAGAACAACCGTGTGAGGTCCCCAAGCCTCCTGCAACCCCCCCAACTTCCTTCCTGGTAGAAGACCTCATCCTTCCTCTGCTGTGAAGTACTGTGGGGAACAGATATTTAAGGAATATAAAATGGTGTGTTCCAGCCCAGATTTGACTACAGGAAGCCACATTTATCCTCCTTGAGATGGAATGGACCTCTGAATTTATTCCTACCTTCCCCAGCTACATACTCAGAGATAAATGCCAATAACAAGCGTTCATCCTTTGGGGCTTGTTTTCAGACCCACTAAGTATCCACCTTCCGGGCATTTGGTTTAATTAGTTCTCTGCCTCTGGGTGCATTTGCAAAAGCAAGTGCAGGACCTGCTGGTCACTTTATCCAATTCTGTGATTTCAGACCTGCTGCGAGACCCTTTGCATTTGGTGGTCTCTGACCTTTGACCCCCCCAGCAGGATGTAAAGAAAACTCCATCAGCATTCTCACTATCCGACAGACCATGGCCACAGGAACGGCTGAGCTTGCAGCGTTTAAGATAATTAAACCTAAGATGGAGGTCTGGCCCAATAAATGACTTCTGTGCACTTTTTGTGGGGTGACATTAACCTAGGACCCACATACAGACCTCAGGCACTGTGAAATCCCCTACCCAGGCTCTGAAGACGAGCCATGGTGAGGACCTTAATTAAAAATAATAGGGACAGATGGCCTGTAATACCCTGGGAGCCAAATCAGAAATTAATACAAGGAAGAATAAAACCCATGAATAAATGCTCCCAGGACCCTCACGAAGACTCCAAGGACTGCTTAGAATTCACTAAACCAAAACTCAACCCCTTCAAGTCCTGAAGCAGTGTCGGAGGCCATGGCAATAGAGAGAAGCTGCTCTCTTACCTGGGCAAGGCAAGCCTCTCATTACAGGCTAAGAAAAACCAAACTCTATGATGCAGCCCCTACCATGGCACAGATGGAACCCTGCACATCCTTGTCTGCAACCTCCAGGGCTGTCGCTGTGAGCTTAAGACTTTAAGAAGTGAAAAGGCTGCTTGGGATCTCCCAAGATTCCCCAGCTGCCTGGGACTCGCAGCATCTTATTAACTTCTGGCATCTCCCCTGCCCTTGCGCCTCCGTCTCCCGCAGGACTGCAGAGTTGGATTCCATGGCCATCCTCAGGCTTGCCCGGGTCTTGTCTACCAGGTGGCCTTCTTTTCAACACTGTTTTAATATCTTTGGACTGAATATAGAGCTGACAGAGCGCTAAAGCCCTCGCCTCTTGCTCACCTTACTCTCCCCTTCACACTTTTATGCTACCCACGTGGTTTCTGAAGATGTGTCTCCTTGCGACACCTCTTTCCTTTCTTCCCTATTACTTTCCCATGGTCCTGTCATATACAGAATAGGGAGGTGACCTTCGCTACCCCCCATACACACACACAAGCATGCATGAACACACCTATGCTTCTCGTGTTCCCACAAAAGCAAGACTGAACCCATCCCTTCGCCTACAGAAATGTGAGCAATTCCCCAATTCCCTCCCTCTGCTGCTGCTTGCTATCTCTACAGGAAGATGGATTCAAGCTCCAGGCAGAGGGAAGATCTAGCAGGCACACTGCTTGGTAAACAGCCACTGTGCTCGAAATCCTATCTGGCTTCCTGCAATGTGGTTGACTGGTCTAACTCCATTCCTGGGGCAGCCACAGACTGTCACAAAGTGGACATCACTCAGAAGCATTCGGTGGCTGCCTCTGTCTTCAGAAAGTCCCATCATCCTCAGGCATCCACTGAGCACCTGGAGGGCAGGGGTGGTGGCAGAGAGTGATGGTGTGAGCAAAAGTTTGGTTTCTGCTCTCCTGGCATTGCTCCATGGTGGCTTTAGTTGCAGAACTCAGGGGGATATGAGCAAGCAAATGCAAGCGTGGTGTGGCAGTGAGGCCACTCAACATGGTGGCCTGCCTCCAGCTGTGAGCTAGGAGATCTCTCTCTTGGGAAAAGACAGCAGCCAAGTTGAGTCCTAGAAGGTGAGATGAAGCTACTCACAGTGACGACTGCCGTAAGTTATGCCGTCACCCTGCAGCAAGGATCACATGAGCAAATGTAGGTGCAACAGCTTTATAAGGACTAAAAAGAGCTTAATCAGCACCCTTGCACAAAGAGGAAGGTGACAATAAACCTAAGTGTCACTCAAGTGCAGACCAAGGGCAGTGGCATCAGACAGAGGTGGATATAAATCCTGACACTGCACTCACTTCTAATGGCATCAGTAGCTGCTCTTTCTTGGGCTTGGCTTCCTCACTGTTAAACCCTGATAATAATACTTGGTTAATTATGCAAGATCACACCCAATGAAATCTTTTGAGTCTGGGACCTAGCCACCCAGACCCAAATAATCACACAGAAACTATACTAATTGCAACACTGTTTGGCCAATGACTCAGGCATATTTCTAGCTAGCTTTTACATCTTAATTTAACCCATTTCTATTAACCTGTGTATTGTCACGAGGCTGTGGCCTATCAGTAAGATTCTGGCATGTCCTGCTTCAGCAGCAACATGGCATCTCTTTGATTTTGCCATGTTTGTGTGTGTGTGTGTGTGTGTGTGTGTGTGTGTTTGTATTTCTCACCTGGATTTACTCTGCTAAGCGATTGGCCCAAATAGCTTTATTCATCAACCAATAAAAGCAACACATATACAGAAG
>LOEQ01000751.1:1088975-1114086 GCA_001685075.1 Bramus lutescens | reverse complement strand
TCTCATTGCATCATTTCTACTTCCTTTCTGGTTTTCCTGCCTATACTTCCTGCCAGGCCAATCAGCGTTTATTTAAAACATGATTGACAGATTACAGACAATTCTCCCATACCACCTGTCGTATAACTTTGGGGGGAATATGTAAAATGAACATATGTCCCCCAACCTAGGACCATTAATGGCCCAAAGAATGGCTTTCCAAAAGTCCTCTTGATGAGTGAAGTGAGTTGGTTATATTAGGCAGAAAGCAGCAAACCTGTAGGTGCCAATGGACAACTGCATTTTCCAGAATATCCAACCCATCCTCAAACCCCACCTCCACTGACTGAGATACTTTATGCAGTGCAAGGCTACAGAAGAATAAATTCGAATGTGAGTCTGGACCGTTGCCCAGTGTAACAGTAGCAGAGGTGACTGCACTTACCATAGGACCAGACAAAAGCAAAGTCTAGGAGAATTGTCTATGTGTGCTGTATCGTCACCCTTACTAGGGACTCTCATGGCCTCAGCAAACACGGTCCATCCCTAGGAAGGATGGCTTGTCTTACTCTGGTCTAGAATGGAGAACTGGCAACTTGTTACAAGATGGAATTATACTCTGTGTGGGATTCAGAACACTGGTCTCATCACACTACCAAACAGGAACATAGCCACTATGGTGGTTTGGTTCAGTTTGGTTTGGTTTGATTTATTGAGATGAGGTGTCATGTGGGCCAGGCTGACCTCAAAATCACTCTATGGATAAGGCTGGAATTGAACTCCTGACCTTCCTGCCTCCACTTTCCAGGCACTGGGATTAGCTATGCAGTACCATGCATAATCCCATTTGGGGGGTTGGTTGGGGTTTTTTTTTTGTTATTTTATTTTGTTGTTGTTGTTTTGAGACAGGGTTTCTCTGTAGCTTTGGAGCCTGTCCTGGAACTAGCTCTTGTAAAACAGGCTGGCCTCAAAATCCCATTTCTTATCTTAAGGTGGGCTATTTTGATCAATGAGTAAAGATGCTCGCCACTCAAATCAGGTGACTTGAGATAAATTCCCAGAGCCAGAGGAAGGAGGAGGAGAGAACCAACTACATAAAGTTGTCCCCTGACTTCCACACAGGTGCTGTGACAGGTATCTACATGCACATAAAATGATAACAATGATGATAATAATAATAATAATAATAATAATAATAAGCTGTGGGTCACGACGGGGTCACTTATCAGAGATCCTGCATGTCAGACTTTTACGTTATGATTCATAATAGTATCAAAAGTACAGTTATAAACAAAATAATTTTATGGTTGGGGGTCACCACAACATGAGGAACCATATTAAAGGGTCACAGTGCCAGGAAGACTGAGAACCACTGCCCTAGAGAATGTTTAACAGTGACTCCTCTGACTCTTTCCAGCGATCAATTCCCATCCTCACAGAAAACTTGGTGCAGGAGTCCAATAAATGTAACAGACTCCCCGGGGCAGTTTTGGGTGGATGGCTGCTGACTGTGGCTGGCTCTCGGATCCTAGGCATCTAACCACTGAGCAGCCCCTGCACCTTGAGTAGCCCCTGCACCTTGAGTCTCTACACAGCCCACGCTGTTACTTGCATTCTCAGAGAACAATCTGGAAAACATCAAAATACTAAAACTTAAGACTCTACTCTCAGAAACACAAGAGCTTGGGGCTGGAGAGATGGCTCAGCGGTTAAGAGCACTGACTGCTCTTCCCAAGGACTCAGGTTCAATTCCCAGCACCCACATGGCAGCTCACAACTGTCTGAAAATCCAGTTCCAGGGGATCTGACACGTTCACACCAATGCACATAAAATAAAGTTAAATAAACCATTAAAAAATTTTTAAAAAAGAAACACAAGAGCTTTTATTCGAATTGCCATGATAGCAATTTTCTGTTAAGTGTCCATCTGATCCAGTGATGGTTATTGGATCGGGAGTCCACTCCATCGGGTGGCTGTGCTTTGGTTTTTTACATTAAATATAATTAGCTAACAGAAGTTCTGAGTGCCAGTAATGTTCATTGCAGCCATCAGTCCCATGTGATGGTTCTAGGCAGCACTCTGGTGCCACTGCACTGACTCTTTCAAACTTCCACACAAATTGCATATATAATAATCCACGATATACTCTAACATTCATTGCTCTACAGTTTGAGGAACTGCTGATTTAAATCCTCATTTGGCACATTCTCCAGTCAAGCATAAGAGACAAAATTATCCCTCCTGTAAAAGTCTCAGAAACACTTGGACAGAGACAGTGACCTGTGAGTGAAGTTTTGTTTAAAAAAAAAAAAAAGNAGATAGCAAGCCTCTGGCTTGCATTCTCTTCTCCTTCCTCAAAATGTACTATCACAAAAGATCAAATACCCAAGCATCAGGCCGTCCATTAAAAAGAATCTATCAGATGCAACCTTTAACAAAGTTCTAGAGCTATAATTGTTTCCTCAAAGCCCACAGCATGAATTTTTAAAAGCAGATCTGATACCATTAAAAAGTGCTGGATTGACAGCTCTGGAGACTGAAGTCTTCCATCTAACCGCAAGCCGGGTGTGGCATAGACGGAGGCCATGACAACCGTCCATCCCTTCCTCATGATTCTGCCTCAGACCAACAGAAGAGACCCTTCCAGGTGGTTTGTGCTTACCTCTTCTCTGTGGCCATTTCCCAGGCGGCCTGGCTATAGGATTTCTCATTCATTTGAGGTGAATGGACCCTACTGTCGTTGTCTGACGTGGGAGGTCTTTCTGACTCAGTTGCCCTTTTGTTCCCTGGCACCAACTCAAAATCAGTTGTGTCCGTTCTTTGACTCCTCATCAAATCCAAGAAATGTAAAGACAGTGGAGGCCTTCACATCAACTGCACCGTCTCTGGAAAGGACACCCGTCCTCACTCCCTTTCGGCCATGAAATAACCTGATGAAACGCAGCTTAGGGGAGATGGGCGCAGTGGCTAAACTTGGCTGTCAACTTGACACACCTGAGAAGAAGGAGTCTCGGTTGAGGAAACATCTCTTAAAGACTGGTGGGTAGGCATGTCTGTGGGGCATTTTCTTGATTGCTTATTGGTGTAGGAGAGCCCAGCCCACTGTGAGTGGTGCCATCCCTAGACAGGTGGGCATTAAAAAGGTATTTTTAAAAATGAACAAAAGAAGGAAAAAGGGAAAGAAAAGAAAAAGTACGGAAGGAAAGAAGGAAGGGAGGGAGGGAGGGAGANGAGGAACCAAGAGGCAAACCAGTAAGCATCATTCCTCCATGGCCTTTGCTTCAGTCCCTGCCTCCAAGTTCCTGCCTGGCTTCCTTTGATGATGGACTGTTATGTGGAACTGTAAACTGAAACAAACCCTTTCCTCCTTGAGTTGATTATGGTCATGGTGTTTATCACAGCATCAGAGAAGCAAACTAGAACAATGTCATACCTATCTGGAGTCAGAGTTGAATCCATATGCATGGCTTCCCATCCTTGTGAGCAGAGAAGTGAACTATAACAATGTCATACCTATCTGGACTCAGAGCTGAATCCTGTATGCATGGCTTCCCATACCTATCTGGACTCAGAGCTGAACCCTGTATGCATGGCTTCCCATACCTATCTGGACTCAGAGCTGAACCCTGTATGCATGGCTTCCCATACCTATCTGGAATCAGAGCTGAACCCTGTATGTATGGCTTCCCATCCTGGTAAACATTTTGGGGCTGAACAACTTTGTTGTATGCCTGCCCTACACACTACCTGACATTTAACAGCCTCTGTTGTCACATCCCACCAGGACCTCCATCGCAGACGTGATGACTGAAAGTATCTCCAGATGCTACCATGGGTCCCCCTACTGTCAAAATCACCCCAGTCTCTGATCTCCATACCTTAGGCTCCAAAAAGAGTCATGTCAGTTTGATTAATGTATTCTTATGAATTGAAATTTATGCCCTGGCATCACTGAAGCATGCATGGGCAGCCTGTATATGATGGTTCTGTTGAACTTGTCCTTGTTGGATTTCATGGTCTAAGCTGATGAGGACGACTGACCAGGTCTCTTCCTCCAGAGGGCACCAGATCTCATTACAGATGGTTGTGAGCCACCATGTGGTTACTGGGAATTGAACTTAGGACCTTTGGAAGAGCAGGCAGTGCTCTTAATCACTGAGCCATCTCTTACTTTACCTTAAATTTTTTTCTTTTTCTTTTTGAACTTCCATGCTTGCTAAGCAAGCACTATCCCTAAGCTTCATCCCAACCCACATTTTTACTCTTTGTTCTGAGGCAGGGCCTCATGAAGTTGCCCAGGCTAGCCTCAAACTTACTCTGTAACCCAAGCTGGACTTGAACTGATGATCCTCCTGCCTCAGCCACCTGAGTATCTGGTCTCCCAAGCATGCACCACTATGCTACTCTTCCTGGGCCTCTAAGCCCTGGCAGGACCATTGCAAACACATTTTGTAGGCATACTGTAATATGCACAGCACAGTGGGCGGAAGATGGGGTGTGTGTGGTCATGCCATGTGTCGTTTTTAGGCCTTTATTGGGGTCTCTACCAGCCTTAGCCATTGCTGAATTATGCTCAAACACCCAGGCAAGATGGCTGGCTGGAGGTGATCTGATGAGAGGCACATTGTTTGGCTCATGGAAGGTGATTTACACCACCAAGATACTAGATTTTAATTTGTTATGTATGTCTATACTCAGCCTTTCTCCTCCCCTTTCTTCGAATGAAAAGCAGATTATTTAGTGCACAATCTAAAAATCTGCTGGTTATTAAATTTTCCTTTTCGTTTAGTTTTGAAGCTTTTATGTCTCTGAAACGCATTTACATGCCGCTTGCATTAAATGAAGTATAATGCACAGCGCTCGCAGGTGTAAACTCTTGACGACTCGCTCCTCCCTGGATCTCCACGCGGAGTCTGCCTTACTCCTCAAACTAGAGAAGCTTTGCAGTGCTGAGCTCAGCTTGAGAACACAGCAACCCCCAAGGATAACCAGGAAATCCCCGCGGCATGGCCAAGAGAACTGGCTTTAAGTCCTCATGCATTAAGTAGGTGTTAAACATAATACTGACACTTAATGTAATCAAACGTAGCCTATGTGATAGGGAGGGTAGATTAAAAAGACAACTATAATGACAGATATGTATCAAAATGACATAATGAAACCCAAAACTTTGTATGCTATCTTTAAAATAATTTAAAAATTTTAAAGGGAAATACAAAAGTTTATATATTGTCTCACATATACTACATATTTATATTATTTGAACAGGGTTATAGCACAAAATAATCAAGTTATACTATCATAGTTCACATTTTTTCTTAAAATTTAAGTCAATTTTAACAGTTCTTTTTTATAATTTATTTATACTTGGAGAATTTCATATATGAACACTGTATTTCTATTGTTTGTATTTCTCCCCCTCTTCTCTCCAACTCTTCCCATCCCCATGCCTGCTCCCTCTCAGATTCATGGCCTCTTATTCTTTAATTATAACTGTTACAAATGTATGAACATCTAAATGTATAAACACAACCTGCTGAGTCCCTTTAATGTTGTTCGTATATGCCTCTGTTTCAAGTTGACCTCTTGGGATTGTATAACCTATCAGGGGCCTCATCCTGGAGAAGACTCGCTCTTACTCTCTCTGCAGCCAGTGATTGCCTGTAGCTCTTCACCTAGGGATGGAGCCTTGTGAGATTTCCCCCACCCATGCCGGCAAGTCAAGTGGTATTGCTACTTTCCAGGTATTGTCTAGGCAACCATACTGTTAGATTTTCCGGATGCAGCTTCACCGGCCTGTACAGAAGACACCACCTCATAGAAGAAATCCTGGTCCTCTGGCTCTTGCCATCTTTTCTCTGCCTTCCTCAGTGTTTCCGGAGTCTTAGGTGTAGATGGTGTGTGGTAGATGCATTGATTGTGAACTGGGAACCCCATGTCATGTGATCTCTGCATTCCAAGCTGTTGTGACTTTCTGAAAGGGTCACCATCTGCCATAAAAAGAAGCTTCTATGCTGAGGGGTTGAGAGCTAAACCTCCCTGTGGGTGGAAGGAAGAGCGTTTAGAATCTGTCAGAAATTGTAACTGTTTGGGGGAGTGAGAGCAGGAGCCTCTGCTTTAAGGTCCATAACCTCCCCAGCCGTAGGGAGGGCTAGTTTACAGCACCAGGAAGGAATGCCCTCCTCCCGAGAAGGTCTGAAATCTAATCAGACAGCGGTGATTACTCCCAGGACGCACGTGCCATTGTTGCACCCTATGGGACATCAACATGGCTGCCTCATCGCTCTGCCTTCAGGGTCTCCACTCCAGCCCTCATCCTTCTGAGCCTCTGCTAGGCCACAGTGAGCCTATGCTTTCTCTGTTCCCCACATTTGTAGCGCACCCATACTCTGTAGGAGATATAAAGACAGAGGAGAGGGGATAAAACTGCTGCCCTCACGAAGCTCCCAGTCTAGATAAGAGGAGACAGACAGGAATAAATAGTTGATAAAATATGTTGGGGTAGGGTAAGTGTTGGCATGGAGCAAGGTCCTATGAGTTCTAAAGGGGTAGCCAGGAAAAGCCACACTGCCAGGGTAGGCTTTGAACCAAACCTACAGAGGTGACAAGGTAGCTCATGAATGCCAGGGCCAGGGGACCCCCATGGCTAACACTGAGTGACCACAGTGGAAACTGTAGATGAGATAAGATGGTAGGGCAGGTTGACAGCATGGGAGCTCACTTACCCCTGCCACAGGATTTTGGGGACTTTAACAGTTACTACGAATGGAGAAGCATCTCCCCATTTTCTTTGCCTTTGCTAACTTGGAAGCTGTGTCCTAAACAAGGTGTCCTCACCCATTCCTCCTTGCTATACCATAATACCTGAGATAGGCTAATTTTTTTATTTTTATTTATTTATTTATTATGTATACAATATTCTGTCTGTGTGTATGNACCTTTGGAAGAGCAAGCAATGCTCTTAACCTCTGAGCCATCTCTCCAGCCCCCCGGCTAATTTTTTTAAGAGCAGAAATTCCACATCAGAGGCTGTAGCATCCAAGATGGAGGTGTCAGCATGCTCTCTAGAGGGCCTCGGGTTTGCTTTTGAGATGGTGCCTTCAACACACCTCAAACATGTCCTTAAACACGGACTCTGTATCCAGCACAGTGGAAGGGATAGAAGAAGCCAGCCTACGCCCCTGAGCCCTTTTAAAGGGGCCCTCGTCTTTCATGAGTGCTTTGTTCTTGTGGCTTGGTCACCTCTCAGAGGCCCCATCTCTTAACACTTTGAGGAGTTTGGCAGGTGAATGTGCAAGACCCAACCAGGCCACCACCCGTATTTGTGACCCATAAAGCTTGGCATGCAGAAATTGAAAGCTTTCTCCAAAGGACCAAGGGATGCAGAGAGAGTGATACAAAGCCATTTCCTCAGAACTGAAATCCTCCCTCGGGGAGAGGAACGGAGGAGGGAGTCTCCTAAGATCAGGAAGCTCGACCCTAGTCAGTGAGCTCTCACTAGCACAGGTCAGCTGTTTCTGTGGGTATCACCGTCATGGTCTTGACCCTTTTGCTAATATTCTCGCTCCTCCCTCTCTCGGGCTAGCCTCGGGTAGCTCGGCCCAGTGCTTTGCTGTGGATCTCTGTATCTGCTTCCATCAGTTGCTGGTTGAAGGTTTGATGATGACAATTGAGGTAGTCATCAGTCTGATTACAGTGACACATCAGACCTTGTTTAAGCCCCATGGGAAGCCTTACCCTCTCTGCGGAGTGGATGGGGGCGTGGACAGAATGGTAGAACAGGAGGTGGAGGGAGTGGGAACAGGGATAGCAATGGAAAATGAGGGAAGGTTGTATTACAATTTTCTTAAGAAGAAAAAAGCTCAGAAAGAAGAGATTCACAAGGCCTTCTCCTACAGTTATGTAAACAGTGAATCATTGCTGGGAGTCAGTCAGCGTAGACCTGCCTGAAACTGGGGCCAAGGGCCCTAGAGAGGCAGCCTTCATGAGTCATCCCCCATGCTGTGATGGTGCCTCATTTGTCCTGGTGACACATTTGTCTGTGCATCCTCTATGCTCCTGTATGTGACCCTCACCCACATGTCCCATGCTCACGTGAGTCACCCCAGTAAACTTGCTGGCTCATGAAACAAGACGCGAGTGATGTTGTTTCTTCCGTGTGGTGTTGGTTCCCTGTCTAGAATGAGTGGATATTTGTTCATGTCTCTCCAGGAAGAGTCACACTGCACGTGGGAACCAGAGATGACGTCCCCACCCCCAGTACCCACACTTTCCATCAGATATCCCGGTGGGGGGGCAGCTGCCTCTGGGCCCCTGGTGCACCTCCCCTGAAGGTGACAAACTACACCTCTGCAAGAACAACAAAGGCCTTGTAAATACTGGGAGGATGGTGGGCTCCAGGCCTCCCTGGGCCTCTGCCCGTCTCACCTGGGGCGAGGCAGTCTGTGTGTCTCCTCTCTAATGCACTACCAAGTTCCCTGGGTTTTGAAAAACGATGCTTCCAAATCCTGTTTCCCAGCAATGACCACATCCTCCCGAGGTTAATGAGGCTCTTCTTCTCCCTCCCTCCCCCCCAAACTCTTCCCTGGCTTCTTCGACACAAGCTGGGAATTTAACAAAGCAGGTCCTGCACCCATACATTACATTTCCTTAATTGTCACTAGGAAGAATGGCTGCCTTTAAATGCAGATGTAAACAAAAAAAGGAGGAACTTTGTTTAAAAATGAGTCGGACTTAAGCGCAGGAGCCGGGGAAGCTTTTTCCTGTTGGCTTTAGCTGGAGAAATGCTGAATATACAATGGCTTTTTTTTTTACATTAATAATAATAGAAAACGGTAGATAGTGGCACCTCAGCACAATTCTAATTTAATGAGAAACAATAAAATAGTTTTCCAAGGGGGCCTATTTAGGTCCAAGAAAGGGGGATATTAAAGTTTCAAGATTTATTCTACTTTCCTTAGGTATGCTGATGCACATTTTCTAAGGCTATATTCTGCTCACTGATTAGATCTCTCTCCTTATAATTTTCTTACTTGTGGGGGAATTAGATTGGTATTTTCCAGGCCAAATAACTTTTAGACAAAGTATTTAAATTGCATCAATTCATTTCCAGCACAAAGAAGGAGGGTCAAAAACCCCACATCCCTCAGACAGCCCTGGGAGGCAAATTTTTAATATATTTAGATATCAATAAATAACTGTGAAACTGTAGGAGTCACCCATCAAGAGATGGTTTTCAGGGCTGGAGAGATGGCTCTGTGGGTGAGAGCGCTTGCTGTGCAAGCATGAGGACCTGAGTTCAAATCCCCAGCAGCTATGTAAAAGCCAAGCATGGAGGAAGGGGGGGACACAAGTGGATCCCTGGAGCTCACTGACCAGCCAGTTCAGCTGAAGTGACAAACTTCAGGTTCAGTGAGGGACCTTGTCTCAGGAGAATGAGGCAGAGAGCAATAGAGGGAGGTATCCAACATCCTCCTCCGGACTCCACATGCAGGTACCCATATAAACAATCTCTCTCTCTCTCTCTCTCTCTCTCTCTCTCTCTCTCTCTTTCTCTCTCATATAGTACACACACACAACTGTAATAAACAAAATTTTTTAAATTAAATAAAATGTATTGTTTTAGTGGAAATATGAATATAGGCAACTTCTGGCAAAATGTTGTCTTTGAACATAGTTTCCTTTTCTGTCTTTCTAATCCAGTCCATTAGTGAACCAGTTTCTATTATCACTGAAGTGTGCAATCAGTTAGCCCCATAACGTGAAGAGTGGGAGGAAGAGGAAGAAGGCTACAGTTGGCCTAGCTGAGCCTGTTTGGAATGTTCCTCCAAGTGCTGAGCCCACTAAATCCCTTAATTCCGGCATTCACCGAGGCGAATCATAACACTATGCCTTAAGATCCATGTTCACCAGGTAAAATGAGTTTCCTAATGTTGCATGTGATCTCAGACTTCCATTTATGGAAGAAGAACCTGATTTCGGAGAAGCTATGCAACCGGAAGTCACCACCCCAGGAAGAGCCTAGGGAGAATGCTCACCGGTAGGCAATGGCGGAAGGCTATGCTTACTTACATCCATTGCACACAGGTGGGCAATAATGGAAGCCTACTGCTTACATCCATTACCCAAAATGTTCATGTATGAAGTCTAGGGCCCCAGTACAGTAATGTGCCAAGTGGGGCCTCTAGGAAGATGATAGAGTCACAAGTCAGTGGGCAACTGGGGGATGATTAGGGACTGACTCTCTCACCCTCAGTAGCCAGACATTGAGTGTCCTGCCCAATCACTATCCACTCTGTTCCCTGATGACGGGGTCCTTTGCTGAGTCTCAAGCCAGGCTGACAGCCTGCAAGCAAGCCCCAGTAATCCTGCTGTCTTCACACACCCCTCCCAGCACTGGGGTTATAGGGATAGACATGACTATGCCTGGTCTTTACATGGATTCTGGGGATTTGAACTCATGTCCTCAGGCTTGCACAAGTGCTCTCTCCAGTGAGCAGTCCCCAGTGCAACTCTTTCTCTCTTGAAGCTGCTCTTCCAGGTTAGTTTGCCACAGCGACAGGAGAATGTTGACTCAGACACTACCAGCTCACAGGAGAGCACTGAAATCATCACACCCTATGATGTTTTTAAGGCTCCTGAATGGGTGGGGGGATCCCCTGCTGTTTATTGAGAAGTTACTATCTAGCTTCTAAAACCTTTATGTCTATTGTCTTCCCAAGAGTCCGTGGAGAGGATAGTGAGACCCATATTTTACAGGCAAGAAAGACCAAGGATGGTTGCTGTGTATCCATCAGTATGTGTCTGTGAGGAGTGGAAGCCAGTTTGACCAGGGAGTTTTTAATTCAGACCTGGTTGTGCCCACTACTGTATGCTGTGTATTTATAAGTCAACTGAGGCAGAGCCAAATGCTTTTCCAGGCATAGAATTTAAGGACTATAACTTGGCCTTCTTCTCTGACTTGGGTCAGAGGCCACAAGTCGCAAACAGTGACTATAAGCCGACCTTCCTTGGGGGATCTTCATGAAACACTATGATTTCCTGCTTCAGGGAGAGCCAGAGATAAAGAGATGAACAGACAAACAGAGAGACAGAGACAGAGAGAGGAGACTTGGGCATGGAGAAAATGGCAGTTCAGTTTCCAACGAAGTGGGAAAGGAATGTGCTGGAAAAGACTGGCTTTGACTTGTGAGAAGGAATGAAACGGGTGTGTGAGTAGGATGTCCTACTCACAAGGGGTCAGAGAACGGGCACTGCCATCCACACACAGAATTCTGTCATGGGTAGCAAGTGACGCAGTAACAGCAAGACATGCCAGGATAGGGGGTCTGCTCTGAGTGTAGTAAAGAGCTACTGAGTCATGCCCAGCGCTGTCCTTTAGAGATTAGTGGAAAGTGGCAGCAGACATCCCTAAATGGGGGGCACTGGGAAGCAGAAGAGATGACTCCGTGGTTAAGAGCACTTCCTGCTCTTGCAGAGGAGCAGAATTTAGCTCTCAGCACCCACGTCGGACAGCACACAACCACCCATAGCTCCAAGGGATCTAATGTCTTTTTCTGCCTTCCGTGGGCATCTGCACACATTTACTCATAGGGCCCACGTGCGAGCATGTGTGCACGCATGCGCACACAAACACACAAAATAAAAATAAATTTAAAAGTGGGGAGGTTGGGTTTAGAGGCTCTACGGGACTCATCACAAAACCCCAAGGGTCTTGAACATTAGAGGTGACATTAAGAAGAAAGGGGGACTTGGGATGAGGTCTGGTGCTATTATGTTTGCCCACCCTGCCTGCATGAGGCCTCGGGTTCAATCCTCAACACCAGAAATAAAACAAAACATAGTCATAGGGGAAGATAGAGAGGGAAAAAACAGAGAGGGAAGACCCCAACCTTATGAAGAGATTAGACCAGAGAGAACTCTTACTTGCCCACCTGTCTCTGTGTGGGACACCACATGAGTTCACCCTCTCCAGAGGATTGGGTAGCCAAGGTGTCATCTAGAAAGCAGACACCAGACTCCAACTGGCTTAGGACCTGTCAGTACTACACTCTTCAACATCAGAACCCTGAGAAAACAAATTTCTGTTTGTCAATGACCAGTCTCGAGTATTCTATTGCAGCAGGTATGAAGACAGATGACAGGCAATAACGTCCCCACCCCACAGCCATGCCAACATTTAACTGAGGATACCAAGTATTCTACACACTGCCCCGGTGTCTCGTGATCCCTTAATAAATATATGTGCTCTTCCTTGCTTGCTGTTGCAATCATAAAACAATAATCAAAACTCACTTGGGAAGGAAAGAGTTCATTACATCTCACAGGTTAGAGTCCTTCATGACTGGAAGCCATGGCAAGAACCCGGAGGCAGGAACTGAAACATAGACAACAGAGAAAAGTCACTCACTGCCCCCTCCCTCTGGTTGGCTCAGCTTCCTTTCTTACTCAGCCCATGCCTAAGGATGCTACTGCCCACAGTGGACTGGCTCTCTTACAGCAATCGGCAATCAAGAAAATGCTTGTCACCTGATGGAGCCAAGTCTTCAGTTGAATTTTCCACTTCCAAAATGCCTCTAGTCTGTGTCGGGCTGACAAGGAGTGTGTTAAGAGTATTGACACTGGCTTACTTTCTATCGAGACATATAATATTCCTATAGCCCTCCTTTAGACAATGCTCACTCACTAGTTGGTGAGCACCGGAGGTGGAGGATGGAAAGAAGTCAACATGAGGACTCTGCCCAGCGCAGAGGAGTCTCTGTTTCATATTCTTGTACTTACAATGTCCTGTGCAAGTGTGAGGGTGCCAGATGGTGCCCACTTCAGTGGGTGAATGGAGTCCCCGATCAGAGGCAATGCATAAATAAATGCATGACAGTTCGAGACTCCAGCAGGCTTTATGAGCTAGCCAACTCTCATCTCTGAGGGGTAAGTGTCAACTTGACATCTATATAACCTGGACCAAGTTTCAAAAGCTAGAGAGAGTGGCTGATTTTTAACCACATGTTCAGCAAATGATTGAGGTTTGTTGTAATCTCCATCCTCTGGTGTCCTGCTTCTGGGCTGAATTCGGTGATACCAATGCACCACTGTTGATATAATTAACATTTATCTGCCACATGAAGAGAGCTGGGTCTTGTGCAAATGGGTTCATAATCAGCATGGAGATTCAGTCAAATCCTAGAGAGTAAAATCAACAAAGCCAGCTATTTTTCTTTCTCCATCTTCTGCTCTAAGACAACCCTACACTAAACACACTGTGCACATTTAAAGGCAGCCTCCTCCTAAACAGACATGACCGGCCCTCCACTTAAACTTGATGTGGTGAAGTTCATGGTGCGTAACAGTGACTATCAACTTGACAGGGTGCACAGTCACCATGGAAAGAAACTTCAGACATGCCAGTGAGGGTGGTTTTTGACTAGGTTAATGCAGGAGAGATTTGCCTTAAATGTGGGTGGCTCTGCTCTATAGACTGGAGTCTAGGATTGAAGGAGAAAGTGAGTATTCTCTCTCTCTCTCTCTTTTCTGACTATAGATGTAACGTGGCCAGCGGCTTCACAGGCTCCATGCCTTTGCTGCCAGGACGGACTCTCTCCTCAAGCTGTGAGATATAATGAACCCTTTGTTTCCTAAGTCGCCTTTGTCACAGCCATGAGAAAAATAACAGATACAGCTTCCAATTACATGTTTCATGACATCATTACACCTCAAAATAGCTTTCAAGGCTTATCATGATTAGACTCTCACCTTTTGCTCTGCTTTCAGTCTCCAAACTCCAATCCTCTCCCCCACAGACCGTCTTACCCAGGAGAACCCACCAAGTTTGTTTACATTTCAGGATCTTGGCCGTTGCAATGTTCCCCCTCTGTCTTGAAGACTTCCCCTGGAACCAAACAGCATTCACGTCTCAGCCAAATGTCCCAAGCTCAGGGTCCTTACCCAACAGCCCCCCTTTTTTAAACGAATATGATACTAGTCAGAGGTGTGCTGGGACTCAGTTTGCACCGTAAGAAGCTCTTCCCAACTCCTAACCATAGTGGTAGTTTGAAGTCAACCACACTGGGAGGATCTATACCAAAGACATCTACACCAAAGCAAATACTACAAAGTGTGGCCACTGCATCCCAAATAGCCAGTGATTGAACATTTGCCTGCAGAAAACTATGCCCCTCTATTCTCATCCCAAGGCATTTTTAAGATGTGTCCAACACATTCCAAAGACGGGGTATTGTACACTGCTTTGTCAATATTCTTAGCATTATTACCGTTAATGTGCCAACTAAAGAAAGCCAACGTGGTGTCCAAACTGTCCCTTAATACAGCCCTAACACCTGGACACGGGTATCAGAGAACTCATTAATTCAGCATTTCTTCTCCCTCTTACTCTGCCCTCTGTTTCAGATTTTTAGTTTCCAATTGAAGATCATCTATGATTACAAAATTTCAAGCTAGAATTTCCTAGACACTAAGGCTTCGAGAATAATCAAATCTGAGAAGGTATCTGTGCCATGGAGTCACCTATTCTGATCCAGAATAACTATTTGAGGCACCATTCATGGCTTTCCTTCCACTATGACAGCATTTGGAAGCTGTGGCGAGTTCACCTTGTGTCCTACCATTTCCCCGCCCTGAGGAGATGTCTGCCCTCAACCTGACGGTGCTTAAGATGAAATCCCTTTGTCGGGTGTGCAGGTCCATCTGACTCCATCTGTCTTACTGTGATTTGGACCTGGGTTAATTGCACCCTGTCACCAGCCATGACTGACACTGTGCTTTCTCTCCGCTAAGTCCATCGTGGAAGCAGATTTTTGAAGACCTAAATTCTTGAGACATTTTTACAGAGGGTTGAATGGGACCCAGAATGTTTGTGCTTCCTCTGTGGCCCATGGGATGAGTAAGTCAGCAAAAGGAAGAAGACAGAAGGGAAGGTGACTGTGACAAGGTTAAGGTCAATTCTAGAGAAGGTTGACAAACAGCGTCTAATGGTTTAGAAGGAGAGAGAAGAGCAATTAGCAATCACTATGATTGATTATCCAACCGTGCTGAATAATGTCAACGGAAAAGCCCTTTAACACAAGCATGACAGGCCTTGTATGTAGAAACAAAATCCAACCCCCAAAGCCTACAGAAACTAATTGAGGAAAGAAGAGAAGGCGCAATAAAATAGGCAAGGGTACAGGCAAAACTAAGGCCTCATGCTGTCTTCCAGAAGGGGCGAGACACACTCAGCTCTGGACAATTTTTACCTCCCTAGGATCAATGTGGGAACCCTAGGAAAGGAACATAGCTCAAAAATTCTGAGAAAGAGTCTTGATGCATGCTGAGCCCCACTCCTAAGGAACAGAGCCATGCTGTATACTGAGCCCCACTCTTAAGGAACAGAGGCCAAGCTGCATGCTGAGTCCCACTCCAAAGGAACAGAGGCCAGACTGCACGCTGAGCCCCACTCCTAGGGAGCAGAAGACTTCCATGCCATGCAGGCCTCCCCTTGCAGGGTCAGTCAAGTCCTGGGCTCTGCAAAGCAGGGAAGGAATTCATTCTCCCAGCAGAATGCAAACCCAGATCTCACCCCAGGCTGAACGCTGCCATCCAACCTCTGCTTCCTCAGCTCCAGCATCTACCTCTCCATGTCCCAGAAGTGTCCCCTTTACCCCCCACCAACTAGGTACCCTTCAGATGACTTTCCGTTTTCCAGATTTTAAGCTTGGAAAATTTTGCTTTTGGCCCTACCACACACAAGCTGCTGCAAAATGCTAAATGAGGCATTTAAACCGACTTGTTGAAATTCAACCAGGCAAATCCAAAGCTTCACTCCCTTCTTTGTATGGCAGGGGAAATATATCAGAGAGAACAAAAACCTCCATGGTGCCCGATAGATTACCTGCCACATCAGAATCAGCCGCGTGTGCATGTGCACCTGGGCCTATGCCCATGTCCCGCAGTCAGCGCAGTGCTGGTCCATAGTACTGGTGTTGACACCACATGTGGGGCTCATGACTCAAGAAATCAACTGAATGCAACTGAGTGAATGGGCCCCTCTAGAGCTGCCGCTTAGAAACTGCATGGCCTCTCTCCATCCCTTGTCATTCTTAGGAGGCTCCAGGGGGCTAGGCTGCCCTCTGGTGAGGTGCAGGCTGGGAATCTCCATCTGATGTGTCAGGGAAAGAGTCCAGAGTAAGAGCAAGATAAGGATTCTTTCCACAGCTGGTTGGCTGTAACGGGGTCACGGGCGACTACCAGTGTGCCCTGTTTCAGTGAGCATCTGGTATTAGCTGGATATTTGTGCTCCACCCCAAATGTTATATGTTGAAATCCTCAGCCCGTGCCTCAATGATTTTAAGAAGTAGGATCTTGAGACCCGCACACGTTACTTTTGCAACCCTGTAACCAAAAGACTTGACAGCAACAACTTATAGGGAGAGGGAGGAGTATTTCAGATTCGTAAGGTCATGACGGGGGAGGCCTCATGAACGGTACTGTGGGAAGAGGAGAGAAAGATAGCTCATCTTTTCCCTGAAATGTGAGGACAAGCACATTGCAGTTCGTAAGCAGGCAGAGGCCCTCTCCAGAACCTGGCCATGCCAGCACACTGACCTCAGACTTCTAGACTCCAGAGCCAGGAGAAATAAATTGCTATTGTTTCCAAGACAGCCAGGCTGTGGTACTGTCTGCAACCGCGAGAATGGGCCAACATTGTGTTCTCTCAAAGAGCAGGGAAGAGAAGCCTAAGCACTCACGGGTGTGAAGATGGGGATGAGCCCACCAGCATGAGTGTCCCTTTCAAAGGTAGGTGACCTAAGCCATCTCTGACAGGCTGTAGTTTCTGGGTTACATGCTGGGGACCACAGGGGTGGTGGCTCTGAGGGAGGATGACGGGGACAAGAAAGAACCTATAAGTGGAAGTCAGTGTGCTTGGAAGTAGACAGAAGCCCAGGCTAGTTCTTGAGGCCCCAAACAGGGTGACAGTGTGACAGTCTCCACAAAGCCAGATATACGCCCTGGCTTCAGATGAGATACACAACAGCAGAGCTGGGACAAGAGGGAGCAAGCTCAGACCCCACAGTTGCATCAGGCAAAGACAACAGTGACAAGTTGAGTGAGACACAAAGAGCTACAGATCAAGTCCACCCTCCCCATCTCACCCCAGAATCCTGGTTGTACACCCAGAGTGAATGGCCTTGTGGGAAATGTAGTTCAACCATGTTCAGAGCCAGCACCTCCCTCAAGGAAAGCACACCTTCTGGCCAGGAGCCCTCCAGTGCTCCCTTGATGCTGTATACTGGGCTCCTCCTGAAAGACATCTCGGTTAACCCTTGGGTACATGGTCCTGTAAATGGGTAAAGTGAGGCAGAGACAGAGATAGACAGAGAGAGAACAAGGGAGGAAGAGGGAGGGAGGGAGGAGACACACAAGTGACCCTAATCTTACCAAGTGAAAGAGATGAGTTCGCTATTGCTGTTCTTCTGAGAGGTCTTGTATGCAGCCCAGGCTGCCCTTAAACTCTTCACCCTCCATCCCAGCCACCCAGTAAGATCACAGTTCTGTGTCACCACGCCCAGCTTTGCAATTCTTATTTTTTGCTCTTGCCTCCATATGTGCATTGCACCCACACGCTTTATTTTTTTAAAGGTTACAATAAACCCATTAAGGTGGAGTTTCACTCCCAGCCTTCCTTTTTTGCAAAGGACAATTTTGGTGGATAACAAACTGAAAGATGTTGAGGGAAGAGCTGAAAGTGAGCCCGCTCGTTCTGAGCCCAAAACCCACTATCTTCCGACGCTGAGCAGAACCCTCCAGCCACCCTCGGAGTGCCATTTTTAAAGCCGGGCTTCAAGTCTGAGCATCTCTCTCCGTAAATACAGCGGGATCTACATATCTGGAACACTAGCTCTTCGTATCCATTACAGCCGATTCAGCGCATAACACAGGCTCTCTGTCTAATGCTTCAGGCCTTTTTCTTTCCAGGTTTGAGTTATTCCATCTCTCCCAGCCTCCATTAACTGACTTTGGGGAGGAAAGCTAGCTGCCACATAAGTCTTGATGAGAATAAAGTCTCTTTATTGCTGTTATTATTCCCTTAATGGTCTATGCGGTACCGTACACATAACTTTTTAGTCCTTCATAAAATTCCGTTGATAAACATTTGACAACTTGTTACCAGTTTCAAAACTTTCACTTGAAGAAGCAGATCAACGCGGCGCCACTGGCATCCAGCAGTGGGCTCCAGAGGCGGCCACAGTGGCTTCCTGTGAGGCCGTGAGGCATTCCGCAGCCTTTCTCAAAACCTAATTTATGGCATGAGCCCTGATGAACGATCAAGACTCAGTATTCGCCACTATAAGAAACAGACCAACCAATGCATAATTTTCAGGGAAGCTGGTTTTAACAGCCTTATTAGTTTTACAGTTCCGACTTTTGCAAGCTTCCATTTGTTATGTTTAACTTATTTGCTGGGAGGACGTGGAGTTTTCTTCCTGGGATCGTACGGTCTACTTCTTTCTAAGTGTTTGCTGAGAAAGATGATGAGTGGGGCTTGAAGTTCGGGAAATTTAAATGCTGTAGGTAAAGAAAGCCATGGGTGTCAATACCTGAAAACGTTCAGAAACACACACACGTTCTGCTTATTAAAACGAATAGCCTGGCAATGGCAGATGTCGGTGGATCAACTAGGCAATGGTTTTAGGATAAACCAGATCCTGGCTCCCAAATTCGCTCTTTCAGTTTTCTCTTCCAAGGGGCAGTTAAGCCAACACTGAAGTTGGACGGTATGTCTGACATGGGGCCGCGCTGGTTCAAATCCACAGGTTTAGGATTAGGCTTTTGTGCGTGCCAAAAATAGTTTAACACACACTTCATCGCGCCTCGGTCCTCCTTCACGTGGCATGAGTTTCTGAGATACTTGGGACAGGAGTTGTCAAAACACAGGCTGCAGACCCAATCCAGACCATGGCCTGTGTCTGGATGACTCTAAGAATGGTTTCTGCGTCATCCAAAGAATAAGAGTGATTGCTGCCTGCACAGAAAGGCATGCAACCATGGTTGTGTGTTCATTGTTGCCTGTGGCTGTTTTCATGGCAGGGTTCAAGGTCGGGTGGTATGAGAGCAAATGAAGTCTCTTTATAGCTATTAATATTCCTATTAATTACTGTGCAGTGCCCCCTGCACATTACTTTGGGGTCCTTTGACAGTTGCAAAGCGTACAACAGCCGGCACTGACCTCTTATATGCCAAATTCTGTAAACAGAAGGAAGGAGAAAAGAAGGGGACAGGGAGGAGGAAATGAAGGAAAGAGAGGAAGGAGAAAGTAGAAGGGAAAAGGGGGAGTGGGTGGAGGTGAGGAACCGGAATAAGGCCCTTCCTGAAGGACAGTTGAAAATATGTCCAACTATTGTCAGTACCCATGCTGCAAAGTAAGACAGGGGTAGAGGGGACTATTACCTTGTAAGGGTAACGGGGACTGTTATTTTACAGAGGAGACTACTACCTTACAGAGGTGGCCAAGTCTTCCTTGACCTAAGTTCTGAAGGCTCTAGAAGTGGGAGAAGCCATCCTGTGCGTAGGTGGAAGTATGGGAAGGAAGAAGCTGCAAAGACTCTGAAGATGTGTGGCTGACCACAGGTGTAAGAGGGCACAGTGGAAGATGTCACTGTAGAGGAACCTGTGGTCACAGAACACAACCATGCTGTGCTTGGGTGTTCCCTCTGGTAGAAAGGCAAACCATCCAAAGACCCTAGAAGAGGGATGTCTGTAGACAGAAGTTTCTGTCCCTCCCAGTCCCACAGCCATTTAGTCTCAAATAAGCACACAGAAGCTTATATTAATTATAATTAATTATAATTTGGCCTATTGCTCAGGCTTACTACTAACTAGCTTTTCTGACTTAAATTCACCCATAATTATTACCTATGTTTAGTCAAGTGGCCTGGTACCTTATTTCAGTAAAGCATTCTCATCTTGCTTCTTCTGCGTCTGGCTGGTGACTGACTCTCTGCCTTTCCCCTTCCCAGAATTCTCCTAGTCTGGTTGCCCTGTCTATATTTCCTGCCTGGCTACTGGCCAGTCAATGTTTTATTAAACCAATACGAGTGACAAATCTTTACAGAGTACAAGAACATTATCCCACAGCAGCTGTCAATAGAGATTGGAGCGGACTGGAAGCAGGAGGCTGGTAAAAGTTTGGCACTGAAACTCAGGTGCCTTGAACAAGGGTGGGGCAGTGAAGGATACCTGCCTATGAGGGAGCTACGGGAAAGGGGAAAATAGGAACTAGAGAAGCTGGTCCCATGGAGGACCTGGAGGCCTGACATGTACCTCTGGGAACATCTAGCAAGACCCACTAGGTGAGCTCTACATATGTCATTTCCTGGAACAACACTGCTGGGATGCAGAGAAGCAAGGGTGCTGATAGTATCAACCTCTCAGAGCACTCAACTCCTCTTCAGAGGACTCATACTACACAGAGCAACAAGAACTTGGATGCTGTGGGACAATGCTCTGTACCCTGTCACTTGTATTGTAAATAAACACTGATTGGCCAGTAGCCAGGCAGGAAGTAGAGGTGGGGTGACCAGGCAGGAAGTAGAGGTGGGGCAATGAGAACAGGAGAATTCTGGGAAGAGGAAAGGCTCAGTCTGCAGTCATCACCCAGACGCAGAGGACACAAGATGTGACTGCCTTGATGGAAAAGGTACCAAGCCATGTGGCTAACACAGATAAGAATAATGGATTAATGTAAGATGTAAGAATTGATTAATAAGAAGCCTGAGCTACTAGGCCAACCAGTTTATGATTAATGTAGACCTCAGAGAAGGAAAAAAAATCAGAAGCAACCTCCAAAAGATGCCCCTGAGATTTCAGAAGTGGAACCATCTTGACACCAAGTGTGTTCAGATGGTCCTTGGGAATGAAGTAGAAAGCAAACATTTGAGAATGTTAAACTTCTGGAGACTATTTGCCAGCCTAGGGTGAAATAAAAACACATTTTCTTGTAGATAATTTTTTAAAACTCCAACTTCAAAAAGCTCCAACTTCAGGATAGAAACCCACAGACTTGTAACAGGTTCCAAAATCTCAAGACTTAGGAGGCTGAGGCAGGAAGATCAAGAGTTCTAGGTCATCTTGAGTTTCCCTTGAAAAAAAAAATAAAGGAAGGAAGGAGAGAGGAAATAAAGAGAAAAATGGAAGGAAAGGAAGAAAGAAAGGAAGGAAAAGGAACTTAATCACTACTGCACTAGAAAACCATATAAAAGATTTGGATGCCCAAATAGCTGTGTGAAACCCCCAGAATGCAACAGCTTTGAATGTGTAAGCCAGATGGGTGACCCAAGTGCCAGGTTGTTCCTGCCTCTGGGGACAGACATGGTTTTTAAAAGGAAAAATTAAAACCTCTTGGTGAGCTTCCAAATAAAACAGAGCAGAGTTCCCCAGTTTGCACAAGGAGCATTCAGATCATACAAAGGACACTCTGAGCTATTTATAATATAGAATTTGTTTCTAGGTCCAGATTCTTATAGCCCAAGTTTTTTGGTGAACTCTGTGATGGGATGCTAGGAAATTGTGTGGGTTGAGAACAATCACTCACTGTCCGGGACGAGCCCTTACTTGGCAGGATGTGGAACAAGCCTGGCTTACTTGCTGATTCTAAGTACATGCCAAAGGTCTGTTCAGACTAAGAGGGTAAAAAGAACACTGTGATCCAAGAGCCAGAGTGTCTCCAAGTGAGAAGGGGACAAAGAGCTTGGAGGTGGGACCAATGGTATCTCAGTAAGGACGGAAACCCACCTCTGATTTATAAAATTGCCTGTTGCCTGTCATGTTAATGCTGCCATCATGGCTAATTTTGAACTACCAATATGATGCTACAGGAGGCAGAAGGTGGGAAGGGATGTGCTGGAATGGCTCTCCAGAGCCTACAGGCTCCAGCAAAGCCTCCACTGAACAGATTTTCACATGAGATAATACGACCAATGAGTGAGGATCCCATCAGCCAAACCCCCTGCCCCAGCACACAAGGCATCCAGGGATAAAACTTTCCCTGAATAGAGAGCTGACTCTAGGGGTTCTACTGGAAAGAATGTGTTGTTGCTGCTGCTGCTGTTCTTAAATGGTTAAGGGTTTAGTGGGAAACAGAATTCTAGGGAGGAAACAATGGGGTGTCCTGGAGGAAAGGTAGCAGAGGGAGGCCAGGCAAGGAAATCTACCCACAGGAACATTCTGGGTGTGACCAGTGTGGCAGAGAGACTCTGTCCATTCCAGTTCAAATCTGATAACCATGAGGAGGCAGCATTTCGGGAAGCTCATCTTGCATGCACTCATCAAATTATTCTAACTTAGCTCCAGCAGCTGCCATTGCTGCCCCAAAAACACATTACCACAGCGCAGCGCTGAGGAAGATTTTGCACACACAGCAAACATGGCGAATTTTGCCACTTCATTGACTTTGTAAAACTGAAAAGATCTCGCCGCCCCCTTTTGTCTTGTATCATTTCCCTAATTGCATCATTAGCAGAAAGGTCATTTGACCAAGATAGAGGAGATAATAAGTACTTTTTCTATATTTTAAGTGGAAATGCAAGTTAATATGGAAAAATATGCCCATGCCTCTGGGTTGCAGAATGCACAGAAGATAAGGCAGCTCCAGGGATGGCAGAGATTTTAAGGGGTGTGGGGAGGTATAGATGTGTGTGTGTGTGTGTCTACTTTGTGTGTGGGTACCCATGGAAGCCAGGAAAGGACGTCAGATCCACTGGAGTTGGAGTTACAGACAGTTGTAAGCTGCCCAGTGTGTGTACCAGTAGCTAAACCCAGGTCCTGTGAAAGAGTAGCAAGGGCTCTTAGCCTCTGAGCTATCTTTCTCCACCTTCAAGAGAATCATCATCTCAGAACATCAAAAGGAGTATCTTCTTCCAGATACAACCATAAAGATGATATGCCCAGGCTTGGTTTCTGGTTCTTCGTAATGGAGACATTCTGATGAAGTCACCAGGTTGAATGAAGAAAATTCTCAACACAGGAGGAAGACCTGAAGGGGAATGGTGGATAAAGGACACCAGACAAACTGGATGCCAGAGAGGTGGAACCCTTGAACTTTAGCGAGAGCTGGGTGGTTTCAGAGTAGTATCAGCAGATAGACACCAGCAACGGGGAGGGGGGGGAGTGAGCCCCTTGAGAGGGACACACCCAGCCAACTAATGTATCCTGTGACCTTCTGAAATTTCAGCCTGAAGCATGCGCTATGTGAGCAAAGAATAAAATGGGATACCAAAAAAAAAAAATCTCTGGTCCTGAAAACTTTCTGCCTGGAGTCCTATTGATGAGTACCCAGGGGTTACCTGGACTCTGTGCTAGTGCAAGCAATGGCTGTTCTTGTCTCTAGAAATGTGCCTCAAGCAGTGCCAGAGAGCTGAGATCAAGTAGGGACTCAGCATGACAGGCCATTCAGCAGGAAGCAAGTGAGGAAGACCCAGCAGCTGGGTGACCAGAGCCAAGGCCCTTATTCAGTCACAGAAGCGTGAGTGAGAACTGCCATTCCATTCCTAGGACCAACATCAGAAAGAAAACATCTGCTTGTGATTTGCACACTTGCAATCCCAGTACTGGGGAGCGAGAGGTGACATCCTGGGTCTTGCTACCTGATGGATTCCAGGCCAGTGAGAGACTCCGTGTCCCAAGACCGAAGTGGACACAGTCTGATGAACAACTCCCAAGATTGTCTTCCAGCTCCCTCACACACACACACAAGAGTTTGTATGTTGAGAATAGTTGCTCGAGTCAGAAGCCGCTTGATTTGGGGAACTTCACCCCACCTGGGGTGTGATGCTGGGAAAAGCAATGAAGCTCCCTGAGACTGAGTTTCTTGGCCCTTCAAATGGGAATGAACAGTGTCTACATGCTATGATTACAGGATATTTGGACAGTAGCTTGAAGGGCTTTCACAATAACCAGCTTCTGTGACATCTGCATTAAATATTGGCTGCCAAAACAGTAATGCTGTGACCAAGAATGCCAACTATTTAGGCCATGGATGAACCAAATCTAAAGTAATAGCTGTGAAGAAGAGCTTCAAACCCGAGGTCCATGGCAATTCTCATCACTTATCGGTGCAGGTGAACCCTGGATCAAGGGAGCACTGGTTGAGCCCCTAGGGCTAGGGTAAGCCCCAAACTGAAGAGACTGAAGTCTCGGGGGTCTCGTGCCTTGTGCTTCAGTGAGGAGAGGCCACAGTGAGCTGAAATTAAGATTGAGACAGCTCACCTCCACATGCAGTATCTGCACCAGCAAGAGCATCCCCTCCTTCTGGGATTGGTAGCTTACTGTGACATCTTCACTGGGTTGAAAAGAACTGGTAAAGACTGCTTCCACTGTGTCTGTGAGGCTGTTTCCAGTGGGGTGAGTGACGCCATTCTTCCCCAGTGCTGACATCAGAGCCCCTGGTTATAGCTGCTACTGAGTCTGGCTCAACCTCACCTTCCAGAGCAGTGGTTCATCAACCTTCCTAACGCTGCAACCCTTTAATTTCGTTCCTCATGTTGTGGTAACCCCCAATCATGAAAGAATTTCATCAGTACTTCATAGCTGTGTTTGCTACTGTTATGAATCATAATGTACATATCTGATACACAGGATATCTGATACTCGTTACATTAGGAATCACAATGTACATATCTGATACACAGGATATGTGATACTCGTTACATTAGGAATCATAATGTACATATCTGATACACAGGATATATGATGTGCACAGGTTGAGAACCACTGTTCTAGAGCCTCCAGCCCACTGTCTACCTGATTATATGGTCTGTGCACTCAGAACAATCTATTCCCTGCTGTTTTGGTCTTCAGTTTGCAGGTTTCTGACATGTGTCTTCTCAGCTTCAGCTTCTGCAATGGGGGAGTCAATTCCAAAAGTTTCCCACATAATCTCACCCACTCACACATAAAACACACACACACACACACACATGTCCAAACACAACAGTGATGTCATCTCCCTAAAGAACCTTGACTAGCAGAGCGGAGAACATTTTAGAAATACCAGCCTTCAGGTGCCCCTGGTCCTGGTGTGTTAGACTCCTTACAGCTGTAGTAAAACATGATGATCAAAAAAGCACCTTGTGTGTGGCGGGG
>LOEQ01000751.1:1046727-1061621 GCA_001685075.1 Bramus lutescens | reverse complement strand
AAGCCTGATAGTGGTGGTGCACGCCTTTAATTCCAGCACTCGGGAGGTAGAGACAGCGGATCTTTATGAGTCCAAGGCCAGCTTTGTCTACTGAGCTAGTTCCAGGATACTGAGAGGTACACAGGAAAACCCTGTCTCAAAAATCAAAACAAAACAAAAGATTCTGCCTCACCCTTTACAGATAATTGTTTCTGATCTCTGCACTGAACCATTGAACCAAGCATAGCATAGTCCCAGTGTTCGTTTCATTTGGTGTCTGAGCACTAAAATGAATTGGTCAAGAAGTCTGCTTCCTATTCCTTGTCTTGTCTAAGAGAAATGATCTGAGAAAGTTCACAAAGCTGGTGGCATTGTCCTTATTAAATGCATAGCTAATATGAAGCTGGTCCTGATGGGAATGTATCTGTGGCTATAGGTGAGGCTGGTACTGATGGGAATGCATCCCTCGCAGAGGGGGAATAATGAGCTGTGTTGACTTTCACTAGAGCTCATGCTACTGATTCTAGTAAAAATGCTTATTCTGCTTCAGTTGGGGATCCTATCTCTGTTCCATTGTAGTGATCAATACAGAAAAGTATTGAGTGAGACTGGGTCCTTAATTGAAATTTACCTTGGCCTTTGTGATTGAAAGTCATTTTCTATCTAGACTAATGAATCCAAAGGCCAAAGCTAACAATAAACTCAACAGACTCCATAGAGGATAAGCAGAGATTTTTTCCCCTTTATTATTGTCTATTTATTTATCTTATTTTTAAAGATTTATTTATTTTATGTGTGGGGGTGTTTTGTCTGCAGGTCTGACTTGCGTCACATGTGTGCGGTGTCTCAGAGGGCATAAGAGGGCATTGGATCCCCTGGAAATGGAGTTATAGACAGTTGTGAGCCACCGTGTGGATGCTGGGAGCCAAACCTGAATCCCCTAGAAGAGCAGCCAGTGGATAAGACCCCTGAGCCATCACTCCAGCTCCCTGATTTATTCACTCGTTTCTTTATTTACTTAGGTATCTACAGGGAAGGCTGTGTGGAGGTCAGAGGACATGCTGCAGGAATTGCTTCTCTCCTCCTTCCATGCAGGTTCCAGGGGTGGAGCTCAAGTCATCAGGCTTGGCAGCAAATCCCTTCACCTGCAGATCCATCTTGCTGGCCCCAGAAAATGTTTTCTATAAAGGGCCAGAGTAAAAATGTTTTTGATTTTGTATGTCATGTAGTCTCCTTTGCAACTGTTTAGGGATACATAAATAGAACACACACACACACACACACACACACACAAATGGTCCTGGAAGTTTACAGAGTGACTGAGTTCTAATGATGATTGTGAGAATAGATGGCCTGTTAGACTTGTCTCATGGTTCCTAGTTTGCCAACCCTGGGACTAGGGAACTCACGAAACACTTATCAGCAAGTGTCAGGATGGCAATAGAAGTAACAGAGGTGAGCATGTGTTGTACATCCTTAACAAAGAAGTGTGATGTAGAGCCCGTGCCCTCCTAAGGAGGGCGATACTCAGTCTTGCATAAATGATTCAGGTTTGTGAATCCTTCTGATAGAGAAAAAAGGCTCAGGGCTCGGGGCTCAGGGCTCAGGAGATGGCTCAGTCAGGAAAGGGCTGACATACAAGCATGAAGACCAGAGTTTAATCCCCAGAACTCAAATATCAATCAAGCAGCCAGGTGCTGGCAATCCCCCTGTCAGGGAAGCAGAGAGAGATCTCAGGCGCTCACTGGTCAGGCCACCTAGACAAGTGCACTCTTGGGTGAAACTGAGACATCCTGTGATAAAGACAAGGTGCAGAGCAACTGAGGTTTTTGGTGTTCACAATCAGGTACCCCTTCACACACCATTCCACACATAACTGAACACACACACACACCTCCTGCTTCCTATATAAAACACTAGTAGCACATTCAAGTAGTTCGCATTCCTTGAGGGAGATTACAGTGAGTGTGTTCTTGGTTTTGGTTTCATTTTAACAAGCTTTGGACTCAGCATTTTGCGCCCTTGGGTGTACTCACGTTCATAGATGGGCAATCCTTTGTCCGGAGTCTAACTTCTCTCAAATTCCTTTAACCAAAATCAGCTATTGGCATTTTCACATGTCCCCTAGAAGCTACGGCCATCATTGCAGAGAACAATTGCTGGTCCTGGTCACTGGCCACAGTCACACTACCAGCCATGGTCATGGTCACTGTGTGTGTGATCTGTTTCTCCCAATATTTTGCTTTGGGGAAGAAGGAAGAGGAGAGGAAGAAGAGGAGGAGAAAGAAGAAGGAGGAAGAAGAGAAAAGATGAAGAAGAGCAAGGAAGAGGAGAAGAAGAAAGGGCAAAAAGAAAAACCTAAAAGCAATACCAGATGAAACTGAAGAGGTAGAAAGGACGTGGAAAATGATGGGTGAGAGGCCATGAACTAGCCCGTGGTGGACACCCAGATCTTGGCACATATAAACCCAAGTCATTGAACCAAGGAAGCCAGCCCAGAGAATGAAGCAATCTTAGTTCCCTCAAATCAGTCCTGGACCCTGGAGTTCAGCCTGGACACATTCTTCACAGAATGCTACTCTAAAAACTGGAGGAAATCAGTGTTCAGACATCACTGTTAAGAGCTTTCAAAGAAGGGCCGTTGATCAGTCCTGACTTGTGTTCTGCTCTGTATCCATCACAAGCTCATCTCTGGACTCAGCTGTTCTTATTTTCTCTTAATAGTTACATAAAAATATTCATGCTTCTCCCATGTGGAAATGTCTGTTAGTAACACCATATTTCAAAAGTTGTGTCATAGGGGCCGGACAGATGGCTGAGATTAAGAACACTGGCTGCTCTTGCAGAGGGCCCAGATTTAGGTCCCAGCACCTATACAGTGGTTTGTAACCACCAATAACTCCAGTTCCAGAGAATCTGATGCCCTCTTCCAGCATCCATGGACACTGTATATATGTCACACACAGATATGCATGCAGACAAAATACCCATACCCATTAAATACATAAATTTTAAATATGTCCAGATGAACAAGTTACATTTTCACAAGGGCCAGCTCAGTCCAGGTGAGTGTCCCAAGCTTTCTAGACCCCGAGCTTGTCTTATGAACCAAAGCTGTTGAATTCTCACAAGGAAAGCCAAATTCTTTCCAGGTTAATTCATGGTTTTATCTGTTGAAGTTCCAAGAAGAGATCCTATTAGGCAAACATCTGCATTCTGATGTGGGAGGGAAATATTTTGATATATTAAGCAAAGCATGTGTAATTCCTGGTTTTCCTCCCCATGACTTCTCTGTTCAAAGCAGAGTTCACTATGTTTTACTTGCAGTAGAGCTTATTGTAAAAGGACAAAGCTGTCAAAGTTTTAGCTTAGGAGTTTCGCAAAGTCCAGGAAAAGGCAACTTTAGAATGTGTGAGTGGGTTGCCACAAGTTTGCCACACCCAATAAGAGAAGGGGAGGCTGAATAAACCAAGCAAACACAGTAAAATGTTGGGGGATGGAAGTCTTTCTGGGGAAAGACCTTGAATTTTAGACCTGCTGAAGCACAGAGTCCCAAAACTCACACCCTCATTGTAGAATAAACAACCATGGTCTGCAGCATCATGGAGCAGAGATTGCTCTAGTGACCCCCACATGCCTTATCCCAACCCTTGTAGTCACGGCAACAGAGTAAGCAAAGCTAGCCACAGCCAGCTCTAGGGGAATGGGGCTGTTAAAACTTCCTCATAAAGGGAGGGGAGGGTCACCAGAGCCATAACCTTGGATTCCAACCACAAGATGCAAGTCTTGGAAGAGTAAATGACTTACCAGGCTTGGGACACAGTGATGTGGCTCTCAGGAGTCATTAACCGTACTGGGCTGGACTTTTCTGTAATATGCAGATGTTTTATTCACCTACACTTCTGTAAGTAGCCACAAGAAATCAGTGTTCATCAGGCTGGACCTTTATAGAATCAAGTCTTTGATCTGTCCAGACCCTTTCTACCTGAGGTCGCAGTCACTTGTCCACATCTCCCCAGGAAGATCCTCCAGGCATACTCTGAGGCAGCAATTATCCCTACATGGATGGAAATGCTGGGACTGACTCTCTAGAGCTCAAATGAGGCATCAAGCTTTGTGGACACATTCTCAATCCATACTGGAATAGCAAACAGTCAGGAAAAGCAGATGGGCCTCCAAAGGGACTCACCTCACCTACCTGATACTGCCAGGGTGACAGAAAGGGATCACTTGGCAAGGACAACACAATGTATCCAAGGATTGTCATTGGATGACCAGGCCATCCAAGCTCAAGACAGTGGGAGTAGGGTGCTCACTGGGCAACAAGAAGCCCACTATCAATATCACACCTGTCATCCATTCACAGCCTTAAACATGAAGGAGATTTATGTGAGTGTGCTGTCCCCATGGCAACCATCCCTGGACCCTATGATCCTACTCAAGTCCCTCCTAGAACCTGCATGTGTTTCCACACTGTGGGCTGGATTATGGTTTCTCAAAATCTGTATCTTGAAGCTCTAACCCCAAGCACTTCAAAGTATGACTAATCTAGATTCTGACTTTTATAAAGTGATGGAATTAGCCATTAGTGGTAGTGCATGTCTTCCAGGCAAAGCACTCAGAAGGTGAAAGTTATGTCACCAGTTGAGGACCAACTTAGGCTACATAGTGAAACTATCTAAATAATAATAATAACAACCAAAAGAACGCTAGAGAGATGGAAGAGCACTGGCTGCTCTTCCAGAGAACCAGGTTTAATTTCCAGCACTTACATGGCAGCTCTCAGTGCGTAACTACCATCCCAGGAATCTTCCGGCTTCCAGAAGTACCAGGCATGCTCATGATACACAGACGTACATGCAAGCAAAACACCCATGTACATAAAAAGGTAATAAAATTACTTAAAGGCAATTAAGTTGAAATAAGAGACTTAATCTAATCTGATTTATATCCTTGTTAAAAAAAAATAAGTTTTAACCAATCAGGGGGTGTTACATATGCTGTTTGAAGACTATGGAAAGACACAGTGAGAAGCCAAGAAGATGAGTTCCAGAAAGACCTAATGCTAGAAATACCTTGATCTTGGGCTTGTAGCCCTAGAACTATAAGAAAATCCATTTCCATTGTTTAAGGCCCTCAATATATGGCATCTGGATACAGCAAGCCTAGCCCAAAAAAAATCTCTAAAGGAAGAATGTGAAGCCCAGAAGAGTCTTATCAACAAGAACTTCCAGTACATCCATTAGGATAAGGGGTACCAACCCTCTGGGGTAACCAGGACCCAATCCACACAGCTAGAAATGAAGGTTTATTCTTACTCTTGAAAAGCCGAATTCAGGCCCTGAAAACTCTTTCTGGAAGTTGTCCCTGTGTGGAAAATCAGTATTTGAGCTACCCCAATGTCAATTCAACAGTCTATCGGTGCATCCTTGTTGTGGGATAATGCTCTTGTACACTGTAAAGATTTGTCACTCATATTGGTTTAATATAATGCTAATTGGCCAGTATCCAGGCAAGAAGTATAAGCAGGGCAACCAGAATATACTGGTCAAGAACTAAGGGGGACAAAAAGGCAAAGATGCAGTCACCAGTCAGACACAGAGGAAGCAAGATGAGAATGCCTTACTGAGAAAAGGTACCAAGACATATGGTTAAACATAGATAAGAATTATGAGTTGATTAAGTTAATAATAAACCTGAGCTAATAGACCAAACTGTTTATAATTAATACAAGCCTTTGTGTATTTCTTTGGGACTGAATGGCTGCGGGGCTAAGCAGGACAGAAACTTCTGTCTACAAATGGCACCCAACATGGGGCTTGAGCCCATTAAGAGTCTCATGCTCTACTGCATCTTCCATAACTGAGGGTCCAGGAAAATAGAATGAGAACTGTGGAACACAAACTATTATTCACTTTTACTCAGAAGTGACTCATGTTTGCTCACACTGCATTGGCTAAAGCTGTTATGTGACCATGTTTAATCTAACAGAAGTAGAAAAAAGCCATCTTACCATGCTTCCATGAAGAGAGCAGAGCCACACTGACAGCTGGATGACTGGCATAAACATGGCCTAAATGTGTTAACCTAGATTACCTATAACTAACTAGGAATTAAACAACAGCTTCCCTCTCCTTGGGAGGATGAAGGCTCAGTAGAGAAGACACATTTCACCAAAACAGTATGCCATCACAGTACTTGCATGACTGAATTCATCATTTGTGATGCGGAATTTTACAGACTAAAAAATCAGAAAAGTTGGGTTTCCAGACTATAGAATCTCAATCCTCTGCCAATTATCTAATACTATGATAATTCTATGTGTGTAAAGACCCCAGCACCTTGCATCGATACCCCTTGCTGTGTGTCAAGTCTGTGAGTTAGCTCAGGTGTCCTTGGGACCAGGTCAGGCTCTGCTAATATCACCTGAACTCTCAAATTCAACTGGAAAGTTGATCAGGAGGTGTTAGCCTAAGTTAGCCTCTAAGGGAAGGACAAAGATGTGTCTCATATGAGTTTCATCTTCTAGCAAGGTAGCCCAGGCTTGCTCTCTTGGTTGTATACAGCTCTGAGAAACTGAGAGACAGGTGTAGAAATAAAAAAGAAACCTAGGAAACCAAGTTGCTCATAAATAGTATCTCATCACTTTGACCTCATCATTGGCTCAAGCAAGCACTCAACAGCTGAGGCAGTAGGCAATAGTTCCCAAAAGGAGCATGCAAGTGGTGTGGCTGTGAAGAGGAATGGAAGGTTGGGCCATTTTCATACTAACCTACTATATACAGGCAACCCCACCATCCCTGCACTTAGTAAATATCAATATGCTCCAGAAGAATTTCAGAACTTCCTCAAAACTAGAATCTATGGCTCAACAGATCTAAAATGGGGACCAAGGACATTGAATTTCCCCTTAGTTCCCTACTGTTGCTGTTGCTAGTGGTGGTAAGGCTAAGGATGGACCTGAGTGTCTTAGTTACTTTTCTATTGCTGTGAAAAGACACCATGACCAAGGCAGCTTTTGATGAGACTCATGATTCCAAAGGGTGAGTTCATGACCATCATGGTGGGAGCTTGACAGCAGACAGGCAAACATGGTGCTAGAGCAGCAGCTAAGAGTTTACATCTTGAGACAATAAATATGAGGCAGAGAAAGAGTGCTAACTGGCCCTGGAATAGGCTTTTAAAACCTCAAAGTCTGTCCTCAGTGATACTCAATCCCCAACAAGGCCACACCTCCCAATCCCTCTTAAACAATTCCACTCGGGATCAAAAATTCAAATGTATGAGTCTGTGGTGGCTATTCTCATTCAAACCACTACAATGAGGATGCTGGAGATTCTGAGGGTAAGAATGAGGATGCTGAGGATGCAAATGAGAGGGATATTGAGGATGATACTGCTGATGATACTGTAATAGTGATTCTGGGGATGCTGAAGAGAAGGAAGGAGAGCAGGATGCTGAAGATGGGCTGCTACTGGTGCTACTGAGGACAAGGAGGAAGAGGAAGATGAAGAGAAGGAGGAGAATGCTAATTATGAGGATGTTGATGAGGATGGTGATGATGTTGCTGAGGATGTTCTAAGGGGGTAACAGTTTGAAAGTCATGAAGAAAGCCTCACTTAACTAATTATGAAAAATAAAGACATTAAAAACATCCCCAGGCTCACTTCTGATAATTTGGCCAAAGCCAGAAATAGAATCCATTCCTCCAGCCTGGGCTTTCTTCTCTTGTCATGTTCTGAATGCCACAAGTCACAAGTTGCTGCCTTGACTTAAGCCCCTCTGCCTTGAACAGCGTTATTTTTATCATCACCATTAGCAATGATTAAGGAGATTGAGGCATGACACAATGTTGAACATTCTGCCCAGGGCATATTAACAGCTCTGAGCCCTCCCTGAGTGGACAAGTCTCAATCAGGGCCAGACACTTAATCCTCGCCTGGAAAACCTTACAATGTCACTCCTAAATTAAGCATTCCCAGTCGATGAAAACATTAATTTATCCTAGAGGTCAGAGGCTTCCCCAAGTATCACACATGATCTCAGGGTTCCCAGGTGAGAGCTTGGAGGGCTCACCTGCACCTGCTCCACCTCACTATATTCATGCAAGGGAGCAATCCCTCCATGAAAGGCATGACATCTATGTCACCATGCAGCATAGCAGGCTTTCCTATTACAGGATGCCTCCTGCTGAGTCCTCTTAATGTCACAACTTTGGCTTTTACTGAACCATGCTACAAAGAACGATCACATGAGTGTGTTTAGCTCTTTCTTTCTCCACGCCCCTACATGAGACGCCTTTCCAGACCCAAGCTTATGGAATGCTTTACAGTCCAAGGACTGGTACTTGGGTTTTCCTAGTCGTGAGCATTGTGAACCAGCTCTTTCACCCAGCCCCTTCACTCTTTGGTTATCAGGAATCTCAGACAGAAATTTGGAGCTTAATTAAAGAGAAGCTTAATTACAGGTTTATCAGATTCTTTTAATGGCCTCTTGATTTTATATATTAATTTCTGTTCTCTCAGCATCTAAATTATTATATTTAATTACTTAGTGATGTCTTTTTCGTGTATGCCATTTTTATGCGGTCCCACCTTATAGCCCTTTTACATGTTTGTCTCTGTTTCTGTTTAAGGGTAGGTATGGTTGCAAATCTAAGTGCACGCCATGTAAGTGCAGTGCCCATGGAGGCCAGAAGAAGGTATCTGCTCCCCTGTACCCAAAGTTACAGGTGATTGTGAACCTCTAGACATAGATCTTGTCCTCTTGGAAGAGAAGCAAGCTCTCTTGACTGCTGAGCCATCTCTGCAGCCCCAGCCTCATATTCTTAAGACAATGCAGATTCTGAGCAGTAGGAATACTGTCTCTGTGTAGTATTAAAGCCTCAATTAAATTCAGTGGTGATGTAATAAAAGGTAGTGGATTAATGGAAGTGAATAAGAGATGCTTCCACTCATTCTGGGAATGAACTAGATTTCAAAGGCACCTTCTGTTGTGTGGGGACTTGGAGGGATGGAAAGTAAGTGAAGCCAGAGCCTGACATATCATAGGCAAGAGTTTCACCATTGATCGTTGCCCCCAGCCTAGAGAAACCTGGTTTTAAATCACAAGACAGGAATTTGGAAAAACCAGAGGTCAGAATCAGAACTGTGTCTTCTGTCTGAGTGACTGTGAACTCTGTGTGTGTATGACAGGATACTGACTCCCTCCCCGTGTCCCCAGGGCCGTGTCCCCGGGAACTGACTGTGTGATCCTGAAGTCTCTGGCCCCCTCCTTCTGCTCGGTGACCTTCAACCTTCCCCCTGTCAGCCACAGTGGATCCCCTGCCAGATCTCAAAGTCAGAAACAAAATATTCTGCTCTAAAGCACAGATGGGTGTATGTCACCCAGATGCAAGACATACGACACACTTGTGAGCAGAATGACAAACAGAGCTCGAGGAGAGGGATAAATACAAATGCTTTTATTTTCCCTTGGTTTTCAGCAAAGGCCAGCTCTAAATGGGGCTTTTAATAATCTCACATGGAAAAGGGAATAGTGTGGGGATGGGATGCTGTGTGGCATATGGATGAGCTCCCATGGGTACATGTATGCATGTGGGGATACGTCATGTGTGTGCACTGATATGTGGAGAGCAGAGGTCAACATCAGTGCTGTCCTCCATCACTCTCTAGCTTCTGAAACAGGATGTCTCACTGAAGTTGGTGCTGTGGAATGTTCCTTCACACTGTGTGAAGATGTGTCACTGTGATTGGTTTAACAAAGAGCTGAATGGCCAATAGCCAGGCAGGAAGTATAGTACTTTACGACAAAGAGAACTCTGGGAAGAAGAAAGGCAGAGGCACCAGCCAGATGTTGAGGAAGCAGGATGGGCAATACAGAGTAAAGGTAAACCAAGCCATGCAAAAGAACGTAAATTTTAAATTATGGGTTAATTTAAGTTATAAGAGCTAGTAGGACAAGCCTAAACTGAGGCCAAGTTTTCATAGTTCATACTAAGTCTCCATGTCATTTTTCATAAGCTGGCAGCCCAAAGAAAAATCCATCCACAACTTAGAGCTCACCAATCTGGCTGAGCTGGTTGGGGAGTCAGAACCCTCCTGCTCTGCCAACAAGGTCTGGGATTAGAGGCACTTCATTGCCTGCCAGCCTTTTCTGTGGGTGCTGGGTGAACAGACTCAGGTCCTCATGACTACACGGTCAGCACTTCTCCCCAGACTGAAAACATAGCTGTTCTAAGCAGTAGATGTTTTGTTGACAGTTCCCGTTTAGTCTAAAGCAAGGTCTCCTCGCTAGAAGGTCAAGAAGCCCATGACTTTCATCATCTAAAGGCACTTACGAGGTTGTGGGGTAATGGGTCAGCTGTTAAGAACTCTTGCTGTTCTTGTAGAAGACATAAGTTCAGTTCCTGGCACCCATAATGGTGGTTCACCCCCTCCTGTGATTCCAGCTCCAGGGCATCTAACACCCTCTTCTGGCCTCTGGTGGGCACTGTACCCATAGGCACACACACACATCACACACACACACACATATACACACACACCACACACACAACCACACCACACACACACCACATACACACACACCACACAAACATACCACATACATACACACACACACAATTTTAAAAAATAAAACCCTTATGTGATGTTTTCATACACATTTCTTTCTTGTCTCACTCTGTGTTTTCCCCAAGATAGGCAAATAATGATAACCATCGAGGGATGTTCCCAAGGGATGCCCCCAACATGAAGCATCTCTGAGACTACAGAGAACATGCAAATACTGAGCATGCAGGGCAGAGAACAGGGAACCTGACAGCATGGGGAGAATAAACATAAATGTGGGCAGGGAGGGGGGTCACAGACAGCCTTTGTCATCTTGTGATGATGTGGGGGGTCACAGAAACCCCCCTTTGTCATCATGTGACAGCCCCTTTAAAGGCTCAGCTCTGGAGTCCAGAGCCACAGGCAGACACAAAGTGATCAGATTTTCCTTTTTGATTTAAAAATCATGTTTGGGGTTTTCAACCAATTGTGGAGAAAAACTTGGCCCTCGTTAAACATGATAAGAAAGCTTTAGTGTTTCAGTTTTCCTCTCATTACCAGTGATGCCACTGCTAGTGACACTCGGGGACGAGCTAAAAGGTCAGTGTTTCTTCAAGGAGGCTGTGGAAGGAGGTTGAGAAGCCTTTGCTGGTCCTCTGTGCTCAGGAACCCCGCCTGCTGATCCTCCATTCCTTCCTTTGAGGTCTGCTCCATGCCCAGGGGTTAGATTGGGAGAGCAAATGCTTTTTCATGTCTTCAAAATTCCTTCTCATAGGTATATTGTTAATTTTGTTTGTCTTTTTAGTTCTTAAATTAGCATGCACAGCAGCAGGGTTTGCCATGGTGGTTTTATTTTTACTCAGCTCCTGTCCCTCACTCCTTCCGAGTCTCCGCCCCCTTTCAACCCTTCCCTCCCAGGAACTTCCTCCTCAAGTCACATTTCCTCAATACTTCGTGTCTTCCACGTGGTCCCCTCTATACTTTCATCTCTGCACTCTTTCCTGTGCAGAAATTCAGAGCATGAACCGCACCTAACCCAAGACATCATCTGCCTCACACAGCACAAGGGAGACAATGCCAACCCGGGATCTGCAAGCCTATTACCATCCAGAATGCACTCGAAGGCCCCGTGGTCTCTAAGCACACACTCCTGCCTCTGAATTGGTAAACGGCGATGTGTTGGTCATGCTCACTGGAATGGCGGTGCGTGGTCTGCGCTTGTGCACGCAAGTGAGTGTATGTGGGTACACACAGACGAGTGTGAGGATGTTGAGTCAGATGCTCACACAGTCACACTGGACCATCATTGTTATCAGAACAAACAAAACCTTCCTCCGTGGTTTCTGCTTCCTGCCCTACTTGACTTCCTGCCCTGACTTCTCTCAAGACGAAATAAACCTTTTCCTTCCCGAGTTGTTTTCAGTGTTTTATCACAGCAGAAAGGCAACCAGAACAGTCACTGGGGATAGCTTTGAACTCCTGATCCTCCAGTCTCCACCTCTTGAGCGCTGGGATTACAGGCTTGCACCACCATGCCCAGTGTCTTTGATGCTGGGGCTCAAACCCAGGGCTCCATTCATGCTGGACAAGCACTTTACCAACAGAACTACCTCCTCAGCCCAAAGCTTACTTTGAAGGAGGCGGGGATCATTGATTCCCAGTTCTAAAATGTTTCAAAGGCACACGGGGCTACCAGAGGGCTAGCTGCAGGGCTTGGAAGCCTCTGTCCCTCTCCCGGCTGTGTGTCCTGGGGCCTCTGGATCATGGAGCAGAAGCAGACAGGAAGTGGGGCCTGGCTATCAAACCTCAAGTCCCGCCCCTAGTGACCCGCTTCCCCTAGTGAGGCGACATCTCCTGAAGGTTCCACAATCCTCCCCCCAAAAAGTAACATGCCAGCTGGAGAACAAGTTTTCAGAAACCCGCGGGGAGCTTTTCACTTTCAAATCGTAACACAGCCTAAGCCCATGTCAGTTAATTCTCATGAATGTGGTATCTGTTTACCCATGTCTTTCTGGGTCCTGCTAATTCCTGCAAAACAGGAAGATCTCAGAGAGGTAGGGAACCATTTCCCAGCTTAGAGATCCCTGCAGTATTATAGTTGGGGGCGGTTTCTGAAGTTTCCAATGAGCAAATGGTTAAGGCCAAGAGCTATTCCGCACCCATAAGGAACAAATCCCCAGCGACACTTACAGGCAGTAATCGTTCAGGGCAGCACTTGCCTGTCAGGAGGCTATGGGTCACAGCCACAGCTCAAGAAGAGTGGCTTTCCTGTTAGGGAGCTTACAGTCCTGGGAGTAACCTGAGCCTGACTCTCAGACTCTTTGAATGTGACTTGGAAGCTTCATTTGAATTTTAAGGGTTCTAGGCACGTGTGTGCATGTTTGTGCACCTGTGTGTGTGGTGGCCAGAGGTCAACCTCAGGGGTCATTTCCCCAGGCACTGTGCACCTTGTTTTATGAGGCTGAGCCATTCACTGACCAGGAGTTCCCGGAGTAGTCTAGGGTGGTACGGGTCTCCACCTCCCCATGCTAGGGCTGCAAGCATGCTACCTCTCCTGCCCCTCTGAAGATCTCAGTCCCCATGCTTCCAAGGCAAGCACTTTGCTTGCACACTGACTGTATGAGGCTCTGTTCTGGGCATATTATATAAGCCACTTTAATTTTGTTTTCAGGCTTCCATAAATATCAAAAAGGTTGACTGCATAGCTTTTCCGGGCAGGGAATTTAAACATCCTACAAATCAAGACACTGGTCTGTTTGATGGAGCAGGGACAAAACAGTGACGGCCTAAAGAAAGACTTCCCTATGACAGCTCACAGGCCAGCCGCATAGGCTATTCCACAGCTCTGTGACACCAGGCATCACATCTCTCGGTCTTGTTCACTGCCTCTCTCAACACACAGTTTATCATGGGCTGGGGGTCTGCTCCCAACCCTACCACTCAGTTCTGTAGTCTAATGGGGGAAGGGAGGGAGACTACAGAAAGGAACTCCACCCTGTAAGCATCAAATGATCACTTCTGAACACCTTCTAGTGACCAGCTCAAAGGCTGCTGGGAACTGTATTCTTTTGCTGGTCCACCATGTTTCCAGATGAAATAGTGAAGGAACAAAGGAATATGACATACTGAAGTCAGTCAGATGTCTCTAGCCCCAGCAACAAGACAGATAGTGGGCAGTGTGGTCCTAACTGGGCGATACTTTATTCCTCTCTGCTCCTTGGGGTCTGACACTTTGGGCAAGGGGGGAGGGGATTATGAGGTGGGGTCGGGTCTCCATATGTCTCTATATGTCTCTATTTAGTCTTACCTTAGACTAAGTAATTTGGAAACAACATGAATTTATTGATCATGGTCCTGGAATGTAAGAAGTCCAAAATCAGGGTTCTGTTTGGTAAGCAGTAGTGGTCAGTTCCCTTTGCTTCAAGGTTGCTACCCACACACTGCACACTCCCTGTGGTAGATCAAAGAAGTGATCCACATAGCCTGAGATATTTCAATACTTGGTCCCTATTTGATGACACCATTTGGGGAGGTGATGCAGCCTTGTTGGAGGGATTACATCCCTGGGGACAGGATTTAGGAGACTATAGTCCCCACATACACACTTCATGGACTGGATAGTGTTTATGTCAGCTTGACACAAGATGTGGCCATCCGAGAAGACGGGATCTTAAATGAGAAGTTTCTGTGTGACTGGCTGGTAGGCAAGTCTCTGGGGGCATTCTCTTGAATGATGGCTGATGTGGGACAGTCCAGCCCACCGTGGGCAGTGCCCACCCTGGGAAAGTGGGTCTGGGGTGTATAGGAAAACAGAGTGGAGCAAGCCAGGAGAAAACACTCCTCTGTGGCCTTGCTTCGGTCTCTGCCTTCCCCGAATTCCTTCGATGATGGACTGTGATGTGGGACTATAAACTGAAATAAACCCTTTCCTCCCCACGTTTCTTTTGCTCATGGTGCTCTGTCAGAGCAACAGGAAAGGAACTGACCCACTCACAATGGTGGAAGAGAGGAAGACGGCTCTCCCAAGTCCTTTGTGAAGGCACTGACCCCATCTGTAGGAGCAGAGTCTCCTCACTGCCCAGATACACCTCGTAACTACTGAGTCTATTAACATACTATATGATTGACTTTAAAACACACCTAGGAGAATAGTGAAGCACACCCCTGCTTGTCTGTGAGGGCTTTTCCATAAACCATCAGGTCCTGAGGGCTCTGATCTAATGGTCGATCCGTTGATGGATCTGATGTTTGCCTAGAGCATAGGGAGGAGATGAGGCTGTAGAAAGTGGAGCCTAACCCAAGAAAGTCAATCACTGGTGTGTGTGTGTGTGTGTGTGTGTGTGTGTGTGTGTGTGTGTGTGTGTG
>LOEQ01000751.1:1026709-1038460 GCA_001685075.1 Bramus lutescens | reverse complement strand
CTTCCCGGTAAGCCACCACTTCATGGTGGTACACAAATTATTAGAAATGGGTTAGTCAAGATGTGAGAGTTAGCCAAGAAGAGGCTAGAGCTAATAGGCCAGGCAATGTTTAAACGAATACAATTTGTGTGTTGTTATTTCCGGTGTAAAGCTAGCCGGGCAGGACGAAAAGCAGGCCTGCTCCCCTTTCACTACACACACACACAGGAATAAGACATGACTCTCACTTTCCATAAGGGGCAGGAATGGACAGACACATGATACAAAAAAGGCTAAGGGTTTTGCCACTGATGAGACCTGAGGAGCGCGGGAAGACAGAGCAGGTGAGGACTCTGGCATGGACTTCTGAGAATGACTAACACATGAAAATGAGTGTTGAGGGGTGGAAAGGACAAATCCCTCTGCAGAAGAATGACAGTGGGGGACACACAAGGGTTGTAAGGAGAAGAAAGCAGCTCGGTGAGGCTGGGACCCAGGAGTGGGTAGACTAGTTGGAAACCCACTACCCTGGGGCATAACAGTCAAGATGAAGAGACCAACGATCCTGAGGAACACACACTGAATGTGAGAGGCTACAGACACGTCTTTTCTCTCCTTAGGTTTACCATTCTTGGTTACCACGTCACCATCCCGTTGGCCATATCCAACACAGTCCCTCAAGAGTTTGTTATATGAATCCCTGACTCAATGGTGATCATATGACTGGGAAACAGAATGGACAGCACAGTGACTTCACTACAGAGATATTCATTTATAATATTTACACAAAGTGGGGAGCAGTGGAAGAAACCAAGCAGAGATGAATGAAAGCTGACTTGGTACAATGGCGGGCCCGCCTGCAATAATCTCCAGCTGTAAAATTCAATGGGAAAGCATACCTTAAACTAGAAAGTGTCTACAATATGTTGCTGTAAGTATGACAGCTAAGCAAGAAACAGAGACAAATCCACCTTATAGAAGACAAGGGGATGCTTAGAACAGGACTTTTACTTCCAGGTTAAGCTGGCCTTGAATGACTGCAGCTTTAGCATCCTTTATCCATCAGCACAAATTCCTCTCACATAAAACAAGCAGGATCATTATAGACTGTGAACCAGAAACCTATTGTCAATTTACTACCAATCAAGAAAATTGAATCAGAAGTAGTACTATGTTATGTTTTGTAAAATTTTAAATTTTTATTAGTTTTATGCGTCTGGGTGTTTTCCTTGCACGTATGTCTCCTGTGGATCATGTGAGTACAGGACCTGGGGAGGCCAAAGAGGATGTCAGGTTCCCCAGGACTGGAGTTGCAGATGTCTGTGAGCCATCGTGTGGGTGCTGGGAATCCAACCCTGGTCTTCTGAGAAAGCTGCCACTACTCTAAACTGCTGAGCCACATCTCCAGCCCCCCATTATGATGTTTCTAATTGATGAAGATCAAGTGGATTTATCCCTTCTTTCACCTGATCTAACATTTGTATATTTTCCACACACACACACACACAAAAAAAAAAACATTCCTTTATTGTTTTGTCATTTGAAAAACAATCACTTCTTTGATTCCTAACTCAGACTCTTTCCTCCATGTTTGGGGAACTGAAATATTATGGGCTCTGGCAAAATCCTTGAGAGGAGTCACCTCAGGGAGGGAGGATTTGTTTTGGCTCAATGTCTCAGAAGAAGCAATTGACAGGATGGGAACGATATGGTAGCATTAACCCCACAGACAACTTGAAAGCCAGCATGGCTGGACCTGAGGGGACGGCGCTGACAATTACCTGGAAGCTTTAAGGTAGAACCAGATGTTAGTGAAGGATTTCCAACCGGGGAGCCGCGTATATGAGCATAGGTTGAAAAACTCATTCTAAGCATGGGGTATAAAGCTGAGAGAGGCTCACAAAGAGTAGGGCACTGAGAGGGAGGTGTAGAAGGGGGGTGCAGAGAGGAGAGCACAGATGGGAGCTTGGGAGGTCAGAAAGTTTCAGACTTACAGACCCTTGAGGAAGCTGTTGTTGCCGAGGGCTGAGAAATGGTGGTGGCTACCGAACACCCATGGTGTGAGGACAAATTCCCAGCATGCCTTGTGCCTCAGAAGGCTCCAAGGACTACGCCTCAGCAGCCAGCTTCCTTCCCAGGCCCCTTTTTCCTATTAACCACTGGCCCAATTGCAGGACAAAGCTTTTGAATCACTCTGGTTTCCTGGGCATGGATGGCACAACCTGTGGATGCTCCAGGTGGCTTTTCAGGGTCCCTTTAGCTACTTCCAGGCAGTGTCATCATTGTCCCCACCTCCTTACTCCTAACGCATTCTGACTATGGCCTCACATGCTGCCCTCCTGGGGAGACTTTCTTGACACCCAGGGCCAGCGATTGACTGGAACTGAAGCAGAAGAGCCTCCTTCCTAGGCTCAAGCAGGGTCAACTTCCCAGTCACCGCATATCAGGCTGGTGTTGCCCCTGGGAAGTCCCCTCAAACCCCACTCTTGCTTATCTCACCCACTCTCCCTTTTCCCTCCTACCTTCTCTGGTCTCCTGGGGCCTACTATGAAGAGCCACTGCTCCTAAAGCCCTGTCTTGTAATGCCATGTCATCAAAACTGGGACTAGTACATGTCCTGTATGCAGAGCCACAAAGGTCTTTGAACCTTCTGCATCCTGTACTAGACCATCATTCAAACACACAGAACCTCATAGCTCAGTGCAATAGAATGCTAACTCAGTTTGGGTTTTGGGTAACTCATTTATCCAGCAATCAGTCTGGTGCACCTGCTCTACTCTGGGTCCTATGTATTCTACAGAAACCAACCTTTGCTACTTTGTCCTCAAACATTATTTTAATGAGGTTACCTTTTGTCAATCAAAACCTTCCTGATGACACCCAAAAGCCTAGAGAGATTTTCCCGGAGCCCTAAGTGGTCTTCTTAGAGAGCAGTGTATGTAAGCACCTACACGAGTTTGTATATGTTCTCAACAAATCACAATGTAATTTTTAAATTCGTTATAATTTAATTTCAGTGCAAATAAACATAAAGCTAGTTATAGACTCCTTATGCTGACAGCCTTGATATAACTATAAATCCAGAATACGTTTTCAAATCATGTTCAAACATAACACCAGAGCCAATAAAATTGAAAATTCTAACGTTGATTTAATGTGACAGGAGATATGATTTTTTTCAGAAACAAAAAATGCTGATATTTGGTTTAATAGAAGAAAAACTTAATCTTGACCTTGCTTGTGGATTTAATGTCTTTCTGCATTTCAACTTCAATAACACTAATGTATCCCCAGATTGATGCTCGAAACTGTATTAATCAGTGCAGAGTTTGATTTTCTAATTCAAGGTAATCAGAAACGAGAGTTGACAAAGAATAAGCCCACTGAGCTGACTCCACTGAGGTGTAGAACTGCTGTGTCCACTTAACAGATTAGGTGAGCAAGGACCAAGGATATGGCTCTGTCAGGAAAGAACTTGTCTAGCAAGCATGAGAACCTGGTTTGGATTCCCGAAACTCATGTTATGTTATGTTATGTTATGTTATGTTATGTTATGTTATGTTATGTTATGTTATGTTATAGAAAAAAGGCCAGAGTGTAACAAGCATGCACCTGTAATCTTGGGGCTGGGTGGAAGAAATGAGAAGATCCCTGAGGCTCGCTAGCCAGATAGTCTAGATGAACAGACGAGCTGTAGCTAACCAACTAGTCTAGATGAATGGACAAGGTCCAGGCCAAGGAGAAATCCATGTTTCAAAATACCAAGTGGAGATCGATTGAGAAAGATACCAGAGGCCAACCTCTGACCTTTATGCACACATGTGTGTGTGTGCATGCACACACACATGCACATATACACAATCGAAAGAAAAGATGAGATTAACATTGGGCGGTACCAATCCTCATCAAATGCACATTCAGGATTAGGCAATGTTTCAGGCCAGGTTCCCTCTGACACCAGAGAGAAGAATGTGGGCCCAAGGTTGACAACAGAAAGGAATCTTAGCGCAGTGGAGCCCTGTGCATGGGAGCTAGAGAGAAAGAGAGGTCAGTGGGGTGTTCTGTCACCAGCATGGTCTGCTACAAGCAACTGAAAGTCCAGCGAGACAGTGTTAACATGGTCCCCAGACCAGTCCCTGAGAGTCAAGGCACCTGGGAAGTTCAGCCCCCAACTCTATCTGTCGTCAGTAGATGGATGTTCCCGAAGTTAGCACATCTGGCTTGCCCATCCAGACCAGACCTGCCTGGAAGAAACCCCTGGGGAGTCAGAGTTCCTTTATCTGTATGCCTGATGAGATGGCTAACTTTCATTACAAACTTGACACACCTAGAGTCACCTGAAGAGAGTCCTGCTGAGAGACTGTTTATATTGAGGGACTATCTACACTGGACTGGCCTTTGGGTGTGTCTGTGGAAGGAGGGGGCTGTTGTAATTAAGTTAAGACTCAGTCCACTGTGGGTGTCATCATTCCCTGGGCAGGGGGTCCTGATACATCTGAGAGTGGAGAAGCCAAGCTGAGCACCATCAGGAAAGCAAGCACATATGTGTGCATGCATTTCTCGCTGCTCTTGGTGGTGGGTTTGACATGACGAGCTGCTTTGAGACCAGTCACTTTGATGCCCCCAAAGCCATGCTCTGTAACCTGTGACTGTGAGCTAAAATAAAATAAAATAAATTCCTCCCCTAACACACTTTCTATCAGAGTATCTTATCGTACCAACAGAAATGAAATTAAGACACTAGGCAGCAAGCAGAAGAGCATGCCAATCAGACGAGGGGCAGACACTAGCAGATCTGCCCAGGGCCAGATGTTTCTCCAGTGTCTCACCTTTCTAACACTTCAGGGTACCAAGTATGGGACCCACTCACTCACAGAGGCCGCTCACTCTACAGAGGGGGCCTGGTATGGCCACCTACAGGATACCACATGCAGATTCTATTTCTACACACAGCTATGAGGCCATTACACCAGTGGTTCTCAACCTATGGGTCGCAACCCTTTAGGGACTTGAATGACCTGTGCACCAGAGTCACATATCAGATATCCTATGTATCATATATTTACTTTACAATTCATAACAGAAGCAAAATTCCAGTTATGAAGTAGCAACAAAATAATTTTAGGGCTGGGGTCACCACGATGTGAGGAGCTGTATTAAAGGGTTGAAGCATTGGGAAGGTTGAGAACCACTGATTTACACTTTCAGCTGCTGGGGCCTCCTTCAGCCTCTCTGCGGGGTGCAGACCACCCCAAGAACTGGTATCTATAGGTTGCCTTTCCACAACGTAAAGCTTTATAAGGATCATGGGTATTCTTTTCGATTAAAAGTTAATTATCATAGAGATTTTCACAGCCCCTGGCAATAGTGTTAGGAAAGCTCACCTGCATCCCAGGATGCCACAGGGTGGCACTCAGAGAAATAGCCTGGTAAATGAGTCTAGGGACTCTGAATCCAAGGGCTTCTGAAGGACCCTGTGAGCTCCCTGCTCAGATATCAGGAAAGGAAGGGGATCATGAGAGGCCAGGGTGTGGAGACACTTTGAGAAGCCGTGGGCAGATAATACACACTTTATCCACCAGCATGCATCAGACACTCGAACACATGCCCGGCACACTCAGGCTACACACAGGCAGACATAGATACACAAACAGACAAGCAGACAGGCTTACAGATAGACACAAGCAGGCTGCCAAAGGCGAAGGGCCCCAGGCTCTCAAGGCCATAACCACAGAAAACCTACAGAAGGTGACAGCCTGCCTGAGGTTATCACACGACAGGTCACAGCACTGTCCACTTGGGTTCCCCAGACATCTGATTTGATGCTGACTCACAGCTCCCGAGATGTCCACCCTCGGCCATGTTTTCACTGGTTCACACTGGATGTCACATCAGAACCATGTCGTCTAAAATAAATCAACCCTTACTATCTTCTGTTCCCAACACACTTGCTCTTCCTTCATGAAAAGTTTAAAATCACACGGGTCCCCATACAACACAATTGCTACATCTTCTCCCTGACCCTCCCAAATTCCCTGCTCTTATGACTGCCCACCTGGGGCCCTATGACTGCCCATCTGGGGCCCTATGACTGCTCACGTGGGACCCGTATGACTTTCCCCACAGGGCCCTATGACTATCCCCAAGGGACCCTATGACTGCCCATGCAGGACTCTTATGACTACCCCAATGGGGCCCTATGATTGTCCCTATGGGGACCTCATGACTGTTAATGTGGGACTCTTATGACTGCCCCTATGGGGCCCTGTGACTGTTCCTGAAGGGCCTATGACTATCTGCTTGGGGCTCTGCTCTCTTCTAAGTTCAGCTCCTGATGCCACCATTAGTCACTTCTGTTGCTGAGACAGAATTCCCCAGAAAGAACATTTTAGAGGAGGAAGGCCAGCTTTGGCTTTATCATTATGAAAGGCACAGTCTACTATAGCAGAGAAGGCACCGCAGCAGGAGCATGAGGCTGGCCTGGCAGGAAGAAAGGAAGAGAGAACAGAAAGTGGGCCAAGGCTATAAAACGTCAACCCCTCTCTCCCCGATGTACTTCCTCCAGAAATCCCCACATCCTAAAGATCCTACAATCTCAAACAGTCCCATTAACTGAGGACCAAGCATTCAAACACATGAGTCTCTGGAGGACATTTTTTATTTTTTATTATTTAAAACAAATTTTAATTTAAATCTATTTCAATGCTATTCTTTCTCTCCCCAAAGTCCTTCCTTATCCCTTTCCCTTCCCTATCCACTAGACTTAAAGTTCTTTCTCAAAAAACAAAAAGCCAACACAAAAACAAATTCCCCCAAGCCAAGAAAACAAAATAAAACCACAACCAAAAAAGGGGGGGACTGTAATTAAATAAAAGCACACAAAAAAACCCTGTAGAATCCATTATATTGGGCGAACTCCTGCTGAACTTGAGGCATGTCCTGGAGCAGTTGCTATGCCCAGGATCACTCCGCTGGAGGAAACTGATTCTCCCTCTCTCAGTTGATATAAACAACAGTTCAGTTGTTAACCTTTCCCCTAGTGGCTAGGTATTCATTCACTCATTCACTCACTCATTCATTCATCTTTTTAACTATAACAAAATAAAATATAGTAAGATAAAACAGAAACTATCACATCAAAGTCGAACAAGACAAACAGGGAAGAGACCCCAATGGAAGGCACAAAAATCAGAGACCCAACTCATTCACACACTCAGGAATCCCATAAAAACACTAAACCGGAAACCATGATTTCTGATTCGAACCACGCTTGCCTACTAATTAATTAACAAATACCTTGGGTTTGTGTTGTCATTTAACACTTCATGGGTCTGTATGCACACCTCCATGAGGCTGTGATGTTTCTGTAGTCAGACCAACCTAGTGATGGCTATAAACTTGCCCATGTACCATCTGTTACCTGGGACTCAATGGTGTCCCCATTGCAGAGAGGTGAGCACAGCACAGGACACTGGCAGTGGAGCAGGGATGCGGGGCCATTCCCCTTTCTTGTTATTTGGGCTTCAGTTTCTGTTATACAATCTTCCTCCTGACAACATGAAGTGATTTCTCTTGTCACCCTGAAAGTCCACACTTTGTGACAAGCTGAGAGATCTTACTTGGTTTTTCTATGACCTCCTGGTCAACATCCTGGAAACCCATTTATTTCTATAAAATGCTGTTCTGGGGAGGGAACGTCTGGAGATGGCTGATCTTCTTCTCAAAGAGAATCCTGTCTGTGCCTGTGGAGAGATGCAGATTCAAAGGGTTCAGTAACCATGTCTGCACTGTGTTTATGAGAACTCCCTTAATTTCGATGAAACAGATGCTCAGGAAAAGCATTTGCAAGTGATCACTCTGCCCAGATGTGTGTTATTGAGTCACATGGACATGTGGCTCACTAGCCAGGGACAGTCCTTTCCCATCATGGGAAATGGGAGTTAAGAAGCTTGTTTCCTATCTGCACCAACTCAAACCAGTTGAAATTCCAGCATACATTAGGGCAGGGACACAAGGCTCTGCCCTCAGCTGAGGGGCTCTTGGCAGTCAATGCCTGTCATTGGCTCTCTGGGAACTCAGCTGCTGGTACTTTGCCCATGCCCCAGTGAATGATGGTCCTTCACCCATATGCACATGGGCAGCACTAACTGAATTCAGGGGTTCATTAGTAACCAAAGGAGGGGGGCTGGAGAGATGGTTCAGGGGTTAAGAACAGTGGCGGCTCTTGCAGAGGACAGAATTCAGCTCCCAGCACCCACATCAGGCTGCTCACAATCACCTGTAACTTCAGCTCCAAATGATCTGATGCCTCATTTGGTCTCTGCAGGCACATAGCACATTGGCAAGGCACATAGCCCCACATAGACATGCACATACACAACATTAAAAATAAAGTAAGCCTTTAAACTATAACTCCCAAAAATGGAGGACACTGGGGGAGCTGGAAGGAGGTGGTGGTGGATGAATATGACCTAAATCCACATGTATGGAACGTTCAAAGAAATTCTTTTAGGTGTGGTTCTGGGGTCCGTTATGAAGAAGAATTCCAGGAAACCAACTTAGTAATTGATCACAATTCATTTTCTCTTGTTTTGTTTTTAATCACCCAGAGACTTACAGTTGGCCCTCAGCCTCATTTCTGCAAGGCCAGCACCTGAGTCCCATCTTCCAGGACCCACACAGAGCTGGATGCAATAGCATATGTTTATACCCCAGGGCTTCTATGGTGAGATGAGAGGCTGAGGCAGGAGGATTCCTGGAATCTTGGAGGCCAGTTAGCCTGACATACACAGCAATGAACAAGAAACCCAGTCTCAAACAAGGCAGAAAGTGAGGGCCTGCTGTGTTTACCCTGTAAAGATTTGTTTCTTGTACTTGTTAAATAAAATGCTGATTGGCCAGTAGCCAGGCAGGAAGCATAAGTGGGGCAACCAGGCAGGAAGTAGAGGTGGGGCAAGGAGAACAGGAGAATTCTGGGAAGAGGNTGTTTCTTGTACTTGTTAAATAAAATGCTGATTGGCCAGTAGCCAGGCAGGAAGCATAAGTGGGGCAACCAGGCAGGAAGTAGAGGTGGGGCAAGGAGAACAGGAGAATTCTGGGAAGAGGAAAGGCTCAGTCTGCAGTGGTCATCCAGCCTCAGAGGAAGCAAGCTGAGAATCTCTCTCTGACAAAGGTACCAAGCCACATGACTAAAACAGAAAAGAATTATGGGTTAAGATGTAGGGTGTAAGAGTTAATAAGAAGCCTGAGCTACTAGGCCAACCAGTTTATAATTAATGTAGACATCTGTGTGTTTCTTTGGGACTGAACGACTGCAGGACTGGGCAGGACAGAAACCTCAGTCAACAAGGGCCAATAACCAAAATTATCTTCTCCGCACCCCCACACACACAAACACCACACAATACACAAACATATACAACACACACCATACGCACACTACACATACAACACATACACATACAACACACACCATATATATACATATACAACACACACACCATATACACATATAAAACACATACACACACCACACATGCATACTACACACACAACACATACAACATACACACAACACACACACACACCCAGACACACATACCACACATGCACCATAAATACACACTATACACACACAACACATATACACACAACATATACACACACATACAACACACATGCAATATACACACACCCCAGACACACACACAGAAACACACACAACACATACACACAAAGATAAACACTGGTCAGCTTTGAAAAGAGAGATTTTTCTTTCGACAATTAATTTTAATTTTACAACATATAATACTATCTCCTGATGGTGTAGAGAGACCAGGGGTGTGCCAGTTTGTAGGTACCCTCCTGCCTGTAGGTACCCTCCTGCCTCCTCCTCTCCAGTACTGGAGTTGTAAGCATGCACCATTACAGGGGATTTTTTTTAATGTGCCTGCTGGGGATAAAACTCTGGCCCTTGAGCTTGCAAGGTAAGTGTTGGGGAGACAGAAACAGAAGAACCACTGGGGCCCGGTGGCCAGACAGCCTACCCTACTTGACAAGTTTCAAGGCAATGACAGACACTGTCTTGAAAATAAAGGTAAACAGTACCTGAGGAACGATAGCCAAGTTGACCTTTGGCCTCTACACACATGCACACATACCCATGGACAAGTTAAGCTGCACACATTGATACACATACACTCACACATTCAGACACATATGCACACAGACGTGATATATATGCTCACATATATGTCACACATATGCTTACATATTCATATATATACACACATCACATAGATGCAGACACACAGAAAACTGAAGCTTTGTTCTGTGACAGAGAACCCTGAGCAGCTGAAATACCTCCTGGATTCTAAATCCTCACTTGCCTCTGGTTTCCCCCTAAACTGCTAAACCCCACCTGGAAGAAGACTGAGTGAGGTCTTCACAGTGCATGCTGGATCCTCCGCAGGACCTGAATGAAGCACATAAGGGAATCAGTGAGCACTTTACATGGGAAGTTTCATATTTAAAACAAAAACAAATGCTTTCTAAAAACTATTAGTGCTGGAGCTCTAACGAACTTTAGAATACAAACGTCAACCAGGAGAAAGCTGGAGTCTTTATCACAGCAATCTGAAGAGCAATGACAGGCAATTCAAGAGAAACTTCTCATTGAATCATAACATAGCCTTAATAAAATTAAGATGAAAGTTAACTTCCAAAAGAAAGACAACTCTTTCAAATCTCCACATAAAGTCAGACTTATAAAATCTTAACAACAGCCCCATAAAACCCAAAAATAAGGACAGAGTTAAAAGCATTTTTGGCCAATACTACCGAATGTCTTTCCTGGAGAAAATGATTGATAAAGTCATATTAAGAAATAATTTGACACACAATTATTGAAAAGTTCAAGACAGAAGTATTGGGGGATTCTATGATAATTTTCTAGAAGATCCAAGAGATTTGACTTAAAAACAGTAATAAAAGTTTAATAAATTGACCAAATACAAAATAAGTAGTAAAAATATCCCAATAACGTAGTGAAAAAGAAAATCAAAACGCATAACTCAACACACATGCACACATACACACAATTATCTCAAAGTTGAAATCAAACTTAGTGACATAGTTTTAGATTAACATATTCTGAACCTGCGCTTGAGAGCACTGGCTACTCTTCTAGAGGACCCAAGTTCAGTTCCCAGCACCTACTTCAGGCACATACTTCAGAAATACCTATAACTCCAGTCAAGGTTATTCAATTTCTTCTTCTAGCTTTCACAACCACTGCAGTTATTGATGTTATACCCTACACACATACACACACACACACACACTCACACACATTCACATACTCATACACACTCATCCATACACACATACAAGCACTCACACACAAATACAAACAGTAGAAATTCTGAGCTCATGGAAGCTCGTACCTTTAAACTCTGTACTGGGGAGGCTAAGGCAGGAAAGTCACGAGAGTTCAGGGTTAGCCAGAGCTAAGAGTGAGTTCCAGACCAGCCTAAGATGACTACAGAAATAGCAAGCCTTATGATATAGAGATGAATAATTTTCTTTGGTATGGATCTTGGTTTACTGATACCAGTTTAAAGGTCAATTTTGTTATATGTATATGTATTTCTGATCTTGATTAAGGTATTTATTGTGTAGCTCATTTTAAAAATGTAATGTATAATTAAGAAATAAAGGTTAATAGATAATCATCTATAATAATCAAGCTTGTAGTCATGTTAGTTAGATTTT
>LOEQ01000751.1:998113-1009716 GCA_001685075.1 Bramus lutescens | reverse complement strand
GACATACACACAGACAGAATATTGTATACATAATAAATAAATATTTGACAAAAAAAACCTATATTTCAAAAAAAGAAAGATCAAAGGAAGGAAGAGAAAGACTTGTATGACAGGGTGCCTGCTTTCAGTTGCCTGTGAGGGTAGGCGCGGCGTCCCCAAGGCCAAGTTCAGACACTGCCATTCACCAGGGCTGCTCCCCAGATAGGCCTGGCACCCTGATGTGCAGGAACATAAGAGCCAGCAGAATGAGAATGTGTGAGAGACACACGGTTAGACTGGCAAGCGTGACATAGTCCCAGTTGTCCGTGATGACATGGAGACGCCTGTCTTCACACTGGAGCCGCTAACACCCCAGGAGTTGTTCAGTACTCAAGACTGGACACCTGAGCCGTTTCAACCATGCTCCAAAGGCCTGGAGGGTGCCTGGAAAGCTCCTGGCCTTGAGCCTTTGTCAGAAACCCGAAGGAGTTGGGGTCTGGACTGAGTAAAGAACAGGTCTTTCATGAGCCCCCGCCTTCCACACAGCCTGTTCGTTTCCCTCTGGTTTAAAACATTGTTTCTTCCCCGGCTGTGTTTACCAGATAATTGGTCTTCCACATTCACCAGCAGGAACTGAGACATAGCCACATCGCCATTCATTTTTACTGAAAATTCTCGTCTCCAATCAAAAGCCATCCTCTCCTGTCTCCTACTGACCTTCAACTTCAGCGCTGCTTCCGTTGCTCCTGCCATCTTTGCTGCATCTGGAGTTGTTCTTCCCACCAATGTTAATTTCACAAGCATGTCTAGGTCTATGAGAACAGACGTGGAAATCATAGAAACTCTGAGTCCAGTTGGATAACCCTGATCAGTCTAACACACCATTCAGCCTTAGCAACCAATGCTTCCATAATGGTATGGTAGGAACTGGCAAACCGACCGAGCCGTGAATAAACTGGTTTCGGCAGTTTTCTTCACTGCTGTGCCCAGGACATGACTAGCAGCTCAGAGGATAAGCATCGTGTTAGGATGGACAGGAGGCACTAGGAAGCTGCCTGGTGTACAAAGGCAGGTCACATCAAACAAGGGGGCACTTGGGAACCCATAGTGTGAGTGGCAGTTCTGGGGGAGGGGGTGCATGCTGTGGGGACTTACTGGAGAATAAAGAAAAGTCTAGAAGATTCTCTCCCCCAAGCATTCTGCGGAAGTTCTACCACTGTGTTGGGGGATATCTGTACACTGTAAAGATGTGTTACTGTGATTGGTGTAATAAACAAAGCTGAACGGCCAATAGCAAAGCAGGAGAGATAGGTAGGGCTTCCGGGGAGAGAGAGAATGCTGGGAAGAAGGAAGATGGAGCTACCAGCCAGATGCAGAGGGAGCAGGGTGGGCTGTGGAGAGTAAAGGTAACAGAGCCATGTGAAAGAACGTAGATTAAAAGATAAGCGTTAATTTAAGTTATAAGAACTAGTCAGGAACAAGCCTACGCTAAGACCGAGCTTTCATAATGAATAACAAGTCTCCTTGTCATTATTTGCAGGCTGGTGGTCCCAACAGGAAATGAGTACCGTTCACCCTGGAAGCACTTCCTGTCCCAGCAGGTGTTCAGGATGAAGGAAACTCAGTCTGGACTGAGGGCGAAAGACACCTCCTCTGGCCAAGGTGGGAGGCATTTCCTGAAGACCAAACAAGTGCCAAGTGCCCTTCACCTGCTGTGGTAAAACAATATGGGGGCAAAGTTCATGTATGGCTTGCGCCTGCCCCCCCTCTCCACACAGACCCTATCAGCCTTCCTCGAGCTTCTACAAACAAGCCAGAGGAAAGCATCTTGGCTTTCATTGCCGCTTTCTTCACCTCCCTACGAGAAAAACAAACCTTTCAAAGCATCTGATGGTACCGATCTATAACGAAACTAAAATGTTGCTTCTTCTATGCAGAGTCATATTCAAATTCAACACCCAACTCCTATCCTCACTACCAGGATGTTTTCCCCTCTGCACGTGTATGCCAACACTGAGCGTCATTCCTCAGATGTCTTCCATCTTTCCCTTAGGATGTGGACTCTCCTGGGCCTGGAGCTCCCCCAAGGAAGCTAGGCAGGCTAGCCAGCGAACCCTAGGGGTCCTCTTATCTCTAACTCCCAGTGCTAGGATTATAAGCATGCGCCACTAGGCCTGAGTTTTCATATGGATTCTGAAGATGGAAGGCCAAAGTCAATTCATTGTGCCTGTGAGGGAAATCCTTCACCAGCTGGAGCCGTACCCTCGCCCTCTGCATATCTCATGTGCTGGATTTGACTTGGGGTGGACCTTGTCTTATAATGACCCGTCTCTGGCATCAGCACCAATTCATAGATGGGTCACACCCTCAGCACCCCCACTGCCACCCCATCTCCGATACTAAAGCTGATGGCTGAGTCTCACTGCTGTCATGGACACAGACAGAAGTCACTCCAGTAACACCTGCTTTTACTCTGAGGAGAAGAAACCCAAAATCACTGGGTGGAGTTTCTTAAGTCTGGTACTAAGAAATACGGGGTCATAGCCACAAGGATCAGGCTCCTTCCACCCTGTCATCCTTCCATATGACTGTCACTCCCAGGACCACCTCTTGGCCCAAAATTGTTGCTGGAGTCCCTGCTATCATAAACATATTCCAGGTATCAGAAAGGATGGAGGGGAGGCAAAGAAACAACCACCCCCACCTCTTAAGTTCATTTCCCACATGGTGGAACAAAACCTTAGATTCACGGTCCCACTTGGCTGCAAAGGATCATGGGAGAATTTACTTTATTGGGGGCTCTCATGTGGTACTTAGCAACTGAAGGTCAAGGGTAGGGAGTATGGGGAGGGGCGGGTATGAAGTTAGCAAGTAATCGGCTCTCCCACTCACTCCAATATGGCTTATGTCCGGTTTTAATTTGTCTTTCTCTGCTTCTCCTTAAGTGCTAAGAAAAATAATGAGATATCTAAAGTTTTCTGAAACCCTGAAAGTGAACTCATTTACCTTTATAATTTTCTATTAATCTCCTCCCCGAATTCATTTTGCATTTAATTCCGGACTCCAGCACTTTAATACTGTCTCTTCAGCCTTCACACATTAGCGGTCTCCATCACGTCAGACTTTCTCTTCTCTCTTATGTTCATCTATTTGAACTTTCAGTGGTCTTCTAGCCGATCCTTTATCCTTTTTATTATGAGAGCATGAAATTTTATAATCCCCGGGAGTTTCGTTAGGCGGCTGCTGCGAAGCTCTTAACCTCCACTAATTTATTCCTTCATTTTTGACTTTCAGATCAGAAGCACGCCTTAATATTTTGTTTTTGAATATGAAAGTAACTTTTATTAAGTAGGTTTACTGCATTAATAGATTTTTATTCTCGTTTTTACAGTTATATTTAAGCTCCCTGCTAGTTACGCTACAGATCATTTTAATAACAATTTATAATGCGGTGTGATATAATTTATACCTGAATATTGTAAAATGCACAAAGTAAACTACAGAGCAATTTTATAAGACTTCACCTGAAAGTCATAGCCAAGAATCACAGATTTTTTTAACTCCCAAACAATTTCATTGATATTTATTACAAAAGAAATTCTGAAGCAATAATAATTTCCTTTTTTAAGAGCAAACAGAAATTAAGATGGTGTCTCCTAAAATAGAACTTGTTCTGGTTTTGCTTTGATTTTATTTTTTTTAATTTACCTCAATCCTGTTGCCTCTCTGCTTTGACACCTGGAAGGTAGCAGGGGACCCACATTTCCTTCAGTTCTCCATTACAGGAACGATCAATCCTCATCTATGAAAATTCTTAGCTCAGGTTATGTCAGCAAGAGCAAGCGTGCCAGCATTAACTGAGATATATATGTGACAGTAAAGCTGCGGAGTTTATTGTAGGGGTCTCTGTGTTCCTCCTCTGTGGAAGATCTGGCAGGGAAACACAGGCTGGCTGATCAGAATGCAAATGTCACGCATATATTTGCGGGCCAGGAGAAGGGAAGACCCAGGCATGAGCTTGGAGAGTTTAAACCTCCAGGCTATGAAAATGAGACCCATAACAAGGAACAAACTGTCACCAGGGGGATTGGACTCTGGCAGTCTTTCCTTCCTGGTAACAACCTGTGTGCTTCTCTATCACAAGCACCCCCAAACCTCAATGGGGCTGGATAGCTCTGTTGGTGGAGTGCTTGCCTGGCATGCAGAAAGCTCTGGGTGCCACACCCCAGCACGAGGGAATACATCATTCATTCATTCATTCATTCATTCAAGTGTTTCTTCATGCCAAGCAAAGTCAGCCTTGCAGGGTGAATTCCTGGTCTCTCGATCAGGCCTTTTCAGTACCTGAGTCAATGTCTATGTCCTCTCCTCTCAAGAAGAGCCATTTACTCTTCCTTCAGGAACCTCCTTACCCCTTCCGTCTCACACACCCAGTCAAGAGATCCAGTCTGTCAATCAAAACACCTTTCTATGAACACAGTGATTGGTTCACAGCTGGGCAGATGAGCCCAATAGGAGCCGTCTGAAAAGGACTCAGGACTGCATAGAAAGCTATCACAGAGTGCGAAGCCCTCACCTAAGCATGGCGTGAATTAGCAGCGCCAACAGCCTCACATACCCCCAAGCAATACACCTACCAGCGTGCCAAAATAATGCAGGAAAAGAAAGTCACTCCTGAGGCCATAGCCAGCCCTGCTCTTGGTTATATAAATCAAATCACCAAACCAATGATGTGTGATTCAGTCTTCCAGCACGATCGCTGCTGTCCATCCCAGTACCTGCCCCAAGTCACCCAGAGGCTGTAGAAGCCCGGTGTGTTACCAGCACTGCACAGCGACATGTACTGTATAAAATTCTACCCAAATCAGAACTCAATTATGGCAGAGTGACCATAAATACACTTTTACTCTTAAAACATGTTTATCAGACTAAATAAGGTCTTCCACGGCTGAGCTTTTCATCACTATTACTTGATTCTGTTTACCCACTGAGTTACCTATTAGCCCTCTTGGGCAGCTAGAGAAAAAAATTTAAGGATGGAAAATAAATGAACAGAATTCTATCTGGTGAATCTTTTTTTTTTCCTCCACAAAGTTAAAAAAGATTAGTTTCTGCCCAGGTCATGAAAAATTCCAATCATCTTTTGGACCATAGCCTGAGAATCATTTCATAAAGTAATATCAGAGATGATGTTAAATTAATCAGTCCTGTATTACAGCTGATAAATTCTAGCACTGGTTCCTTCTCAAGGAACATTGGGCATTTTAGCATCAGACTCTCGAATTGTACTCCTGAGGTTATGCCACCTCTGCCCTTCATGGGTGTGACCTGTAAAGTTATCACCCCCACACATGTGTGTTGTCTGAGTTTTTTGTCCTACCCAGCTCCTGCAATTCATTAAGTCCCAAAGAAATCACACAGAGGTCTACATGAACTATAAACTGATTGGCCTAGTATCTCAGGCTTCTTATTAACTCTTACAACTTATATTAGCCCATTATTCTAGTATATGTTAGCCACATGGCTCAGTACCTTTTTCAGCGAGGCAGTCACATCTTACTTCTTCTGCGATTGGACAAGGACCGCAGAGAAATGGGCTTCCTTCTTCCCAGAATTCTCATGCTTTCATTGACCCACCTCTACTTCCTGTCTGGTTGTCATGCCTATACTTCCTGCCTGGCTACTGGCCAATCAGCATTTATTTAAAANTTATATTAGCCCATTATTCTAGTATATGTTAGCCACATGGCTCAGTACCTTTTTCAGCGAGGCAGTCACATCTTACTTCTTCTGCGATTGGACAAGGACCGCAGAGAAATGGGCTTCCTTCTTCCCAGAATTCTCATGCTTTCATTGACCCACCTCTACTTCCTGTCTGGTTGTCATGCCTATACTTCCTGCCTGGCTACTGGCCAATCAGCATTTATTTAAAATATAATTGACAGAATACAGATGATTGTCCCACACCACATGTGTGCCAGATCTCTGTGTGCAAATTATATTCTACACCCATGAGGTCTAAAATAACCAACAGGACTTAAAGAGAGGGCCCAGCAAGTTCAGAGCTCTAGATACTTTTATAGAGGACCTGAGCTCAGCTCTCAGCATCCAAATGGAGAGTCACAGCCACCTGTAATTCCAGTTCCAGGCCCTCAGATGCCCTTTTCTGGCTTCCAAAAGCCACTGCACACATATGTGTACACACACACATTTTTGAAATAATAAATCTTTAAGGTGAACAAGAAAACTGGCCTCAGTTCACCTGCAAATATCCATGTGACTGTCAACCTGGGCCCCCAATGGCTATGCAAACCTTCAGGGTTCTTTGGGTTCCCATTTCTCTGTCTACTTTTTATTACATCTGTGTGCATACATGTGTGCACATGCGTGTGTGTAGATCAGAAAACAACCTCAGGGAGTCAATTCTCTGCTGTCAGTATGTGAATCCCAAAGAGTAAACTAGGGTTGTCAGGCTGGGTGGCCACTGAGCCAGCTAGCTGGTCCTGGGTTCCCTTTTCTCACTAGAGCAAAAGCNGGGGAGGGTAGAGAATGTGTTAACGCTGTGACCACAGCTGTGATGTGTACAGAGCTGGCCACCACAGAGCCTTCCCTGTACCCGTCCATCCCAGCAAAATCACCGGTTCGCTAGCCACGTGAACTGTGCTATGCTAGCAGAGCTGATCATTTTTAACCCCAGATTCTATTACAGGCATGTAGAGACATTGGAAGGAGAGAGACGGGGAAAGACCCAAATCCCACCAGAGTTCCCTTTCTGTACCGTAGGGACCAACATTTAACACGGTTAATTTTTTTCCTTTAAAAAAGGGGGAGTAGGTGGGGGAATAAGACGAACATTTCTTTGTCAAGAAGAAGCTTTTAGTCATCGTGACACCAGGCTTTCCTGCAGCAAAAATATTACTGATAGTATCTTCCCTGTGAAGTGCATTTGTTATCAATATGCACTTAAACCCGTGCTCCAGTCTCGCTAGAGAGGCACCTGCTCTGCCTCGAGATCTGTTTAATACCTCGGGGATACATCACTTAATAATTTAGTGCTAAACCATTTAGCATTTTAGCCCATCATCGCTTATATTACACACAGGATCTCAGTAATGTCTGCTAAAATTATGTGTTAGCCGCCTTATGTGTGTGTAAAACTTAATAAGTCTTCTTTCGCCCCTCAAGTTTAATAACTGATTTTCTTACATTTATGGATGTGAAATTTTATGGCTTGTGGATATAACTTGAGCCTAAATCTTCTTATCTTATAAATTGATTTTTAGTTTCCTTTTTGACCTTATGAATTTCAATCAGACATTGACCTCTTGTTGCTCGTGAATCTGACTGATTTAATGTCACCTAACAATAATAGTGGGAAAGAGCATTATCATATGAGGCCACGAGGTTTGCACGAACCCAGAACTAGATCTTGGAGGCTCCTGGGAAGAAAAACTCTTGAACCAAGAGCACTCTCTAACGCTCTTACTCACTACTGGCCTGGCCTGGCCCATCCCTGCTTAGGCCTCAAACAAGCCGAGCGGTAGGAAAATCCCAAGGGAAGCGATCTTGGTTGGTTTTGGTCAGCCTGACACAAGCTGCTCTCATTGTAGAAGGAACCTCAACCGAGAAAAGCTCCCCTGTCAGACTGGCCTACAGGCAAGCCTGTGGGGCCTCTTCTCGATGGATGATTGATGTAGAGGAACCCGCCCACTGTAGGCAATGCCGCCCCTGAACAGGTGGTCCTGGTGTGTTTAAGAAAGCAGGCTGAGCAAGCCATGGGGAGCAAGCCAGTAAGCAGTACCCCTTCATGGCATCTGCTTCAGCTCTTGCCTCCAGGTCTCTGCCCTGCTTGAGTTCCTGCCCTGACTCCCCTCAGTGAGGGAGTGTGACCTGAAAGCTGTAGGCTAGAACCAACGCTTTCCTTCCCAGGTTGCTTTTGGTCATGGGGTTTATCACAGCCATAAGATAAGAGCAAAATAGGACCGGGTGGTTGGTTAATAGCGCCCAGACTCAAACCAGAATGTTCACCTACCACGGGAGACACACAAAGATGCTAATTCTACCTGTTTGGCTGGGACTGAAAGGAAGAGAAAAGTTGCTCTACAGTCACCTCAGCGAGGGGAGGACACTCCCCTCACTGCTTTCCCTGGGGAGAGGGAACCTTTCAAGCGGTTGCTCTTCCCAGCTGCACCTCACTCCTCTGTCCTGGATTGTGACCCGCAGAGTTGGCAGCAGAAATGGAGAAGCCCAAGGATTTCAGCTTTGTTTCCTGGCTGAGCTAATTTAATTTAATTGGCTTACTGAATAGCTAGGGGTTGCTGTTCATTATTCCTTATTAAGAGAGATTCAACCAAAACAAAAGCAGCCCCTTCCCTCTTGTTCTCTCTTTGTTATGAACACAGGGGTCCAGCGTTGCTGCAGTGTGATCAACATCTCTCAAAACATAAACAGCTAAACTCTGGCTCTGCTAGGGAGCTTCCCCTCCATGATTCATTCTCTGGGGGGGGGGTCTAAAAATCCCCCTAGATTGCCGCAGCCTAATGCTGGCGCCTGGAATGCTGACTAACAGTGAAATTACTTGGGGGAGAATAAATCTTCTCTGCTGAGAACTTAAGTAGCTGCCCTACTTAACACACTTGCTTTGTCAGTGGCTGCTAACAGAGAAAGCTGACCCTCAAACATCGGATCCCGCGTGACCCTCAGTTCAAATCCCGTGTCAGCTTCCACCATTTAGACTCCAGACACCAATGCCTCATGTCAGCCCACCAATAGACAGGCTCACAACAGCAGCCACAGGTTTCTGCTTGAAGGTATTTTTCAGAAGAAGGCAGCTTTTGCTTCTTGCCTACTTGGCTGGCAAGTTGATCTATCCCATTGTTGAGACACTCCATCACAGATGTTAGAACTAAATTCTTCAGGATTCCCATGCAGACTGAAGTCCAGCAGTTCTCCCAGAATCCTCCTGGGCTCCAGCACCAGATTGGGACTGCTGAGACATCCAGTCTCGTGGACCATGTACCAAACAGCTACCAGGTCTTCAGCCTCTCCCTCTCCAGTGTGAGACATCCTGTGGGCCAGTCTGATAATCCCCTTTTAATATATAAATCCATTCAATAATTGTGTTTCTTTACATAGCCGTAGTGTGGTATTGTTGCTCTTTTGAGACACGGTTTTATGTAGCCTGAGCCTGACCTCAAGTTTGTTATGTGGCCAAGGCTGGCCTTGAACTCTTCACCCCTCCCACCTCCCCATCAAGTGTTGGGAGGACAGGCACGCACCCACGGGCTGTTTTGTAGATGAATATGCCAACACAGTCGGAGCGTCTAACAATGATGCCCACATCACGTGGTTCATGAATGATGCCTATTGCTGTGGAGTGGGAAGAATGCAAGAGGAAGCTGTATTTCTGAGAGCAGTACACACGAGAGCCTTGCCACCAGAGGATCAGTCTACAACCATGGACGTTCTCACCTCCCATCTAGGCCTTAGCCGAAATGCCCACAAGTGTGCACCACTACTTGTATTTTTTTGATGCTTATTTGAATAATTTTAGACTTGTGAAAGTCTTTCTTTAATGTTTGCCTTCCATCTAAACTGCTGTTTTTAGAGAGAAAACTGGGACTTTATTTTCAGCAACCAAGAAACAGTATTGTCTCATTACAGAGGTGGATGAATGTGCATTCTTACTGAAAATGTTTAGCTGAGATGTGAAACATACATGTTTTTGGAGGAATTTCTTCTTCAGATGAACGCTACATAGCATGCTATGAAAAGCACCGGATGTCATTCACAAGGGATTGGACGTTACAGGAGATGGTGTATCAGCATACAGCCACAGAAGGAACCAAGCAGGGCAACTGCACTGTGATAAACTGCAAGAGGACTAATGAGGAGCTAATTAGAGTCCCTACAGGTAAGGCAACCGAAAAGAAGGAAATTGAGTTAAAGGGATGATGGACAGCATGTGAGTTCCAGCTGGGTGAAGACCACGAAGCTACAGAAGCTCAGCGAACTCCAGGCACAAGAGATATAGAAAAAACTAATCCAACACTCAACATAGCTGCTTAGGCCAAGAGACAGATACAAAGCCTTAAAATGGGCCAACAAGATGGCTCAAGGAATAAGGGCGTTTGCACCAAGCCTAATGACCTGGGTTCAATCCCTGGAACCCACATGGGGGAAGGAGAGGACTGATTCCCACACGTTGTCCTCTGACTTCTACCTGAGTATGTGGCACATGCACAAATAAACACACACACCTGCCATAATAAAAATAATAAACAAAAAAAACTAGAAGCACCCAGCATACTAGAGGAACAATAGACACAAAACAAAAACAAGAACAGCAGCGATTTCTCAAGAGAACCAGCACAGGATGTAGTATAGCAACTAAGAATTTTATGCCCAGTAAAATATATATTTCAAGATGAGTGAAAGATCTTATTCAGCCACACAAAAATTGAGTGTCTACAGAATCAGCAGGGCTGTACTACAACAGAACCTTTAAGGAAGCCTCAGACCACGGGAAAGAGATGATGCAAGATGAAAATTTTAAATGCACAAAGGACTCGTCAGGGAGCTGAGAACATGAATACTGAAGAAATGTATAAGGATTGTCCTCTGAGGCTGCAGCTCTTTAAAAGACAAATGATCTATCAGCAAAAATAATGCCTGTATTCTCTGAGGTTTATCAAATCCATCTAAATCAAACACATGTTTATAGTTATTTTAATTATGAAGGGAAAATAAAAGGTGTAACTAAGATTTTTATTCTGTATGTGAAGGAGTACAGTGTCCCTCGAAGATAGATGGTGATGGGTGAAAGAATGATAATAAGTACCCTAATCAGTACAAATAACACAAAGGACTACAAAAAATGTATTCATTACATCATCCAAAGGCAGGCAAAATATGAGGACAAAGAATATTGGAGACAAACAGAGACAAACAGAGATCCAGTAGTAAGATGATAGGTTTTAAACACGACCAAGAGCAGTGTTCACACTAAATATAAATGGCCTAAATACTCCAAGACAAAAATTGAGAGACAAGATTTTTAAAAAGCAAGACCAAGCATCTCTCTGCCTACGGGTTCAATCCCTAGCAATGAAAAAATTCAAAACACACACACACACACGCACACACACCATTTTTAATGTCTGCTCTTTGAAAAATGGTATTAAGAGATGAAGAAAAGATACCAATGTTCATAAAGGTTTAATTTGCCATCATCCCAAATTGATATGTCTGCCCTTCAACAGAACAGATGATAGAGCTGTGTCATGTTCTTACAATAGAGCAGGACAGGACTCAGCAATAGAAGGGAATGGGCTACAGAAACAAGAAAGAGCATGATAAACCTCAAAACAGGAAAAAGAAGAAAATAAGCAAACAAACAGCACCTGCTGTATAAATTCATGCTATTAAAATTCTAGGGAAGGACCTGAGAGTGGCCTAGTGGTTAAGAGGACTGATACCTCTTCCAGAGGACCAGAGTTCAGTTCCCAGCACCCACATGGTGGCTCACAACACCTGTAACTCTGGCTCCAGGGGAATCGGATACCCTCATCTGGACTCTAAGGGTACCACATGCACATGATGCAGACAAAATACCCATATATATA
>LOEQ01000751.1:966012-981411 GCA_001685075.1 Bramus lutescens | reverse complement strand
TCTCTGCTGCAATCACTATCTCAACCATAGACATCTCAAAGACAAATAGACATAACTGCACTTGACTGACAAAACAGACAAGCATTTGACCTGGAAAAACAGTCTGCCTCTTGTCTACAGTGTCTGGTGGCATTTTATAGATACCAACTCAAGGGATGCACCAACCAGAGAATGACAGATGAAGGAGGAAGACAGGGCAGTTCTGGTGGTAACATTTGAGGAGCATGCTCTAGGTCTGGGGTAGAACGTCCTCTGTGGACATTTTGAACATATACATATAATGGGCTGAACAATGTACCTCTAAAGACACCCACATCTCAGTAACTGAACCAGCAATGTTCCCTGACACAATAAAGAATAGTTTTCAGGTCTGAGTAAGCTGGGCCTGGAGAAACAAGGAATCTCAACATGGGGAAGACAAGGGCATGGAATACTAGGGTGGAGGGATGTGGCCACAAGGCAGGCCAGCAGCCACCAGAGGAGAGGCAAGTGATCGTGCCCAGCCTGGTCAACATCTTGACTCTGGTCCAGTAGCACAGATTTCAGACTTTCTGTCCTCCGCTGCTGTGAGCGGGCACATCTGTTGTCCAAAATGATAACTATCAAGGTATTTTGTTAACACACCCCTAGGAAATCAACAGAGCCAATGAAAGTTTTAAATCATATTTTTACATGTAATCACTGAAGTTGGGCTTATTCCCCCCTTGTGAACAAATTAGCATTTCAACTGAATGTTTACATTAACATATAACTGATGTATATGTAACATATAACTTTCATACATGTGTCATCACACTTTGTTTTTACCCAGTCCCTCCCCCACATGTTGGCCCATGTGTGTATGAGAATGCCATGATGAAATCCATTAAGTACAATTAACATATGCTGATAAAAATAAATACATAAAAATATTTCCTCGCTTCCTAGGAGCTGGTAAATCACAGGAGCTTTTGGAATTCAGAGAGGCTCCTTGCTGACAGTACACGGCACACACACATCACTTCATCTTGCAGTACATTCTCTTTGAAACCAACTTTCAGACCTAAACTTTAGGGCTTGGATGACTTGGTAGATAAAGCCTGTGTGGGGCAAACACGAGGACAGAAGTTCAGATCCCAAACTTCGCTGTGAAAACTGTGTTCAGGAGCTGGAGATGGCTCGGCCATCAGTTACTGCTCTCTCAGAGGACCTGAATTCAGTTCCCAGCACCTATTATCAGGTAGCTCACAACTGCCTGTAACCAGAGCTCCAGGTGACCTGACACCCTCCTCTGGTATCCTTGGGCTCTGGTTCACATGCAGCATGCACGCACACAGACATGCACACACATACATAAATAAAAATAAATCTCTTTCTAAAAAAAGACCTAAGATCTAGGTGATGCACAAAGTGAAATCACGAATACACAATGGAGCCGGGGCCTCCGATGGCCTTTCTTTTAGATCCAAACGCAATCGTACAACCTTCCCTTCCAAATGTGTGAGGCAATTTATCCAGCTGAAAGTCTAACTTAAACTCTTGGGTAATCTTGGATTTGTTTGCAAGTGGGAAACCCAGATGTTCAGGGACTAAAAGACACACCTGGGAGACATGAGATGGATGGTCCAGATGCCGAGCACACAAACATATTATTTCTGCTCAACACACACAACACAGGAAATCTTCAGAAATGGGAGGATGTCTTGTGCGGAGGGTTTGGCCTAGAAAGTCCCTGAGATGAGGGGTGTCTTTACGGAGGAGGCCCTTTTAAACTGGTTTTCAGTTACACACACACACACACACACACACACACACTAAATTGAAGCTGGAGTGTGCCCAGGCACAAGATGAAGTACAAAGAAGCATCAATACACCCAGGGGTTGGGTTGTATGTGTGGCACACAAGTGACATTTGGAAGTAGTCAAATTATCCTTACAGATGACATTTATAAGGGAGCTATGGGCTAGGGATATAGTTCACATAGTTTATGTATAAGATACAGACGGCTTATCAAATAGGCACAAAGCCCTGGGTTCAACCCCAGGCACTGCATAAAACCTGGTATTGTTGTAATTCTGGCACTCCAAGGTCATCCTAAACTACAGGCCTTGGCTATGCCTTGAGTTTGAAGCCAACCGTGGTTATATGAAACCCTGTCTCAGTCAAAGGAGGGGGTGCCCCACACACACTGTCTCTAGTGAACCCATCACAGACCACCTTCCCTGAGAAGAGGAAATAGGCATTCTCTGTGCTGGACCACATGCTGGAGACTGTTGCTGGATGCCTGTAAATCTTCACACTGGAGCCCGGCAAACACATGAAACAAAGCCACAAGGCCAAATCAAGGAACAGCTAGTTCTAGCCCCAGCTGCCTCCCCCTCCTCCACCCCTCTCTCCATGGACATGCACTAAAAACACGTGCTCCGCCAGGCTGCTCTGGGAGAGCTGTGTACCAACAGAGTCTGCTAAGGCCCCAGTCACCCAGCCCTGCAGCTGGTACTAGCTGTGCATTCCCTGCTGAGTGGTTGAATTTCTTGCCTAATTGTTTGGTGTTTGCAGTTCGATTGCCTTAACAGCCTCACTGCACACAACCCCCTACAGTCAACGTTATAGACTAAGAACATGATGGACGGAGCTCAGAGTCCAGATAAGTGCCAGCCTGACACTTGTCCCAATATGAGGTCATGGAGGGCAGCTTTTGCAGACAGGAAGAGCTGTCTGTCCTCTCTTGCTGTCAAGGTGTCATGAGCGGCCTCATTTTCGCCAGCTCTTCCAATCGCTCCCCCTAAACTGGCCTCTACTGCCACTCGCTCCTCGTCATGAGGGGCCTGTATGATGCTTGTGACATACACTGATGAAGAGCCATGATGGTGTGGGGAGATCTATGTCCCATACCTCTGAAGAAACTCGAGAGAGCAGGCACTGCAGGAGGCTGCTCACCGTCTCTGCCATGGGAAGGTCAAGTCTTCACCTTGACAGCCACACAACAGCAGCTTGGGAGGAGAAAGCGAGCAAGAAATCTACAAGGTGTAGGAAAGCTGGGAACCAAAGGAGTGGAGAGAAACAGTGAAATGGGGAAGGGAGGGCTGGCCTGGTACACGCTAAACAGTCACATCCAATCTGGTAGGCAGTGAACTAGGCTGTGACCTCAATGGCTTTGACCTCTCTGGTGGTTAACGCTGTCAATTTGACACAACCTAGCATCGCCTGGGTTAGACTATAGGTATCTCAATTAAATGAATTGATATGGGAAGACCTAGCCCACTGTGGGCAGCACCATGCCCTAGGGCAGTGGTCCTGATTGGGTATAAATTTAGAGAAGGAGCTGAGCAAGCAAGCAGGCAGGCGAGCCTTCCTTCTCACTATTCGTGGTCGCTGACGGAATGTGACGGAATGTGCTGAGCTGTTTGGAGTTCCTGTCTTAACTTCTCCACAATAGAGAGAGGTGACCTGGAATTACAGGTTGAAGTAAAACCTTTTCTTCTATAATTTGTTCTCTGGTTTTATTTTGTTGGCAGGGGAGGGGGTTGTTTGTTTTGGCTTGGATTTTTCGGTTTCGGTTTTAGTTTTATTTTTTTGGTCAGGATATTTTATAGCTGCAATATAAACGAAATGAAGACAACCCCGAAGGGCGCATTTCACCAACTTGCTCACTCCATTCCCAGCACTCTGAGGACCAGGTAGGTTCTTCTTCCTCCATGGTCACATGGGGCTCTGTGGGCACTTTCCAGAGCATGACACTGCTGGATGGGTATATGAAAACCCACAACCTTCACCCACTGAGCCTTAAGCTATTCAACAGCCATCTAGTGGAAGCCCACTCTCTTTCATTTATGCTTGATAATGAGAAGTTATTAGCTGGCTTCCAGAGAGTCAGTGTACGCGATGCTCCAGAACCTTCCAGATCTCCATACCAGACCTGTCCAGCCAGGAAGCAGTCCCTGCAGAGAACACATGTGAATCCACTTTGCTTTTCTTCCCTAACCACCAAAATAATTTCCAGCTTCTCCTTAATAACCACAGAGGCAGCAGGAAGTCTTCAGAGGGATCCTCCTGACCCACATGTCACAGCCCTAGGAAGCCACCCCAAAGTGTTCACAATGCTTGATGGTGGTGTGAAAGAAAATGGCCCACAAAAGGAGTAGCACTATTAGAAGGTGTGGCCTTGATGGAGTGGGTGTGGCCTTGTTGGAGGAAGTGTGTCCCTGTGGAGGCGGGCTTTGAGATCTCATATAAACCCAAGTCATGCCCAGTGAGACAGACCACTTCCTGTTGCCTATGTATGATGCAGACCTCTCAGTTCCTTCCCCAGCACCACATCTGCCTGTGTGCCACCATGATAATAATAGACTGAATCTCCGAACTGTCAGCACCCAATTAAATGTTTTCCTTTATAAGAGTTGCCATGGTCATGATGTCTCTTCACAGCAACAGAACCCTAAGACAGCGTGTATTCCATAGAGCCACAGACCACACACCCAAGTCTGACTGCATTAGCAGTAGGTGTGAGGCCAAGAGCGGCAGACAGAACCAAACTGCAGGGACTGTGCTAGGTAGGGGACATCTTAGTGAGCATTGGACAGACAGATGTCAGAGAGAGCATCAAAGCCAGGCTCCCTCGGGATGCTCTACCCATATCCTATCTGCAGCATTGCCCATCTATCTTACATTGCAATATAGGGCCAAAAGAAGAACACCGCAAGTTTGAAAATGGTTCAGTGGGTAAAGGGCTTGCTACACAAGCATGAGGACCTCAGTGTGTGCGCACGCACCATGTGCATACATGCACATACACATACACACACACACACACACACATTCTTATGGCACTTATCTTTCTGATCACACACTGACCCTAACATCTGGAGCTTTTCCTGGGGACCTGAGTTCTGTGTGAACATTGCCTCCAATCCTGGACTCGTTGAGGGTGACCACAGTCTGTAAAAGTTCCTTCTGTTTGTGTGTTGCTTTCATTGGATAATGAATTAAGAAACTGCCTTCCGGATCAACTATCCTGTCTTGAATCCATCCGCCTCATCTGTCTTGAGAATGCTGGGAAGAAGGGCAGAGTGGCAGATGCTATGGATCTCCTGCCTGAGATGGACACTGGTTAGAATCTTGCAGGTAAGCCACAGTCACATGGCGATACACAGATTAACAGAAATGGGTTAAATTAAGATGTAAGAATTAGCCAATAAGAAGTTAGAGCTAATGGGCCAGGCAGTATTTAAATGAATACAGTTTCTGTGTGATTATTTCAGGTGTAAGCTAGCAGGGTGGTCGGGACAACAAGCAGCCCGCTCCTCCTGTTACAACAGTCATGCAACAGCTTGGAATTGTCATTGATTTTGCTTCCACAAAATGACGCTGGACCCCAGCTCCTGGTGATGACTCCAGACTGGTTGATGAGGAAGTGGAATGTGACCCAAGTGTCCCTATGGATGATTCTCAGGGAGTGGTGACCCAGGATTGGGCCTAGGCAAGTCCCAAGCTGGGTTGCAGCTAAAGGAATACTCAGTGCACAGTAAATGTGACTTGAGCTTCATTCATATGCTTGACCACCAGAAATGCCCCCATCTCCTCCCTGGCTCCCCACAGTCCAGCTCTTTCCTCTGGTACTCTGTTGTACTCTATAATATCCTTCTCTGCCTGCTCTTCCCCTAACTGCCACCAAGGCTTAAGGAACACGAGTTCCTCTTGGAGGCAGAAAGGGAGAAAGAGAAACAAGCCACACCAGAGGCCTCATTCATATGCAGTCTCTGGGGAGGGTAAGGAACATTCTGGAATCAGAGAGACTTCTATCCCATCACCCAGTTTCCAGCCTTGGAAAACTGCAGTTTTTAAAGCCCTGGGAACAGGTGACAACGGGAGAGGTGACAGTGGGGAAAGGTGACAGTGGAAAGGAGGTAGAAGAGGAACCTACTTAGCAGCTCCCCAGGCTGCACAATAGATATTCCAGAACATTCCAGGCAATTCCACATGGAGAGCTTGCAGAGTCTATGCTCTGTGTGTTGGCTCTGAGGGACCCCCAGGAGCTGTTCAACTCCAGTCCTCTCACAGCATCCTTCCTAGAACCCTTCACCCTGTGAGAGTCACCCTCACGGGGCACCCTGGAGATGCCACTTCTCTGCTGTGCCCGCCCCATGACCTCACTCCTAGCTCTCCTCTCTCTTATCTTTACATGTGCAAAGTCTTAGGAGTGTCTATTCCACTCAAACACCAAGCTCTTGCTGGTGTCATTCCTAAGATCCTGATTCCTCATTGACTGTCACCTTGGCACAGCCTAGAGTTCCCTGAGAAGAGAGTCTCAGTTGTGGGATTGAGCCGATCATATTGGCTTGTGCAGGACTATCTTGATTGTTCATTGATGTAGGAATACACAGCCCACTATGGGTGGAGTCCATTCCCTGGGCCCATGGTCCTTGGCTGTACAAGAAAACTAGCTGCTCTTGAGCCTGCATGAGAGCCAGCATGCCACATTCTCAATGGTTCCTGCTGTACTTCCTCAGCTGCTGGTTACCTGGTCAAGGTTACCTGACATGCAAATAAATATAAAGAGAGAAAGTTAAACAGGCACCTGCCAGAGACAATCAGAGGAGGTCACGTGTGTCAGCACTGTGCACCACGTCTAAGTCAGAAGCTATTGATATATAATGTGTGTTGTCTTGCTAACTCCTATACCCATGGCAGAACATTACTAATCAATCATTCTCCCCCAGTCCTGTTCCTCTTCTCCTTTTTTTTCTTTTTCTCCTCTTCTTCCTGTCTTGTCTCTCTACTCTCTCTTCTTCCTCCCTTCCTCCCTCCCTCCATCTCTGAACCCCAACACAAGCATGCCTTTGAGTTAGCCATTATGAATGTGTATCTTGTGTGCTTGTTATGTATAACTTCAACAGCTAGGACAGTCAATCAATTGTAACTGTTTTTTTTTTTTTAGACACTCACACGACTCCAGGATCTTCTGATTCAGCAGGGAGATGGCTCAATTGGTAAAGTGTGTGTTGTAGAAGCAAGAGGACCTGAGTTTAATCTCCAGAACCCACATATTAAAAATTTAAGCACACTTGTAATCCCAGTGCTCAGGAGGCACTAGCCACCAGCTTGGCCTACTTGGTCAGCTCCAGACTATACAGTAAGAGATTCTGTCTCAAAGAACAAGGACAGTGCCTTGGGAATAACATCCAAGGTTGCCCTGGGGCCTCCACATGTACACATATACATGCAAATCTGTACACATTCATGTACACACAAAGAGACAAAAGAAAATCCCCAATACAGGGCTGCAGGGAGATGCTACTGAGCAATCTCGACCAGGACAAAATACTAACTCTCCTCCAATGAGAATTGCTCATACTGACTCCCCTCCAATGAGAATCACTCATACTGACTCTCCTCCATTGAGAATCGCTCATACTGACTCCCCTCCAATGAGAATTGCTCATACTGACTCTCCTCCTCCAATGAGAATCGCTCATACTCACTCTCCTCCAATGAGAAACACTTCTTTCCATATCTTTTGTAGCTTGGTCTCTTCTCCCATTCCGAACTTCCAGGCTTACGTTCATCTGGCCTCAGCTTTTAAACTTGCCAGTGGGCATTGCTCCCCTAACCATGAGTTTAGTGAGGCTATAACCACAGACCAAAGGCTTTGAAGCCAGCCAGACTACCTCAAACTAACCAGCTACTCGCTTCAACCCGTTTCTAGGACACCCCACCTTCCTAATCTGAGAAGAAATTCTCACTGTATGCCTACCATATTCCCACTGTATGAACCAAGAAATAGACACCTTAGTTGGGATGGCCAAATATATGCCATTTAAGCCGTCACTACCCTTGCACATGCTAGTTGAATAAATTATTCATAACAGTGAACCCATAGGAATTCTCCAAGGTTTTCTTAGCACAGAACCAGACAACCATTAAAACCCAGCCTCCTTTCACATGAGATGAACTATGATTGCAGGCCACACTACACGAAGCCATGGGAATTCCCATTCTAAAAATCACATAATTCTCAGTAGCATGAATCAGTTGACCTGGGCCCCATTCCCCCTCCCGCTCTTCATTTCCCTCTTGACCCCTTAGAGGGTCTCTGAAAGAATGCGGAATTCAAACTGTGCACACCAAACAGGATCTAAGCACCCAGTGGGAGGCTGCTGCTCCAGTGTGTAGGGCACACACACGGCTGAGCCTAGTGGGATGTATGACCCAGTCTCTGGGGTCCTGGGCACAGGAAACCATATTAATTCATTTCCTGCTTTACGTTGAGGAGATCTTACAGAAATAAAGCTCACAGTCTGTCACATCACATTACATCAAAGCATGATGTCATGTCATCATTTTTTAAAGAATTAGCTTTAGTTTGCAGTGCGGCGTTATGCCGCAGAAAGCTCCACTCTCCCCTGAGTACTGTGAGTTTGACAGTGATGACTTAATTCTCAAACTTTGGCAGATGCAAATGCAGAAAGCAGTGGCCAAAAACAGTCATTAGCAAGCTGGAGAGATTGCCTAGTAGTTAAGAGCACTGGCTGCTCTTGCAGAGGACCTGAGTTCAAATCCCAGCACCCACACGACAGCTCACAACGGTCTAGAGCTCTGGTTCCAGGAGATCTAGCATCCACTTCTGGCCTCCACGGGCACTATATGCAAGCAGCAAAACACTCATAAAATAAAGTGAGTACATCTTTTGTAAAAATAAATCTCAACATCTTCTACAACAAGAGAGCTGCTTATGGGCCAGCAGGGCACTGTGCAACCTTGTGTGTGCTCTTCCAAGACTCAAAACTATTGCCCCCGCTGTTCAGCACCACAGATGAGCCAAGGGCTACTGAGGAGCTGACACATGACCACTCCAGAACCTAAGAAAGCCTGCACATGTGAAATACAGGTCCAGAGGCAGAGGGAATGACTCCATCAGTAAAACTTAAGGACAAGAGTTCAAATCCCAAATTCACCTAAAAGCCCAGCATAGTGACTCCACCCACAGCCCTAGCGCTGAGGCTTCCCAGGCAGCCAGGCTAACCAGGTTGGTGAGCTCCTGGCCACTGAAAGACTGTCTCAAAAACCAAAAGCAGATGGCTCTTGAGGAAGAAAGACACCCAAAGCTATCCTTTGTAAACATAAACACACACAATGAATATAATTCCTATTGTTCAGTCCTTATCATCTGCGAAGGATACGTTGGGTTTTTTATTTGTTTGTTTGCTTGGTCTGTTTGTTTTGGTTTTGGTTTTGAGGCAGGAATCCTTTATAGACCAGGCTGCCATCAAACTCACAGAGATCCACCTGCCTCTGCCTCACCCAGCACCACGGTTAGTGGGTAGAAAAACACTATGGCCATGTTTGACCGGGGGCAGGCAAGGATGGAATCTGCATTGTGTCCATCTGACTGAGCGCAGATTAGGCCTGGGGCAGAGGGCAGCTCCCTCTGCACTGAACAATCACAAGCACATCCACGGCCTCTGCCTGCTGAGCGCCTACAGCATCCCAACCCAGTCATAAGAATCTAAGTGTGTCTCCTGCCATGGTTAATACCACCCAGAGACAGTTACCCTGGATTGAGAGCCAAAGCTGCTGAGCTCTGTAACACCCATGTGAAGTCTGCCCTTTACAAAGGTTCTGTTTGGGGGAACCCCTGTTACAAGAGATAAGCCTCCACAAGGAAACACACTGGGCCTGCAGCAAGAGAGGAAGGACAGAAGGGAGGGAAGGAGGGAGGGAGGGAGGGAGAGAATGAGAGAGGAGGGAGGGAGAGAATAAGAGAGGAAAGAGGGAGGAGGAGGGATGTCAGCAAAGCTTACTATATGATGCCAGCAGAGAGCATCAGCAAACCCAGTCCCAAACTCCCAGCAGCTCAGAAACTTCCTATCTGCAGAAACCACCTCACCTAAAACTCCTCTTGTCCCGAATTCAGCTGGTTCCAGGAACTTAGTGCTCCCTAAGTCCCTTTGCCTCCCCTCCCTCCCTTCTGCGTCTATGCCAGCTTCTCACCCCGTTTTGCTAGTGTGTGGTATCAATACTTCTTCATCACTACAGGAGCCATCTCATCCCTAGACACGAACCCTTCTCTCTGACTAAAAGCAATCAAATAAGTCTCCAGATGTCTCCTAGGAGTGTGACTGTCCTCAGTAGCGTACCTTAGGGTCACCCTAAGAGCATGAATTTCTCCTTCCCAGCTTCCCTGCTAGGACTCGCCAACATGAGCTTTCTGCAAGGTACCATCCTAGGATCCCTGGCTAACGATCAGTACATAGATATATTTGTAACCACACTCCTTCTAACTGTCCTGTTGGGAAAAGGAAAAAGCCCTTTCTGTCCATCATCACCAGATACTAGCTCACAGGACCTAAAAGAACCCAACATCACCTTTCTGGAACATTCTGCCTCTCCCCATGTGGCAGCAGTGGCTGCCCTCCCTGACCTTTGCAGCTGCCCAGAGAAGATCCCTCAGCTCAGAAAATCTGCAGAGAACCACCAACCCTTACTGCCCTCTAGAGAGACTCTGGCAGAATGGCCTGAACCCTCAGCCAGCACAGCATCAGGCAGCAGCCTCCAGAGGCCACTCTGCCCTGCTGTTCTAAAGCAAACAATCCATTTGCTGAATTTTGTATAAAATGAGAAAAGTGTGTCCCAGACCCTTCCCTCACACCTGAACAAGCAGAGGCCGGAACATGGAGATAAAAATGATTTTGCCAATTCCGGGTCCATTTGCCAAAGCAAAGAGATCCTTTGATGAGATTGTATGGTGTCGCAGTGGGCCACATTCCAAATGAACTGGACTCTGATTTCTGGCTCATGGGTCCATAATAACAAAACAAAACAACATTCTACTTTTTTTAGGTATTTCAGGGGGGAAAAAAACAGTTCTGAAATTCCCTAATTCTTCGTGTATGTTTGACTTAGGTTTTTATCAGCAGGAACTTTCTAGCACATTGACACCCCACACACAGTCCCAGGGAAGACAAATAAAGGCTCTTTTTAAGACGCTAGCCTTTGCTGTCTTGTTAAGCACATTCCTACTACCTCAGGACCAGTTCTACCCAGCTGCAAAAGTCCACAGTGTGGAACTGCCACAGAGTGAAGCAGGCTTGCCTAACAATACCGGAGAAAGTGCCCCTAGGTCTCTCACCCGCGTGTGGAGCACAGGTGAAAACCAAAAGCGGTAATTTGGAAAGCAAATGCTTAGAGACGGGTGCTGTCGAGATCGTGCGGGTAATCAGGGCTTTCCAATCATCGCTTCCATGATGACAAGCAACAGCAAGAAAATGCAGGATGTTGATGCCCTTTGCCAGACAAATCCTTTTACCTACGACAGGGAAACCCAGGATATGTATGGGCTCCTGAGGAGAGGGCACACTGCCCTCTTATGGTGACACATGCTCATTGTATTATAGACTCTGGAAAGTGGTAGACCATTACCACCTAAAGGAGATCGACAGCCTCTCAGACAGATGCGAGTCGACAGTTTCCCGCCCTCTTGACCAGGAAACAAGCTGTTTTTTCCTTTGCTCAATATCTACGAGAACTCTGCCAAGATGGAAAACTGTCAGTGTAACACCTCAAATATTTCAACTCCATCAGACAGACTAATAAGCGCACAGGGCTCCAGCCAGAAGCAGTAAGCTACACAATATAAGGAACTTCTCTCTAAACTCGAGCTGCTTGCCAATAAGGCATCAGAAACGTTCCGATTTGGGACCAGCAAGATGGCTCAGCAGGTAGAAGGTGCTTGCAGCAAGCCTGATGACCTGAGTTCTACCCCTGAAACCCAGATGATGCCTGCAAGTTGCCCTTTGACCTCCACAACACCCTGTGGCCTGTGTGCACCCACACACATGTATATGCACAATAAACAAATAAATTGAAATAGGAAACTTTCAAATTTAGAATTAGTCCACACAGAGAGAGAGAGAGAGAGAGAGAGAGAGAGAGACAAAATGGACACTAAGCACTAAGCCAGACCCAGGAGGAAGAAGGGGAGAGTTGGAGATGTAGGGATTATTAGTTAGAATCCCTAAAGTTATATTTTAAATGAATGAGGTAGAAAAGTACAGAGAGTAAAACCCACTCCCAGCCTTTTTGAAAGCCAAGGTACAATTCATTTTTACCTCCTAAAAAGGATGCATTCATTATATTAAACTATCTTCATCCACCCCATTACAGGCTCGTCCTAATTTTGCTAATTCCCAGCAGCCAAGAAAGGAAAACTATTCACTTGGCCGCTGAGCTCCAGGAGCTGTTTCTAAGCTGGTGCTGTTGATCTGCGGAAATGCAAATACCATTTCTAAATTTAGCGTGAGAAAGCCAGAGAATCAGCATTTCTGTTGATGAAACACCTTCCCGGGAAGTAGCACGTGAGGAAGCAAGTAGGCAAGGCTTTTCTCTGACACTTGGAACAGTCAGGAACCTTCCTGCCTAGCCCTGCCTCCAGGAGGGGCTCCCAATGGATGTGTACCTGACTTCCTTCACTGCAGGGCGCCAGACTGTGATTCCAAGCAGGTCATTTCCTGGACCCTCCTGCTCCTCTCCTCAGAAAGAAAAGTGAGACTTTACCCTGTCTCCTAAGGATTCCATCCTAGAGACACCCACACCCACCAAAGGAATCCAAAGGATGGATACCCATTGTTTCCTTAGTGGTGTAGCCACTGGTCAGCCCAGACTCCGGGAAATAACCCCTCCCCAGGCCTCCAGTTAGCAAGCCAGATCAAGTCATTGGGACACACACACCACACATGTACACAACATACACACAACACATTTAAGCAGCACACACACATACATACACACACTCACACACACCACACATATACACTCACACAGACTCACATCATACACACACATACACACACCACACACATATATACACACATGCCACACATAAATGTCACACATACACACCACACATATCACACATACACACATACACACCACACACATACACTCACACATAGACTCACATCATACACACATACACACACCACATACATACATACACACCACACATATCACACATACACACACAACATACACGTGCGCACACACCACACACACATACACTCACACATAGACTCACACACACACACCACACACACAAACAGAAGACTTGTTAGGAAGAAGGGACCAGCAAGAGTGGAAGGGGACAAGAGAGGTAAATAGGATGAATATAATCAAAATATACCACACACGTATGAAAATATTATGAGGATGACTATTATGTATAATTAATGTATGCTAACTAACTATTGTGCCTAATTAACACACACTAATTTTAAAGTCTTTTGGAGGTTTTGGGTTTTACTCCAAAAGGAAAGAGTCCTATGCTGAACTGAGCTAAAACATTTGTACTTCAGAAAGTACAGTGTAGGATTTAAACTAGAGTTTGGGGCTAGGAGATGGCATGGTGGTTAAGAGCACTGGCTACTCTTGCAGAGGACCGGTATTCCGGTCCCAGCCCTCAGAGCACAATTAGCTGTCACTCCACCTCCAAGAAACCTGACAACCACATTCGGCATCCACAGGCACCCGTGTGCATATGCACAAACACACACATACACACACACACACACACACACACACACATAGATTGCAAGGACAGAGTAGCCCCTGGCCCTAGCTCCCGCACTCTGACCTCCCTCTAGCCTTCTGGAATGTTCTGTGTCCTTGCATGCCACTGCCTTGGCAGCACTTTCTCATCTTTAGCACCTGAGAGTCTCCAGACATATCTGTGGGTCTTCGAGCCCCTGCACTTCAGTGTGTCGCTCTCAGACTGAGGGTGCCGTTCACACGGGAAGAGCTTCGGACTCGGCACGCTTTTTGTCACAGCTGTTTCAGAGTCGCGGTGCTTGCTTTATTTGGTTTGAGGCAAGAGGGCTCAGTATATACCCAGGCTAGCCTTGAACTCACACTCCTCGGTTCTCAGCCTTCTTAGTGCTGAGAACGGGCCTGCACCACACAGGACTTAAGAGTCTTAACGCTTTTTGACAGGTGCCCTTTGCTTTCCGGTTCTCCACTGGGCCCTACAAACTGTAAGTCCGTCTCTCGCGGCAGCTCCTTGTTTCCTTCATAAACCAGACTCGGCAACTGGTAGTTTGCTGGGTGAGGAAGCCGCCCTGTTTCTCTATCAAGGAGGGAGGCGTAGCTGCTTTGTTTTTGCCTGATCCAGAACGGGCCATTTCTGGGATTTCAGAAGTGTCCTGTGTCTTTGCCGCCCAAGGCATCAGCCAGTACTCATTTGTGGCTATGGAACACTAGAGATTTGTGGACTGGAATTTAAACTATAATTATAACTAATGCCAATTAAAACTAAAATAGCCAGTTTCAGGACAGGCAGGGATACACAGAGAAACCCTGTCTCAAAACAAACAAACAAAAACTAAACTAAAATAGTCCTGGGATTAGAGAGACACTGAACAGTCAGGAGGACTTGCTGCCCTTTCAGAGGACTGGTGTTATGTGTTTGGTACCCAGCGCCCATACCAGGCAGCTTGCAATTGCCCATCATTCAGCTTAGTTATTGTTCTATTGTGATGAGACACCATGACCAAGACAACTCATAAAATAAAGCATTTAATTGGAGGCATGATCATTGTGGCAGAAACAGACAGGCATCGTGTTAGGGCAGTAGCTGAGACCCTCAGGCAGCAGGCAGAGAAAGACTGGGCCTGGCATGGGCTTTTGAAACCTCGAAGCCCACTTCTAGTGACACACGTCCTCTGACAAGGCCACACATCCTAATCCTTCCCAAACAGTTTCTCTAACTGTTGACTAAGCATGGCTACTATATTGTGCAGATCTTACCCATAATGCTGAACACAGCTATTTAGATACACCCAGGAGATGACAAAATCTGCTTCAAAGAAGCTCCCCAGGGCCTGGCAAGATGGCTCAAAGGTTAAGAGCACTGGCTGCTCTCATAGAGGACCTGGGTTCACTTCCCAGAACCCACATGGCAGCTCCTAACCTTCTATACTTCTACTTTCAAGGTATCTGTGGCCCTCTTCTGGCCTCTACTGGCACTGCATGCAAGATGCATAGACATATACACTAAGGCAAAACACCTACACACATAAAAATAATAAACTTCTTTTTAAATGATATGGAAAAAAATGTTCCCTAGCATCAAGGTGGCACTTTGACAAGTATCCACAACAGTATTCCAGGTTCTGGAGCCACAAGTCAGCCACAAGTACAGCAGTTTGAAATAACTCACAGCCTGAAGGCACTGTGTAGAACTGATGGGACAAGCTTGTCCTCCAAAAAGTATTTCATTGCTCAGAAGAATGTTCCAGCCACCACTAACATCGCATTTTTTTAAAGCCACACCCAATTTGGTCGCATTCCAGGAGAGGAAAATCCATTTCTGCTAACCCTTGACTCTGATCACTTTGACCTTTGAGAGGTCAGGAATGAGGGATACCTAC
>LOEQ01000751.1:914598-926879 GCA_001685075.1 Bramus lutescens | reverse complement strand
CACTCGGGGATCTGCAGCATTTTTAATTAATTCATTACAGTAACTACTCCCCAAGTCCTCCCCATCATCCACATGTTTGCTTTCCAATACTTCAGTCATCTGTGGCCAATGGCAGTGCAAAAATACTAAGTGGAAAAGTCTAGAAATAAGCAAGTCATGTCCTTTCATAAGGATCTCAGCTGTTGTTGATGTTGTTTGGAGTGTTTGTTTTTGTTGATGATGGTGGTGATGTTGTCTTGAAGCAGAATCTCAAATAGTCAGGCTGCCCTTGTCCTTGTTATCTAGCTAAAGATGCCCTTGAACTCGAGATTCTCCTGCCTCTCTCCCCAGAGGGCTAGGATCATTTATTCTTTATTCTCATTTATTGAGTTTGTCTTTATGTTTTAAAAAAAAGAAAGATTTCTATGGCAATTAATAAACTTGGAGGCTAAAGAGAACCCTTTTGGAAGGATGGGAGTTGGTGCTGGGAAATGAACCCAGGCCTTATGCACGCTCAACAAGCAAGCTTCCATTGTGCTGTATCCCTGGTCCATAACTCACATCTTAGCTGCTTATTGTACATCGTAGTATAGGGAAATCTCAAACTGTCCTGCTCTGTCCTGCTCAGGACATGGGTTGCCCTCTGTCCAGTGTACCCATAACATGTATACTATCCACACTATTGGAATCTCAGTTGCTGTCTTCATTTTTAAACCAACCATCAAAGTATGGCAGCGCTAGCAATCAAATACAATTTATTTTCCTTGATAATGTCCTGAAGTACATGAATAAAAACCCTGGGAATGCAGAAATGACAAAGAGAAATTATCAAGTGCCACTAACTAAGCACCAAGTATTCAAGTACGGGAGCCTATAGGGGACATTTCTCATTCAAAACACAGCCTACCTTGATTAACGTCTTAAGAACACTCTGCATTTATATCATCAAGCTACCCAAGGCCTCCACCCATCAACAGTATTTACAAAGAGCCTCTATGTACCTTACTGGGACCTGTAAGAACAGGACATGAAGACAGAACCCCTGCCCTCGAAGGCCAAGTGATTGCAGCCAAAGGAACTAAGAATAGTGTCAGAGTTGATGGCTGCCATCAGAGAAGTGTTAAGTTTCCTCTCTGGGGATGTGCTAAAGCCCCACCAGCAAGCAACTAAGGCGACAAAGGGCTTGTTGTCTTTCAGTCCCAGGTCACAGCCCATCATTGAGTGAAGTCAAGGCTGGAAGTTAAATCCGTCATTCACATCACATCCACAGTTAAGAGCTGAGAAAGCAATGTTCCTGGCTGTGCACCTGCCTGTTTGCTTGCTTTCATGCCGCCTGCCTGCTGCCTAACTTCAGTAAGCCTCCCTCCTCACACAGTTCGGTCTTGCCTATGAAATGGTACCATCTACCATTGGGTCCTTCCACGATCAATCAACAATCAGGACAGCCCTCACAAGCCAGTATGATGTGAGAAATCCCTCAACTGAGACTCCCTTCTCAGACAACTCAAGGGTGTGCCAAAATGATAGTTAAGAATAATAACCAGCACAAGGAAGTTAATCCATAAATGGATGCCTAATGGCACTGAGACACAGGAGGTGACAAGGTGTCTTCATTACTTTTCAATCGCTGTAACAGATGAGAGTTCACATCTGGATTCACAAGAGGTGGAGAGCACACAAGAAATGGTGTCCTTTAAAGCATCAAAGGCTACCTCCCAGTGACACCTCCTCTAATAAGGCCACACCTCCTAATCTTTCCCAAATAGTTCTACCAACTGAGGACCAAGCATTCAAACATATGAGCCTATGGGAGCCATTCTTATTCAAACCACAATACAAAGTGAGATGAGAGATTGACCCTGACTCTGAAAACACCTTATGCTAAGTCCAACCAGTGAGTAAAGACTTGGTACGCCTACAAACTATGATTGAGAAGGGGGGAGGAGAGGAGGGGGAAAGGAGAGAGGAANGGAGGAAAGGCGGGAGGTGAGCAATGGAGGTTTTACACTCCTGTGTAAGGATTCAGATTTTTCACCCTGCAGGCAACCAGGACACAATAAAAGACTAGTCAAGGAAGTGAACTTTATAAAGTAAAAGATTTATGTCTTGGGAAATAAAAATTGCTTTGGGTGCTGAATTGAGAGTCCGTGAGTGGGAAAGGCGAGACTGGAAACTCTACCATGAACACTATTGGTGTTTGGGGCTGGTAATTTCTTACTGGGGAGGGGACCTGTCACCTGCCCTGTTGAAGTCCATTAGCATCCCTAGCCTGTCCCCACTAGGTGTCAGCAGCATTCTTCCAGCTGTGACAGCAACAAAAAGGAAAAAAATATGCCCTACGAGGCAAAATTGATTTTGAGAACCATGGGAAGACAGGGGACCGGGTTCTGAGTTATGAGCCTGGAGAGAGACAAAGGGGTTGAACCGCACAGATGAGGGAAATGCAGACGGAAGCAGAGAGCAGGAGAAGCTGCCTTCACAGGTCTCAGATCTGTACATGTGGCCCCCAAGAACTTGCCAGAATGACCCAGGACTCCACCCCTGTAAGAGACCAAATCTTACCACTTCCGTCTGCCTCTTACTCACTATTATGCTTGTCTCTCTCTGCCCTGCTAAGTTGTAGACTTTCATACATATGCATGCATACATTAAGTTTTTGCAAGCATAATTTAGACTTTTCAAAACACTGACATGGTAACAAAGAAAAATTGAGACGTGCATGCAGTTTGAATATTGACTCTAGTTTTTCGCACCACCCCTGACATTTTTCATGCTGCTTTGTTTTAAGCTGTTTGTTTGCTCTGCTTTCCTATGTCTTTCCCAACTTTAAAAGTTCTGTACTAACAGGCAATTAGACCCACCCATTACCTGTAGATGCAAAAGCCATCCCAGGCCAACCAGCCAGAACACTCTGCTAACTGGTCCAAAGGGCTTACAAGAGCTAAAGGTCAGTTTAGGTGCAAGAGTTTCATAAAATTTATTTAGGTAGAAATGGAAATGGGGGGGGGATAGTAGGAGGTAGGAGCAAGACACAAGGATGTGTGTGCATGAAAAATGTCCTAATGAAGCCTGTTATCATATATCCCGAGGGAAAATATCAGCCACATTCCAGAACAAGCCCCACGCTCAGGAGGTGCTGGTCAACACAAATCAGATGCCAAGTTTTCCCATGACATTTTCTTTTATGTCTGTTTTTATTTTTGTTTTGTTTTATTTTGATTTTCTTGAGAGAACTTGAAATTGTGTAAGGAAGGAGAGAGGAAGATCCGGGAGGTAATGGGGGAAATGGGGAATATATGTTAAAAATATATACTGTGTTAAATTTTCAGATAATAATGCTTTGAATTAATGAAAAGGAGAGACAGACAGAAGGTAGTGTTACCAAAGATGAACCGTGTAGTGAGAACTTTAAACTCATGACCTCTATCCTAGCTAGCTTTAACTGCCCACTTGACACAGCCTAGAGGCACCTGATGTGGAAGTCTTCACTGAGGGAAAGACTAGATCCTACTGGCCTGTGGGCGTGTCTGCTCAGTTCCCAGCACCCATGCCCAGTAGCTCACAACCACCTGTAACTCTAATGTCACAGGACCCCAATATCCTGTAATGTCCTCTTCTGGGCTCCGCAGGCACTGCAAGCATTTGGCACACATACATGCATACCCAGTTACACACACACAGAGAGAGGGAGAGAGAGGGAGAGAGAGAGAGAGAGAGAGAGAGAGAGAGAGAGAGAGAGAGAGAGATTCATACGCACAACACACACTCATTAAATAAATCTTTTTTAAACATTCAAAGTCATCTTCGGTTACGTAGCAAATACAAGACCAGTTTGAGCTACATGAAACCTTGTCTCAAAAAATAATTAAAATATGATGGATGAATTCGGTGACTTTCTTCTCTACCATCTCTGTGTTTCGCGGCCCCCGGCTGGGTTCCCCAAGAGAGGTTTCAAGGCTAAAGAGTCTCTTAAGAGGCAGTCCCAGGAGACACAGATAAAGCAGTGTGGGGAGCCATGCAGGGGAGGGAAGGGACTCAGCACATGGCTGCTTCGGGGCCCTCTGGGAATAAATGGGGTCCAACAATAAATGAGGAAGAGACTTTGCCAGCTAAGTCTCCTGTGACTTGGGCTGAAGATTGCTCCCAATCACAGGAACCCTCAGCTGCACTGGGAAGAAGCAGGTTCAGAGTAGCCTAGGCCCGTAGTACAAAGCCATCAGTAATCCTCTGAGCTGGGGAGACTCCTGTGGAGCTGAGTGATATTTCATTTGTATTTCAATAAATAAAGCCTTACAGACCAGGCAGTGGGGACACACCTTTAATCCCAGTAGCCACACTAGTTTACCATAGAAACCGGGCAGTAGTGGTGCACACCTTTAATCCCAGCGCTAGAGAGGATTATAAAACAGGAGGAGACAGCTCTCACACACAGTGTCATTCTGAGATTCCTGGAGGCAGGATCGCCATTTTGGACTGAGGTAGAGGTAAGAGCCAGTGGCTGGCTGTTTTTAATTTCTGACCTTCAAGTTTAACCCTAATGTCTGTCTCTGCGTTTTTATTAATCTGGCTACAGTGGAGTGTTCACTGAAAGTTCCTCCACTCACCCACTGTGAAGGGAGAAAGTGAGAGTCTCAGGCAGAGCCACCAAAGATGCCATGAAGTAACATCACAAACTTTAGGTCTAGTAAAAGGGGACCACAGAACTTCAGAGGAAAAAAAAAAGTTAGGACTCAATATAAATTTTGCCTTTTTTTAAAAGTTAAAACCAAAAAATAATAGTAAATCAAGATGAATGGCCCTTTTAACTAAAAATAAGATCAGGGCTGGGGAGATGGCGGATCAGGGTTGGGAAGATGACTCTCTTGGTGAAGCGCTTGCCTTGCCGGTGTGAGGACCAGTGTTTAAGCTCTAGAACTCAGGTCCAAAGCCAGGTCTGGTTGCACACACCTATGATCTCAGCTGTGGTGGGATGGGAGGGAGAGTTGAGTGGACTCATGGAAGCTTTCTGACCAGGTAGCACAGAGTTCTAGGCCAATAAGAAACCCTGTCTTACACAAAAATAAACATCTGACAGACTATACCTGAGGCTGTCCTGTGTGCCTGCACACACACGCACACACACACACGCAACCACATACACACGCACACATATACACACACTCATGCATCCACTCACACACACATGCACACACATATACACACATGAACACACAGACTCACACCAACAAACATGAACACACACATACAAACAGAAAGACAAAATTTACATTGAGGCAAAGCAGAGACCGTTCATCTCTAGATGAGTAATATTTATGTATTTTCCTAATTTCATTTGTTATCATTGTGCGTGTGTGTGCGTGTGTGTGAGAGAGACATGTGGAGGTCAGAGAACAATTTTGCAGAGTCAGTTCTCTCCTTCCACTCTTAGGTGGATTCCAGGGCTTGAACTCGGGCTGACAAGCGCTCCTTGTCCAGGTGTGATTGCCTTTCCCTGCTGAGCCATCCCAACAGCCCTGCTCTATGGATTTTTAATTTGCAATCTTTTTCAAAACTATATGTTGAAAATATTTCAAAATAAGTGTGTTGTAAACCTTTGAAGCACACCCTAAAACTAAATTAAAAAAAAAAGATGACTAGGAGCAGAAAGATGGCTCAAGAGTGAGAGATACACCCCAGCTTAACACCTTGAGACCCATATGGTAGAAGAGAAGAAAATGTCCTCTAGCCATGGCACCATGTGCCCCCCATATGCATACATAGAAAGTGAGCAAGTAAGTGACAGGAGCTGAACAAATGAAGACAGACTTTGCTTCCATCAAAGTCAGAAAACTAAAATCATGAAGAGAATTTCCTGTTGTAAAAAAATCTCAACTTGGCTGGGTGTGGTCACCCATACCTTTCATCCCAGCACCCGGGAGGCAGAGGCAGGTGGATCTCTGTGAGCTTGAGGCCAGTCTGGTTCACATAGTGAGTTCCAGATCAGGCAGGGATACAGGAGAGACCCTGTCTCAAAAATAGATTAAAATTATGTTGTGAGTTTTAACACACCTATTTTTTCATTTTTTGGCATTTTCCCAAACTTCTTTAATGTTCTGCAAAGCAGACTGGTGATCAAAAATGTATTTATTAGTAAAAACATACAGACGATGGCTACACATTCTCCCTCTCACCCAGACTTGAACATGGCTCCACACAGTCCGGCTTCTCAGCCTGCATTTACTTAAAATGCTACCTCTGGGTTCATGGAGGGTTTTTGTGTCAACTTAATGTTTCTAAGAACTGGATCAGCACAGAATTTATATTCATTCCTGAGGTCAGGGTTCCCGGGTACCCCTTATATTTCATACCTACAGTGCTAGTCTGTCCCTTCTTGACCACTGCCAAGGACACACAAGACCTCCAACCAAGTATTCAGCAGCCAACCCTTTACTGACTGTCTCCAGTCCCTCTTGTCCAAATCTGCTTGAGGGTTTCTTTCAAGAGCTCCACATCACTTCCTTGCCTATCAGGGTAACCACATACCTGTAGCTTAACGGCCACCACAAAAAATTACACCTCCTTTTTTCTTCTCTCATTGCATGGGTGGGGGGAGATACCACCTTTTATTGAATCTTTCTGAGGCATATGGGTGGGTAACTCTCCGTGTAGCCTGCAACGGAGGGGGAATGCTAGTTAAGCCAACGCAATTATGACTGGATAATTTGAAGAGCCCACTTTCTCCTGACAGCAAATTAATTGATGTTATAATGGGTATGTCACCCTGCCATCCGTCAACATTTATTGAGTTCTAACAATGTGCTGGGTTACATGTGAAAGAGCACACACGCACATGCACACACACACACACATACACACACACACCAGAATCCAACTTATTTTTTCTGAGCCTGGTCCACTTACGGTAGTATGGCTTGGGGTGTACAGAGTTTTCCTTCATAGAATGAAAAATCACAATGCCTGGATCCCTGCTTCCCCACCCCCACCTCCCTCTCTTCATTTATCTCAGCACAATGGTGCTGGTTGGCTTTGAAGATGAGTTGCAATCAACTTCTGAAACGGAAGAAAGAGAATTCTGATTTGTGGGAGGAAGAGGCTCTGATGGAGCATTGCATTTTAATGACTCTTGTTTATTAACGACCCAGGCTTACCAGAGCCACATTTGACTGGGAGAGCTGGAAGGGGCCCTGCCGATTCTGACTCCCAACAGAAGCAGCGCCTGGGAATCCACTCCAAGGCAACAGAGGTGATTCTCTGCTACCTGGGCCTGGGCACAGGATGGTGCGTGTCTGGGAATGACTGAACAACTGGTTTGTAAAATGTGTAGGGAGTAGGGAGTGCCAGTCAAAAGCAAAATCAATTACCTGAAAATTGAGAAACTTCATTTGCAGCTGCTGAGGGAGAGAGTAAACAATCACAGAAAACAAAGCTCCCCTGAAAAGAGGTATTTAACTTTAAGGTTGCCCTTAGAATTTAGGGTGAAGGAATACTCTAGAATGGATTTACGACTTTGTCTCCCGCTGGCATCTATTGACATATTTATTTGCATGTGTATATTTGCTTTGAGCGACACTTTCTGGTATTAGATGAGACTGCCTGGAGCAAAACTTCACCCTAAGCCCCTGCTTCCTTTAGTCCAGAAGCTTCGGTTACAACCTAATGTTATTTTAACAGTTTTTCTTTAATTTAACGATATTTAATTTGCATTCACTCAAGTGACATACAATAGATCATGCTATTACCATGATTTATATCCTACGAACTGGCATAAATCCACCATTATAAATTGCGCCTGTAAACGAAACTATTATTTTACAGGAATTACCGCAGCAAAAAGGCTAAGGACCCTCCAAGTCAACCTTAGTCAAACCTACTCTTTAGAGTTTTATATTTTATGCCCGCAATAAATGCTTTCCTGAAAGCTCATAACCCACACACACAAAAAAAAAGTCATTTGAAGTACATTAATTACGATAATACTATCCAAAAAGCTGCAAGGGCCTATTTTTGTGACATCATTCTCTGATTTCTTACTACCTTAAATTATCCCTTTGATGGCCGCGGAGATTAACAGTCATGCTTTTATCATTAAATATAAGGCATTTTAAAGCTTCATCCACCTAGGTTCTAATTGATATTGCTTTCAGTTGGCAGATAGCGACCTGATTTATAATTTAAATATGCAGTATTATCTGCCTCTCTTGAGCAGAGCGAGAAAGCAAAGTCCCTCTCATCTTTCTCGGCAATGTTAGCATCAAGGAAAAGTCACTTTCCCCTTTTTCCCCCTCCTTTTATATCCTGAGCCTAATTGAAAACTGTTCATTGAATTGCAACATGATAGAAAAGTCTTTTTATCTCTCAATTTGTCCATTAGCGATTATAATTGAAGTTATCTGCTACAGCGCCGAGTTGTATTGTTCTTGTTAAAATTCTGAGTTTCTCTAAATCTTTCAGAAGACGTCAAAAAAAATGCATATGTTTCTGTGCGTGAGCACACACAGACACACACACGCATACACACTTCTATGGCTCAGGCTGTCGCTGCTGAAATGGAGGCTCACACTCACTAACACTCCACATGGAGAAAGGCACACAAAGAAGGAAGTCGGCTAATTTTGCTGGGGAACGTGTTGCATAATAATCTCAGCAGCATGACCATAAGGTTTGCTAATTGCCACATCTGTTTAACAGCTGTCAGGCGCTCCCCACATGCTGCCATCAATATTACAGTGCCACACATTACCACGAGTTTTATTGTTTTCAAGTGTTATTTGTCGTAGACATTGCTACAGCTAATGACGTCTACTTCTGTTAGCCCACTAATGATTTTAGGACTTTTTTTTTTTTTTGAGAAATCTCTATTCAACCCAGTTTTACGGTTTGGGTGGATGTTTTATTTCCTGTCAACCAATTCCTGACTACTAGTTTCCCGTCCTTCCCCATAACTTCCTGATGGGGACAATGCTAACTCTTTCCCACCCCCAGGCATGGATGCCCTAATGGGTGTGTAGTCTTTTACCAGGAAGTTTCCCAAAGGTCTTTTTCTTTCCCTAAATCTTGAGGCCGAGCCACCACGAAAATGATGAATGAGCAGTTACATCACCACATGGGCTGCCTCCACACAGGCAACACCGGTCCTGCTGATTTTCTTTCATAATTACTTTTGCATTTCGCCTGATTCTTTGCCACAAAACTTTTTTTTAAGCACAGCATACCACAACATCTATTAAACCCAAAGCAGAGGTTGACAAACTGCAGACAGAGTGGAACACACAGCGCCTGATGTAAGATGAATTGATAAGTGTCAGTGGCCTCCATTATCCAGAACATGGGACCTCCATGTGATATATTATTTATCCATGCCAACACCTTCCGTCTCATTAATAGTCCAGGACATCAGAGTTGCACAGGATGATGGTTCATTTGGGGCAGTTCAAAGGGACACAGTTTTTGTCTACCCCGATTCCATTATTTTCTTCATTTTGCCCTGCATCTTCCCATGAATTATTAAGGCCCGGACTGTTTACTTAAGGATCTAATTTTAGTGCATGTGTCCAGCTGAATTCTGTTTTTCTCCTCTAATGAAAGAAAAATAGTGTGAGAATTTCCATTCGGGGGCCCAAATTTTAGATCTGTTATGCACAAGGCCACTTGTAAAGGTCACTCTGCCTCCCACCCACACAGCAAGGCCATCTGATGAGTCTGAAAATCCATTTGGGTTACACATCACATCACGCCAACAAATTAAAATGCAGCTGCTGGGTTAAATAAAACACGATTTGCATGCACGTTCGGAAAGACAGATGAAAGAAGGAATGGCCGATACGAGTCACCCTCTTGGAAATAGCTTCTCCAAAATGAAGGGACCTGATTGGAGGTCAGTCCTGGGAGGGACCGTGAGTGACCACCATTATCACTGACATCACCATTCCCCGTCCTCCCCGTCCTGGTAATAAGATTTGGGTATCTCTAGTTTTCAACTCTGCTGAAGTGAACCGTTTAGAACCCAATCACGCAACAGCCAGAGACTGAACACGAGGCTTTCTGAGCACATACAGAGATGAGCTTAAATACAAAACCAACTTGGTTTTTCTAAAGAAAGACCAAAGGCTCACATTTTTTTCTAACAGATTAGAAGATGTTTAAAATTATCAAGAGATGTTTCACTGAGGGGTTTTCTGGGGAGGGGTGCGCGCATGCGTATGTATGTGTGTGTGTGCATATGTGCTTCAAGGCTTCGCTCTAATTCTGCAAGAGGGAAGTGTATGTTGACTCTTGGCACAGCTGGAATTTTCAGGATGAGATTTTACAGCTTTATCAACAACAAAAAATATCTTTTCAAAACATCGTAACCGAAACACAGACAGCATGTGGAAGAGTGTTGGATCTGTCATTAGATCTCCACAGTCCTTCCTCTTGCTCAGGTCCCCTTCCCCCAGCTCCTATGAAGCAGGAAATGGGACAAAAATCTCTGCATTCCTTCCTTTCTGTTGCCACAGACTGCCCTGACCAAGGGAACTGAAGAATGGAAGGGTAAAATCGGGCTTATAGCTCCAGAGGTTCGAGTCCATGGAGGCAGGGGAAGCACAGCATCCATCTGCATGCATGATGGCAGAACAAGAAGCTAAGAGCTCACATCTTCAAATGCAAGCATAAAGCAGAGAAAGCAGACATGAAGTGAGGCTAGGAACTCTCAAAACCCACCGCCAGTGGTATGCTTCCTCCAACAAGGCTGAATCACCTAAATGTAATCAGGGTCACCAACTGCGGACCAAGTGTTCACACACCAGCGCCTCTTAGGGGCATGGTCATTCAAACCACCACAGAGACCATTGCCCTGTGATGCCAGCGTCATTGCACACCTGGGGACCTGCTCTTTGTGCTGGTGAATGAAGCACGGTTAATAAAAACTCAGAGACAGAAATCGGGGTTCAACCTAAAGACCGGAAAAGCAAAGCAGCCAGCCACTGGCTCTTAACCTCTATCTCAGTCCAAAAATGGAAATCCTGCCTCCAGGAATCTCAGAATGAGACTGCGCCTGAGAGATGTCTCAACCCGTTTTATAATCCTCTCTAGTGCTGGTGTTAAGGGTGTGCACCACTACTGCCTGGATTCTATGGCAAACTCGGGTGGCTACTAGGATTAAAGGTGTGTGTCATTGCTGCCTGATCTATAAGGCCGGCCAGAGTGGCTGTTTTACTACTCTGATCCTCAGGCATGCTTTATTTATTAAGACACAAATGAAATGCCACTACAGGTGAACTTGGCCTTTGTGGTATTCTGAGCAAGAAGCAGTGAACAGAGTTCTCAAAGACAGTTCAGTCGTGGTACCCTGCCAGGCTGCAGACCTGTGTATGTAACACAGTGAAAGGAATGGGTAGGAAGTGTGCAAAAGTCTCCAGTGGGAAACGGTGGCCTGAACTCCCTCCATCTCACCTCACTAAAATAACCATAAAGTGGGTGAAGAGGGAGCTGGGAGAACAGCTCAGTGCTTGCTCTGCAGGCACCAAGGACTTGAGTTCTAGCCCCAACACTCACAAAAAGCCAGGCCCCATGCATGCTTGTAACCCAACACTGGGGAGGTGGAAAGAGGATCCCTGGATCTCACTAGCTAGTCAGTGGAGCCTAACTGGTGAACCAAGCTAATCAGAGACCCCATCTCAAACAAGGTGGATGAAACTCCTGTGGATGATGCTCAAGGTTGTCCTCGATCCTCCATACATATGTGTATACATGTTCACATGCATGCATTCATGATAACGTACATAAAAGACATTCACAGAGTGAGAAACAACTTTGGGGAAGTGAGATGGCTCAGTGGATGAAGAAGTTTGCCCCCAAGCCTGAAGGCTTGAGTTCATTCCCAGAGTTGAAATTGTAGAAAAGAACCTACTCCCACAAGCTGTTCTCTGACCCCCACATAAATGTCATCACACACACACACACACACACACACACAAGTAAAACAATTTAAAGACAACACAGAGATCAGAACAGCTCCAGGAGTCCATATACAGTTCAGCAGGCAGAGCGCTCGCTTACCTAGTGTTCACAAAACCATGGGTTTCATCCCCAACAATACATAAACCAGGTATGGTGGACGCATGCCTATAATCCCAGCACTTGGGACACAGAGTCCAAAGGACCAAAAGTTCAAGGTCATTCTCAGTTATTTGAGGGAGTTTGAGGGCTACATTAGACCCTATCATTAAAACAAACAAATTTTTAGAAGATAGCTTGAAAGATTATTTCATGCCTTTAGTCCCAGCACTTGGGAGGCAGAGGCAGGTGGATCTCTGTGAGTT
>LOEQ01000751.1:842268-862906 GCA_001685075.1 Bramus lutescens | reverse complement strand
GGAAGTTCTTGTTTTTCTTTGTTCTTAACTTATCTCACGGAACATCCTGTGGTTAAACTGTTTCAGGAACTCAGCGCAGCTGGCTAGCAACTGATCATGAATCACAATGGCGGGGGAGCAGCCAGTTCTTTCCTCTGGCCCCTAACACTGTGCCCATCTTTTTTGGAGGAGATAGGGATGCTGCCAGGAGCTGGCATGTCTCTCTATTACAAAAAGCTTATTATGTAAACATTTTAAATGTTATATTCTACAGATCTCTGAGCATTTGAGAACATTCTTTCTATTGGGTATATCTGAGTAGACAAACTTTGTCTTTAGTTATTTGTTTCAAGCTTAACTCTGAAAACATTTAGGGGACTGAGTAAGGCTTTATCCCTGTGATTAATTAATCAGTACTTAGCATGACTACAATTAAAGAACTTGATCATTTAGTCCTTAACAGTCTGAATAGATGATGCTTATAACCTTAAATTTTATCACCATATAGAATATATTTTAAAGCAGAGTTGAATCACATATTCAGTATGTTATAACAGATCTAACCATATATTATCATCAACTAAAAGTGCATACCAATATAAAATATTTGAGACTTGCTTTCTTAGTCTAGAAGGAGATACAGTGAACAGACTTCACTAGAGGTGTTTAAGAAATCACTGTGGCTGTTTACATCACTTTTTAAATCAATAGCTACAAAGACACATACACAAATTGAATTTAAGAGGGGACATTGTGCAGTTATCTGTACTTTCCAGGTGGCTACCCTGTTACTTTTGCCCCTAGCCATTTCTGAGGACTGGAATGTTTTATGGGAAATAGCTTACACAAGACACAAGATGCAGGCAGAGGACAAAATGGAAGAACTTTGGTTCTTCAAGAGGAATCCTCAGTTGGGGGAAGCAGCCAGAGGTGGAGAAGGAATGGCTTACCAAGGATGGATGGAGGGGCCCAGCAATCCTTGAGTTGGGAAAGTGATGCTGTTGATGGTTCCAGGATTCCAGCAGATCTCACACTGTCAGGAAAGCCTGATGAGTTTCATGACACCGATGTTATGATACGGCACAGCACGCGAGAGGGACCTTGGCAGGTCCCAGGAGGCCCACTGCAGGTGAGAGCCCACAGGGGACAGAGACAGACAGGCCATGTAAACAGTGCTCACATATGGGGGTTTTATTGAGAGAAAGGGAATGGAAAAGGGGGTTAAGGGAAAAGAATGACAAGCCTCTAGGGACAGGAATGGCAGAAGAGGTGAGGTAGAGAGAGACAAAGAGACACCGAAAGAGCTTGGTGCAAAGACCTGCCTGCCTCTTCAAAGGAGCAGCGGGAAGAGAGAACGGGGATGAGCAGAGCTTGTCTCTTAAAGAGACCTTTTGTGTCTGTATACAGACACAAGTGACATAGCAGCCATAGGACCCTGGGCTGGCCAGCATACTGCCTGAGAGCATCCTGCCAGGTGACACGGGCCAGGCCAACATAATGCCTGAATGCTAACAATTAGTGAGACTGGCTCTTCAAGGAGGTCATTGACTCAGTTCAAAGGTGAATCCAAATAACAGACATTCTTAGATGAGAAATATTGAACCGTGTGTTCCAATTAGGTTTGCCCTCACGTCTGTAGAGTACTTGGCGACTCATTCCCTCATAGGTGTGCAGAGGTCAGAGCAAGAGGTTGACCAGGTGGCATGGCAGAATTCCTCTTGAAGGTCTGTAGGAAGAAGCCTGCCTTTTCTAGCGCCTACAGGTTGCCTGCATCCCTTGGCTCCTTCCTTCAACAGCTTCAAATACTACAAGAGTGTATCAGGTCTCTCTGCCTTCCTCTCTCTCCTCTCCCCACCTTCTGCCCTCTGTCCCTCTCTTCTCTTTTCCTCTCCCATGTCTGTCCAGTCATCTCACCTGCTTCCCTCACTCCCCTATGAAGAACCTTGTAACACTGAAGGCAATTAAATATATGTATTAGCCTGACCTGGACCACACGGTCCTCTCTGCCCACTGAGTGCTGGGGTTCTACATATGTGCCTCTGTGCCAAATCCATTTGATCAAGTGAGATAATACCATACCTGTTCCCAGGACGCAGACCTTCACAGACACCTCTCTTCTCTCCTTGGAGGAAGGTGGGCAACAGGAAGCAGTCTAGTCATCGGTGTTGTGTCAGAGAAGGGGTCAGGTGTGGATTCCCACCGCCAATCCGCCCCTCTCAGCCCTGAATATCGTCTCCCAATGTTAAGAGCCATCTGACTCCATTTTCTTTTTAGCTAAGCAATGTTAGACTTTGATTATGTCCTGAGCTAAACGGCGACTTTTTCCACTGGTTCTTCCTCAAGAATCCTGTGAATAACACACTGTAAATTGTTCCCCTTGTTCTGAGAACTGACTGACCATAAGAGGTTTCATGGTATGTTAACTGTCTGACCGTAAACCCATAACATGTGCCTTTCCCATGATCATAAAAATAACTACAGATTTCCACTTTTAATCACTTGGTATAAAGAGACTCCTCTGCTTTTAACCTGGGCCATTTTTTTCCCATTCTCCTACTACAGGAGATTGAAAATACGGTCCAGTCATTATTAAATTTTTACTTAGCAACATCTCAGTGTTATCTTCTGGTTTGCAATGTCATCATACGCAGTACACGAGCAGGCTTGACACCATAGCACACAGTGCATGAACTGATTCAACACTACAACACACAGAGCACGGGCTGGCTCAGCTCCATAACACACAGAGCACGGGCTAGCTTGACTCCATAAACACACAGAGCATGAGCTGACTTGACACCATAACACACAGCACAAGCTGGCTCTTTGGCTCCTAAATTTTCAAAGCATCTTTTTAATTTTCTTTCCCTCATATTCGTTCATTTAAACAGAGAAAGGCTGCCCTGTGGGTGAGAAATGGTTTCTCCAGTGGGCAATGGTTCTGTGAGCTGTTGAGTATATAGCTGTGGGATCCACCATGGCCCCTTTGGCTTGTATTAGCTTCAGGAGTGAGACCTAAAAGAGTGTGTGGGTAAAGTTTACATGGAACATCTGGGGCACCCCAACTCCCCTCCCCTACTACATTCTGAGAGACCCAGGAAAGATCACACCCTCCAGGTAGTCAGCGTACAGTTCTTTTTTGGGAAACCTGCCCAGTACAGAACATGCAAAGCAAGGGCAGGAAGGATGGCACAGCAGGTAAAGGTGCTCACCTCCAAGACTATTGATCTGAGTCCAATTCCTGGGACCCACACAGTGGAGGGAGCAAACCAACTCCTAAAAGTTGACCTCTGACCTCCATATGTGCACTATGGCCCACATGCATATACATATACATGCTAAACAAAGCAATAAAATATTTCTGTGAATTCAAGGCCAGCCTGGTCTATAGAGTGAGCTTCAGGACAGCCAGGTCTGTTTACACAGAGAAACCTTGTCTCAAAAAAAATTTTTAATTAATTAGTTAAATGGAAGACCATATAAGGAAGAGACAACCTAGAATTGGTCCCTCTTCACCAATGCCCAGGCTCGAGATTAACATCCCCACCACTACCACACACTTACCATGCTCCCAGAACTGTCAATCACCTCCTTGTGGCTGCTTTCTAGAATAAGACTGGACAGGTACACAAGACCCTTGAGGGTCCATGAAAGGCTAAGATCCCATTGGTACAAGTCAGACCACAGAGAGGAAGCCAGAGCACATCAGGTGGGCAAGGGCCCCCAGTGCTTTAGCAACCTCAGACAGATTAAACTCCCCACCCACAAAATAGGAGCAAGATGCTAACTCTTAAAATGCAAATAGCAGGGGCTGGAGAGAGCACTCAGTGGTGAGGTGTTGTATAAGGAGGGATAGGCTGCATCCCGCCTGGCTCCTGGCTGCTTGGCTAGCTTAGCCCCCAAAATAACCACATGGAAATTGTATTAATTTAATTTCTGCCTGGTCCATTATATCTAGTCTCTTCTTGGCCAACTCTCATATCTTGATTCAACCCATTTCTAATAATCTGTATAGAACCACAAGGTTGTGGCTTACCAGAAAAGATTCAGTATGTCTGACCTGGCAGCTTCATGGCAACGGTTCTCTCTGACTCTGCCTTTCTCCCAGCATTCAGTTCTGTCTACTCTGCCCACATAAGGGCTGCCCTATCAAAAGGCCAAGGCAGTCTCTTTATTCAACCAATGAAAGCAACACATAGAAAGGACCTCCTATACCAGTGAGGAGTGTTTGTGAGGCATTGGGTCCTCCCACACTCTTTCTGCCATCTTCCTGGGCCATGGTACACTTGAATGGGTCCTGTCTGATGCTCTCAAGGGCATCAACACTGCTGAGAAGAAAGGCAAATACCAGGTCCTCATCAGGACCCAAAGCCATCATTTGGTTCCTGTGATGATGAAGCATTGTTACATCAGTGAATCTGAAATCACTGATGACCAGAGAGCTGGGAAAATCATTGTGAATCTCATAGGCAGGTTGAACAAGTATGGAGTGATAAACCCTATATTTGATGTGCAACTCAAAGACCTAAAAAAACGGCAGAACAATCTGCTCCCGTCCCACCAGTTTGGTTTCATTGTCCTCAGCTGGCATCATGGACCATGAAAAAGCAAAATGAAAACATACAGGAAGGAAAATCCTGGGGTTCTTTTTCTAGAGATGTAACACACATAAATAAATAAATAAATCTCCACAGAATGGGGAGAAGGGGAAGGGAGGCATGTTTGCTATTCTTCCAGAAGACCTGAGTTCATTTCTCAGTGTGTTCTTAGGTTGGGAGGCTCACAACTACCTGTAATTTCAGCTCCAGGGGATTCAACACCCTCTTCAGGCCTATGTGAGAACCTGCACCCACATGGTACACATATACATACAGTCACATACACAGACAAACACACACACATTAAATAAATAAATAGAAACTTCAGGGTGATGCTAAAAACAGTATTCTGGGGTTCTTGCCACTCAGCTGCCCTCTCTAGACTGAGGAACTGGCTTTAAAAATACAAAATTTATAGATACAAGCTTGTGTTCAGATATGGTAAGAGACGTTTGTACAGCCAGCAGTGAGTAACTGAGATGAATGATTATATAGAAAAGTAAACAAGCAAGATGTTGTTAACTCCAGTGAAAACAAAGAGTATCGCACAAAGGAGAAGCAATCAGAATAGACACACTCTGGCTCAGCCAGGACCACTGTTTGTGTGATGCAAACATTGAATATTTATCTAAAAACACTATGTAATCCCTCTGAGGTCTGAGAAAGGAGAATGAAAAATCTCTTTTTCCTAACATTTAGATTAATTCTTTAAACTGGGTGCCCTTCGAACAAGGGTGAAGATTGAAAGTAGATTTAAGTGTTGAACACGATGGTGCCTCTCTGTTTTCCTAATTCAGAACTAAGAAAGGGTTATTCCTACAGTATCACACCTGAAACCATCTCTGATACTTTAATGGATTTGTAACATGGTGTTACTGGTCTGCTGGCTTGTTGTTCCTTGGGCAGTTGGATGGCATCTCCCAGACTCTGCCCTTCTTCACCTGTATTGCTGCTTGGATTTTCAACCTAACTCTATCCTGCTTTGCCATAGGCCAAAGCAGCTTTATTTATCAACCAATGAGAACAATGCATATTTACAGCATACAGGATCCCACAGCACTAAACTTTCTTTGAATCTTTGAAGCAAGCCTGGAATCACCAGGAAGTGATTCCCTGGTCTCATTGTCATGCAAAAAAAAAAAACACACATGGGGAAGTCTCTGCCTTGTAGTATTTGCTCTAAAAAAAAAATCCTGAATTTGCATATGGCCTTTGTATGTCTAAAAAAGAGTTTTAATGCACATCTCAGAAAATGATATCAGAGCTTGATTCCTGGGAGAGAATCTGGGATCCCTGTCAGTATATAACCCAGGGAAGCTTCCAAGGCAGTCTTCACACTGTGTGTTCACACCTTCATTCACCTTCAAAAACAGCCTTTATGCTGTGTGTTCACACCTTCATTCACCTTCCAAGGCAGTCTTCACACTGTGTGTTCGCACCTTCATTCACCTTCCAAGATAGTCTTCACACTGTGTGTTCACACCTTCATTCACCTTCCAAGGCAGTCTTCACACAGTGTATTCACACCTTCATTCACCTTCAAAAACAGCCTTTACACTGTGTTCACATCTTCATCCACCTTCCAAGGCAGTCTTCACAGTGTGTAGTCACACTATCCATTCACCTTCCAAAGCAGCCTTCATACTGTGTGTTCACATCTTCATACACCTTCCAAGGCAGTCTTCACAGTGTGTATTCACACTATCCATTCACCTTCCAAAGCAGCCTTCACACTGTGTATTCACTGTGGAGATCCAAAAATGTAAGCGTATTTCTGCCTTGTCTGCAGGTCAGAGTTTTAGCTTGTTCAAAGTTGTTGACAACAAGTGTGGCTACACATCCTGACCTAGGGTGTGGTTACTTGGTCCTTTTGACATTAAGATGGCCCAGACAGGTAGATCCATACCCCTAACCAAGGGTCAGGAAATTCAAGAATACTTCTGCTCCTTCTTTTAAAATAGGAGGTTTGACCTTGGGAGTGGCAGCCTTCAGGATACTTGGCCTAGGGTGGGTTCACCACCTAGACAACAGAATGTTAATGACTTGATGTCTCAAGTTTAGAAGCAAGTAGCTGTTCTAGTTGTCCTTTGCATATTAAAGCAGTCTTTTGTCTGTTTCCCCCTGTTGCATTGGGGTATAAAAGTATATAGAAAATTAAACACAGATGATTTCAGTATTTACTGAAACTCCCTCCCAATACTATCCTGATGTGGGATTTACCATTCCCAAATATTGTTTGTAAATGTTTCTTTACATTTAAAAGGGGATATGCTATAGAGATTTGCATTGGTATAGATCTTGGTTTATTAATACAAATTTAAGGTCAATTTTGTTATATGTGTATGTATTTCTGATCTTGATTAAGGTGTTGTGATTGTGTAGTTTATTTTAAAAATGTAATGTATAATTAAGAAATACGGGTTAATAGATAGTCATCTATAATAGTCCAGATTGTAGTCATGTTAGTTTTCTACCCTGGCAAGTGGTATTTTTGTCCAAGATGGTCTCCAGCAATTCACACCTTCATCCATTCACCTTCCAAAGAAGCCTTCATACTGTATATTCACACCATCCAACCACCCATACTTTCCCACAAACCATGTAAGGTTACAAGCATCAGAGGATAGGGAAGAAAATCAGCCAAATCTCCTATCTTGAATCCTTGAATGTTAGAACTGTGAACGGCTATCGTAGTATGGGCTGAATCAAACATATAGGAGGCTGGAGTGGCCTAGTTAGCACCAAAACCAGTAATAGTTAGATAAAGGTGCAGTTGGCGCCAAAAGCTTGACAGCTAGAAAAAGGCATGAAATTCAAAAACCAGTGACGTTACCAAGCCCGTGAGAAATATTCCCAGCCAAGATGGCACTGATCAGGAGGAACAGGGGAGGAAATTGACTTATTTACAAGAGTTAGGGATGGGGTAAGATGACATAAAGTGCCTGATGCCCTCGTGTTCCCCATTAGGGGCCACAGGAACCGCAGATCATGCAAATGTGACTGCTGATGTGATTGGCTAACTCCCCTTCTGCTTCTTCTGGGATTCATGGGGTTTTGCTTTATAAGTTACATGCTGTAAGGAAGTAAACAAGTTCCTGCTTGGTTCGACTGTCTGACTGTCTCCAGGACCCCGGGGTCTGGCACGTCCCCTCCTCAGCCAGGACCTATAGTAGGTGGCTGGCTCAATTCTTCAGCAGGGTCTAGAGAGGGAGCCCCGCACCACAAGAAGTACATTTGTTTGTTCTCTCCTTCCTCATATATGTGGGTTGTGGGGCTTGAACTCAGGGCCTCAGGCTTGCATTTTTGAATGGCAAGCTCCTTTACTAGCTGAGCCATCTCACAGGTCCCATGACACAAAAAAGAAGCTACTATGTGCCGAATCACAAAGCACATCTGTAAAGAAAGAGGTCTTTTGTTTTCAAATGCTTACTTCATAGGGATTTATTGCAAGGGTGGGAAAGAGGCATAACACGCAAGCAAACGACATGTGTATGTGGACAGCTGCTTGCAGCAGAGGTACCCAGACACATAATGTTTGTTTGAAGTAGAAAGTCCAAGCAGAGAGGAGGAGATGGGGGTTGAATCAATAGCCACAAAAGTTAGAGAAGTTGGTGCTGCAGGACAGGAAATTGGGATGGGTTCTAAGGTCACACAGGGAGAAAACCTGTGGACGCAGAGGATGAGAGGGTATTAAGAAATGAAGAGGTCAGAATACTGACACCAGCCACTCAGGAACCTCCAGGGTGGATTTAGCTGTCCAGTTTTTCCATGCAGTACATTATAGTGATATTTTGTTTGTTAACCAACCAAGAAAGCTTGCCTGAAGACCAGAGTGCATAGCTAAGACACTAGTTAGCCACAGAGGCCAGGCAGTGGTGGCACACGTCGTTTGTGGTACCCAGAACAGCTTGGCCACACTGCTGCCATGACCCTTAGTAAAAACCAGCTAAAAAGTAGGCCTGAGTATCAGTTTACTGGCAGACAACACTGGGTTCTAGGGAAAGCCATAAACTGACACCACCCAGGGAGGGTCAGCATCTAAAGGGATGTCCCCAACATTCTGAACATTAGATAAGATCACCAGATGTCTTTGAGTCCAGGTCTCAACTATTCCTCTTTTGCCAAGACCCCTAGATAAATGGCAATCAATCGAGGTCCTGAACACTGGAAATCCCCTCATCCCAACCTCTACTATGGTAAAAACCCTACTCTGCCCAGCCTTGGGACTCTCTGCTCTCAACCATTGCATTGAACAGACTAAGAGTCTAAACTTAAGCTTGAATAAAGGCCTTTTACTTTTACATATGAATGCAGGCTCTGTAGTGGTTTTGGGAGGACCCCACAATCTCCTGGCATCTGCAGCAGAATGAGGGTCCCAAGGAGAGTGGAGAGCGAGGCGCAAATGTGCAAGGTGGCCACAGAGCCCCCAGAGTGTCTGGGGTGGAATAGTGGAATCCGGACGCTGGGGTGTCAGGTCCCTCCTTGCGTTCCCGGGAGAGCACAGCCTGGGAACCCGGCTGGGCGCACCGGGCCAGCGCCCTCTAGGCAGCGGAAGTGGCGCGGGCTGTACATCCGTCCCCGCCTCGCAGAGTTNGCGAGGGCGACAGCTTCTCAGGGTCGGTGCAAAGTAAGTGCAGGGCGGATGCAGCTAGTGCCGGCTCGGCACAGCGCGCAGGCCCGGGGATCTGGGATCCGGGTGACGGCGCACCTTGCATGCCCTCACCCCCAGCCCCAAGAGAGGCTGGGCTGGGAGCAGAACTCCTGTAACACCCCCGGGGAGGTATGGCCGCTGAAGGCCATGCCTTGCAGAGACCGTCACCATCTTCCCGGCCCACCTAGCAGAGTTTGGGGTGTAGCGGAGGGAAGAAGAAAGTGGGGTGACCCGGGCAGACAGGTAGTGAAACTTCTGCCTCAGTGGCTCAAGTCAGAGCATTGCGGAAGGACTGTGGACAGGTTTGTAAACCTCTCCCCAGCACTCCGGGTGGGGGGGATGTGAGTAGGGAAGACCAGGCTGTGTTGTCTTACTCTGAGTTTGGGGTTCTCTATCATTTTCCTGACATCACATCAGCTTTAATTTTACCCCCTGTAAGTTCTTAGTATGTCGGTATCCCTTTGTTTCCCAAAGTATGGGCCAGGGACTGAACTGGAGGCCATCACGACCTAGAGCGCCAGCATGTGTTTAAAACAAGGCGGCTGGGACCGCCCCCCAGGTCTCCGGGAGTGGGGCCAGAATCTGAGGTCTTCCCCGGCTGCCTGGAGCACCGGAAGTTTGAAAAGCCCTGGCCAGGGTTTGCAGACACCTGGCTCAGTTTACTAACTGCTGTTCTTGGAGCCATTGGCTCCCAAACTTGCCTAGGTGTGCCCTACATGACATATAAAACGGAGAGGTTTCACTGAACCCAGTCCCCACCCCATCGTGTCTCCCAGTGCCATGCACTTTAAAAGGGACGACCCCACCACGTGACCTGGTTTAGAGAGGGAATGGAGGCCCCCTTACAGGCATTAGCTCTTTTCCTCTTTGGTGGCCCTCATTTTGCAGACTGAAAACCCAGGGCGAAAGTCAGTGTTGATAGTGGCAGTTTAAAGATGCTAAGGAAAGTCCCCCGTTGTGACTTACTCCTTTTTTGAGTACCAGAAGCATAACTTAATACCGGAAACTGCTTCCTCCTGGACACCAATACTAGTCCACCACGAAGACAACCTTAGCTGTGCAAATATGGCTTCATTCTCACCGTTTCCCTAGTACTAGGACTGCCCTTGTGGTCACCTGGCTGCAGCAGTCCAGAGGAGGAAGGCCTTGTTCCTGGCATCATCTGTTGTTTTCTGAGGCATTCTACAAGGCGACTTCTAAAGTGTCCCTCCCCGCAGCCTCACTTTCCCTGGGACGTCTACCACAGGACACCTCAGGCAAACACCTTGTCTTAGTCCTGAAGAAAACTGAACAGAATCGAAATAGCTTATAATTTTCAGAAAATTGCATTGTACGGGCACTGTGTTCTACAAATGTAGTCTTGCAATATTTAACTTGACTAGTTACAGACATTATTATATGATACATGGATACCATGGAGTGACACGTTCCCACTAAATAATTACATGTATGAAGAGTTTTCATGCTTGGTATTATACAGGGGAAAGATTAGCTTCACAATACAGTGGGAAAAATGAATTTTTAAGCATAAATAGGAAATGTGTAATGTCCATGAAAATACAAGTGGCAAATATTATGAGGTTTTTTTCTGCCAATTCTTACTATTCCAGATTTTATTCTGTGTGAGTTTTATTATAATGCAAGAGAAAAATTTTAAGTTTTTATTTCTATTTTTAATTGTGTGTGTACATAGGAATGGGTATGTGCTCTTCAGAGCCAGTGCTCATGAAGGGCAGATCCCCTGGAGCCAACATTGCTGGTCAAGTGCTAACGAGTGTGGGTTCTGAACTCAGATGCTCCATGAGCAGTAAAACTACAGAGCCATCCCTACAACTCCGCAACAGAAAAATTTAAGGATAAAAATTAAATTTCTCGTATTGAGACTTACTAATTAATTGTTATCTTGCCAGAAGAGGGCATCAGATTCCATTATATAGATGGTTGTGAAACACCATGTGGGAATTGAACTCAGGACCTCTGGAAGAGCAGCCAGTGCTCTATAACCACTAAGCCATCTCTCCAGCCCAATTGTTATCTTGTTTAACAAACATTTATATAGTGCTTTCTTTTGCTGTTGTTCTGAGACAGGGTCTAGGTGTTTCAAACTGGCCAAGGCCCACGAGGAGTCTTAAGACCTAGCCCTCCAGCCTCCACCTCTCTAGTGGCTGAGATTGCATTACTGGCCTGTGTGCCTCCATCAACCATGCCATTTTTAGGAGGTGCTGGAGTTCAAACTTGGAGCCTCAGATATGCAAGGCCAGCCCACTACCCACTGCACTGCATGTGAAGCTATATTACCTTCTAATATAGTATCAGGTACCATGCTAGTTGCTTTGAAGCTCTCAATACAGTTACTCTCTCTCATTGCTATTAAAAAAAAAAGCTGTCCCTGTTAAGAATGAATTTAGTCTGCAAGTGCCAGAAACCCGAACTGTACCATCCTAATTGATCTGTTCTGGGGTTGCATTCAGAGACCAGGGAAGTGGGAGCAAGAATGGGGGATCTTGGCATTTTCTTCATAGTTATAAAGTGTCTGCTGATGTGTGAACATCGTGTCTCCATCAGCGTCTTTAGGAAGAGGAAGCCACAGCTGGCCTTGCTCCCTTTGTGGTGTGTGTGCTGAAGAAGTCTGCACATCTGTCAGGGAGCACCATTGTGAACTAGTGGGTTTGTAGGTGATGAGGCTTTTGGGACTGTGTGTTGGGATGGGGGTAGTTTCCATAGTAACCTTCCTGTTGGGGCAGGACTTGGCCTCAGTCCCTGGGAAGGGCTGGGCAGTCCTACACATCAAATTAACTTTGTCTTTTAGTGGTTGTGTGTTTGTGGATACACTGGTATACATCCTTGTCTGTGTGCATATGTGGAGGCCAGAGGACAGTCTCTGATGTTGTTCCTCAGGTACCATTCCTTGTGTTTTGAGACACTTGCCAGGTAGGCTTGGTTGGCCACCTGGTCAGCAAGCGTGGGGATCCCCCTGCCTCCTCCGCTATGCTGAGATTAGAAACTCACACCCCACACACAGCTCTTTACTTGGGCTCTAGGGTTTGAACTGGGGGGGTCTCATGCTTGCAGGGCAAGCAATCTGTGGCTGTCTCCCCAGCTCTGAAAGAACTCTCTTGTTAAACACAAACCCCAAGCCCTCAGTGGTGCCCGTAGCAGTGCTGCGTCACAGACCATGGCTCCCATCTGGCGACACCGCTGCTACGACAGAATTTGGAGTAGGTTTCCAAGAAAGAAGAAGGGACATGACCTTGTCTGCCTCCTGCCATGAGACTGGTCTGAAATTAATCTGATTTTTCCTTTGTCCCATGGAGTCCCCGGAGGCACCACGGTCCTGGTAGAGCTGACACCGGACATCCACATCTGTGGTATCTGTAAGCAGCAGTTCAGCAACCTGGATGCCTTCGTAGCTCACAAGCAGAGCGGCTGCCAGCTGACCAGTACGCCGGTGACAGCCCCCAGTACGGTCCAGTTTGTATCGGAGGAGACAGTGCCTGCCACCCAGACCCAGACCACGACAAGGACCATCAGTTCGGAGACACAGACCATCACAGGTACAGCCGGGCAGGGGAGGGGAAGGATGGACAGAGGTGGCTGGCTGTACCCTCCACCATTGTGGGATCTGTTTGGATGGATGGCCTGCCCAGGTTCTAGCCCCTCAATCGCCAATTCATTATTTTTAACCAGCACTGCTGGGAAGGGTTTGGAGGCTGTTAGGTTTAAACCATGAGTGTGCATTGTGAGAAATGTCTCATGTGTAAGCAGACTGACAAAGGCCAGGTTTCTAAGCCAAACCTCTGGGTTCTGAGAAGCAGAATCTCACAGATATTTGGGGTGGGTATGCATGCAAGCTCTGAGTTGGCATCGTTTGTGTGATGGACGAGCGTAAAGAATGTCTGGGGTCTTATCTTGGCTTGGTTTGGCTGGTTTTGGTGAGACACCGATGTTCATTTACAGATTAAAAAAAACAAAATAGCCATGTGGTGGTGACACATGCATTTAATCCCAGCACTAGGGAGGTAGAAGCAGGCGGATCTCTGTGAGTTCGAGCGTGGTCTACAGAGTGAGTTCCAGGACAACGGGTACGCAGAGAAACCCTGTCTCAAACAACCAAAAAAAAGTAAGATACCACTCTCCGAGATGCTGGGTGCTCCAGGAATTAAATAATACATTCCTTGGTGATTGGACTGCCCTCAACAGTCGTCTATGAGAGCCTGAAGGGGGTGGATATTAGGACCTAGCACAGACTGTGGTAAACTGGAAAAACCACCCACAAAGTGGCTCTTCTTTGGGTCTGGCCAGTTCTGTGTTTTGATTTTTTAGTTGTAAAAAAAAAAATAAGAATTTTCCTAATTCTTCCTAATTATGTTAAATTATGTTTTTTTGTGCGTGTGTGCCAGCACATGTGAGGACAACTTTAGAGTTGATTCCCTTACCAGGTGAGCGTTGGGAATCGAACTCAGGTGGTCAGACTTGGCAGCAATTACCTTTACCAGCTGAGCCATATCAACAGCCCAAATGTTCTCAGTCTCAGCTCCAAGATCTACTGGAGCCGAGGGTCAGCCAGCTTCCCACTTTTATAAATTATTCACGAGCTGTCTAAAATTGGAGACCTGAGGCTGGAGAGACAACTCAGTGGTTAAGAGCACTGGCTGCTCTTGCAGAGGACCTGGGTTCAGTTTTTAGCACTCACATGGCAGCTCAAAACTGTCTGTAACTAGTTCCAGGGGATCAAGTTCCATACCCCTGACTCTGAGAGCATGTGCACAAACATGGCACACATACTACACTCAGGTCCATGCACATGTCTGAACATGGCACATATGCTACACCCAGGCCCACATATATACACATAAAAGAGTTTTGGACAACAAGCAGAATTTCTTGAGGTTTTTTGTTTGTTTGTTTGTTGTTTTTTTTTTTTTTCTTGAGACANTTGAGACAGGGTTTCTCTGTGGCTATGGAGCCAGTCCTGGAACTCACTCTGTAGACCAGGCTGGCCTCGAGCTCACAGAGCTCCACCTGCCTCTGCCTCCTGAGTGCTGGGATTAAAGGTGCGCACCACCACTGCCTGGCTAGCATTCTGTTTCTGAGACCCATGCTCATTCTGCGCTATCACATAGTGTCTCCAGATGCTGGGCATCCTGTATAACAGCAAATGAGATGCAGATGGTTCACAGCCACAGTTCCAGCCCCATGCCAAGTCCTTGCCTGTCCACCCTTCACTCCTGTCAGAAAATGAGCAAGGCAGGGGCTGCCGCCAACCCATTTTACAGAGAAAGCAACTGAGTCTCAGAGAAAGTAGAGTGATTGGCTTAGGGTTCCCTAGCTAGGAGAAGGCAATCTGGATTCAAAACCTGACTTAGATCAGGTCTGGCTTTGCCTCCCTGCCCCGCCTGCTCTCTACGATACCAATTACAGGAGTACTGTTTAGTTCAAGCCCGTTATATGACATGCTCTTTTCACACCCCACCCTGTGAAACGTCTCTCTTGTTGTAGGTGGCTCTCCAGGATCAGAGGGGAAGTGTTTGGAGGCTTTCTGGACCCACAGTACCTAGTGCAGAGCCAGGGACTCAGCAAGGTCCTGTAAATGCTTGGGAGTGCTGTTTCCCTTCGAGGCAGTCCCTGATCCTTATGGGAGGGGCATCTTGGCGGTCGCTCTTAGGAGATGCTAGAGATGTAACTTCTAGCTTTCGGTAAGCAGCAGCCAAATCTATGACCCTCCTCCCCTCAGCACCAGCTTGGGATCACTGTTGGCATCTGCAGGGTCCTCTCATTCAGAGGTGGTTAAGGAGCTGGGCAGTTGGCTCAGTAGAGCTTGTTATATGGGCATAAGGATTGAGTTTGGATTCCCAGATCCCACCTAAGTGTCAGGCTGGCTGGGTATGGCTGTAATCCCAGCCTAGGAAGGAAGGGACCAAGGAACCCCAGAGTAAGCTGGCTAACAGATGAAGAGACCATGCCTCGATGAGTACGGAGGAAGAGCAGCAACGATGACTGCCAGGATCAAACTCTGGGCCTGCACATACTGTGTGCACGTACACTCTCTACTCCCCCACTATCCCCAGGCAGTCTGTGAACTCTCTGAGTAGCTGAGGATGATCTTGAGCTGGTCCTGATCCCACCCCCAGCTCTCCCAAGTGCTGGAATTGCAGATGTGTGACACTACCCTTGGTTTGCAGGGTGCTAGGGATCAAACCTAGGACTTTGGGCACTTTACCAAATGAGCGACATCTCTGACCCCTGGAATCTGGGATTTCCTAGTAATTTTGCTGTCAAATTTTCTAGTTGTCTCTCTCTTTCTTGCCATTAGGGTTACCAACTTTGCAGGGTCCCAACAGCACCTTTGGAATTGCAGCTTAATACCTACAGCAAAAGCCTATTGCCAGGTCTCCCAGCCAGTTTCAGTTTAGAAGTGTGACCGCCACCGTGAGCCCAAAGCACTGGGGCTTACTTCACACCATCATGGAAAGCTGTTTTTATTCCTCTAGCATAGCTTCCATAACTATAACCCTAGGCCGTGGCTGTCTCAAACCCAGGAGCCGAGAGGCCTTCAGCCAGAGACATAGTGAAGTTGAGCTCTCCTCTTCCGTCTCAGCCCTGAAAAAATGGCTCTTTTGTGAACTCCCCGGGCTCAGGGTTCCTCCTGGTCTTCTACTTCTGGACCTGCCCCCAAACTGCCACCCACCATGTCCAGCGGGTCAGGAGGGCGTCCTTCAGTCTTTGGAACACACTCTTCTTTCTGAATATCCAACAGCTGCTGACCTCCCTCAGACCACAATCTTGGCTTCAACTCTTGTCATTTCGACTCAGGGACAGCCTAGGTGCCTGCCCAGCTTCATTCCATCTCTGCTCCATAGGAGAAGGGCACCCACAAAACCTACTACACGCTCAAGCTTGGCAGGTGACACAGGGGCTAGAACCTTTTAATAATCTACCTATCATCTATCTGTCTATCTATCTATCTATCTATCTATCTATCTATCTATCTATCTATCTATCTATCTATCNAAAAACAAAGAAGTCACATTGCAGGTGGCCTGCTGCCACCTGCTTGGGTCTCAGATAGATAAGGAGAAACTGCCTGTGGGGAAGAGATGGGTCCAGGAGAATCCACAGATCCAGGGCTGTCCTGGAACAAGTGCTTCGTCCTTTTCCTCGTGGGCATCTCCCTGAAGAGAGCTGAGCTTCCTGACTGCAAACACAAAGCCCCAGGAAGAGTCGTAAGACAAATTCCAAGGGATTCTGCTGCCTGGAAAGCTCTGGACCACACTCTGCCTGAGGCGTTCACCACACTGACGTCTGAGCCTTTTGTTTTTCTACTGCTTCTGCTGGAAATGCCTTTCCCAGCTCTGCCCGGCTGATGGCACCTGGTGACAGTCTACACACATGGCTCTGACCTCCCTCGCACACACATGCCCTCCACATGTACAGAGGGGCGCACACATTTTTCCTTGCAGTTTTTCCAGTGAACCCCATTTCTTAGCACCCTAGAGCCCTGGCAGGTAGTGTTCCTCTACCTAGAATTGCCACTCTGATCTCAGGCCAGGCGTGGGGTTCTCTTGGTACCCAGTGCAGGGAGACATCTCCTGTATGGTGCAATGTCAATCTAAACCCCAGAGACACCCAAGTCTCATATCCTACATACAGTCTGATAGCTCTGACCACAACTTCTTGCCTGGGCTGCCACAGGAATTCTGTTGTTAATAGTCCACTAGAGGGCAGGGATGGCTGCTGGGGCCCATGAGACGTGCAGAGTCTAACAGATAAAGTGGCGACTGGCTGATGTGCCAACCTCAAGTGTCTGGCTCTCTCTGCCCAACTCAGCTGCCCCTCTCCAGACAACCAAACAGGATCCTGCTTGTCTTTCTCTGCCACATTCATCTGGACTCCTCTCTCACTCCTACCACCACTTTGGACAATAGCTGCTCCATTAGCTGTCAGTTCTGAGACAGGATTTCTGGGGTGGAGACTCCAGCATCACTGAAGAAGCTCCCTGGGGGACCCATGGCTCTGGCAGGTTGGAGAGCCCTCACTTGGCCCAAGGCCTCAGACCTTCCCATGCCAATAACGATTTCTGATGACTCATTCTGAGATAGCCCTTGATGAAGCCCAACTTTCCCTCGACAGTTCCTTGCTGCCCAGGAGTCATGGAGCCACGTGGAAAATGACCAGTGGATTAGCAGCTTGCCATACCTCAGCTCTAACCCTCACAGCCACCCCAAGAGATAAGAAGAAAAAGGCCCATTCCCCAGACAAAAAAAAAAAACCTTGAGGCCTGGGCCAGCAAAATGGCTCTATAGGTAAAGGCACCCACTGTCAAGCCCAACAACCTGAATTCAATCCTGTGAACCCACATGGTGGAAGGAAAAAAAAAATTCCCACAGGTTATCCTCAGACCTCTCCATATGTGTGGTAGCACACATACACATATAAATAAAATAGAATGGAAGGAGGGAGGGGGGAGAAAGAAGGAAAGGAAAGAGGAGAGGAAAGGAAAGGAAAGAATGAAAACGAGACTCGGAGGTGAAACCTCCCAGCTCACACTTGGGCGGATTCTTTTTGGCCTGTGACTGCCTCTGGACTGTGTGGATCTCCTGTGATTAGCACCATCCCCAGAATGACCCCAGCTGTGCCTGGCTGTCCCTGCTGGGTTCCACTTGCCCACCCCCATGCTCCCATCTGCATCTAATCTTGACATTCAGAGAGCAGCACTGGCCATGAGAGAAAGAGTGAGCAGGGAATGAGAGAAGATGCTCAAATCATGACTCCAAGAAAGGGTTGTAGCAGCATAGGACCAAACCAGTCCCTCGGAATGTGGTTGACAGTTGCAGGGCTAGGGCAAACTGAGGGGCCACAACATGAAATGTATTAAAGCATTGCAGCATAGGGAAGGTTGAGAACCACTGTTATAGAACTTAGGATCAGGGGGCTGGAGAGATGGCTCAGAGGTTAAGAGCATTGCCTGCTCTTCCTAAAGGTCCTGAGTTCAATTCCCAGCAACTACATGGTGGCTCACAACCACCTGTAATGAGGTCTGATGCCCTCTTCTGGCCAACAGGCATACACACAGACAGAATATTGTATACATAATAAATAAATAAATATTTTTTAAAAATTGAACTTAGGATCACCATCCCAAAGGTGGCACTTCCCATAATGGGCTGTCCCGCCCCATCATTCACTAATTCAGAAAAATGCCCCGCTGGCTTGCCTTTGGCCCAATCTTATAAAAGCATTTTCTTAAGTGAGGCTCCCTTCTCTCTGATGATGCTAGCTGTGTCAAGTTGACATAAAACTTGCCAGTACAACTGACCCCTGTCAGCTTGACACACAAACTCATCACTTTTCCGTTAGAGCCTTTCCTTTATCATTAATCCCCAAAATGACTCATTAATATTAATATCCCAATATAAAACATAAATAACTTCAAAAATTCAAACACATTAAAAGTTCAGTCTCTTTAAAATCCCAAACATTTTAAAATAAAAGTTCAAAGTCTTTCAGCTGTGGGCTTCTATAAAAATCAAAATTAAGCCGGGCAGTGGTGGCCCACGTCTTTAATCCCAGCATTTAAAGAGGCAGAGGCACAGGAGGCTGAAGACAGGTGGATCTCTGAGCTCAAGGCCTGCCTGGTCTTGGGAAAGAAAAAAAAATCAAAATTAAGTTACTTTCTTCAGGAGGGAAGAACCAAGGCACAGTCACAATCTGCACAAAGCATAACCAAACTCCGACAGTGTAAGAAACTCAGTGCCCAATTATCTGGGATCCACTCACCATCTTCTGGGCTCCTCCAAGGGGCTTGGGTCACTTCTCCAGCTCCACCCCCTGCAGCACACATAGCTTGTCTTCTAGGCTCAGGTTGGCTCCACTCTACTGCTGCTGCTGTTCTTGGTGGTCATCCATGGTACTGGCATCTCCAAACTGCTGGGGTCGCATGCTGCAGCAGGGCTGGGCTTTCACCAGTAGCCTCTCCTGGGCTCTTTTCAGGGACTCTAGCCCTGCCACATGGAGCCAAGCCTCAGCCGCTCTCCATGACCCCTTCACACCTTCGAAACCAACAGCACCTGCATGACTTTTAACGCTACCAAGTTCAGCAGTCAGCACGAGGTATAACCTTGGCCAGTGTGGAACACAGCTTCTGTGTACTGGCCCTGAGGGAGCACTTCCCAGAAGTTTTCACCTCAGTGATGCTGATCTTTTTTCGGCTTTTGGAGACAGGGTTTCTCTGTGTAGCCCTGGCTGTCCTGGAACTCACTTAGTAAACCAGACTGGCCTTGAACTCAGAGATCTACCTGCCTCTGTCTCTGGAGTTCAGGGATTAAGGCATAATGCCACCTCCGCCCAGCTGATCTCTTCTTAATCACTGCTGGATTTGCAGCTCCAGCCGACCAGCATCGAGTATCCCAGCAAAGCAAAGGTTTCGCTTTCCTTAATGATTCTGGTCTCCTATTAATCACAGCTGATTCTGCAGCCCTGCTAACCAGAACCACAAAATCTTCCCACAAAAGACCCGGTAAAGTCTTTCCTCCTCTCTGAAACTTCACAAGCCAGGTCTCCATCGTCTGCACTGCTCTCAACAGCCTTGTCTTCCAAGCTTCCACAGAAGAGTCTGCTGAGCTCTCAATAATCAGTGGCTTTTCTAGCCACGAGCACACAGGCAAGTGGGCCGCTCAGAGAGACTAGGTGTCGAGATGGAACAGTGGTTGTCAGAACTCCACAGCTGATTTTCAGTGGCCAGAACTCCACGACAGTTCCCCACTAAGAAAAGTGGAAACTGAGTTTGCTCAGATGCCAAAGGCTGTGAGAGCCTGGGTGTCATCTGTCGTGAGTCAGTGACAGCATCATGATGACTCCAGAAAGGTGCCGGTGAGTGGACCTGGGCTCTCGGCCAGAGATTAGAGTGTGTGTTTACAAACTGTGATAGTAGAAGAGGAGGTGTTTGCTGAGAGGTGATGGCTGCATGCAGTTTATTGTAGCAGGATTTTTATTTACATGCCATTTATTTATGTGCACGTATGTGTGCCTCTGTGCATTTATACCGTGTGCATACTCCTGGAAGGGGAGTTACTAATGGTCGTGGGCTGCCATGTGGCTGATGAAAATCTCTGCCTGAGCAGCCGGTGCTCTTAACCACTGAGCCATCTCTCCAGCCCCCTCATGACCTTCTTAAAGGGGTCCCCCTGGCCACTGTTGGGGTTCAGATGAAACCATGCCTCACCAGATGGTATCAGAAGTGGAGATGGAAGTGGACTCCATTAACGTTATTGGTTATTCCCAGTGAGGAACCCAGAATGGGATGCTTCTGGCACCGGAAGTGAAGACCTTAATAAGGAGGCATAACTCAAAGACAAAAACCAAGCCAAGCCAACTACCCTTCAAGAAGGAGGAGGAGGAGGAGGAGGAGGAG
>LOEQ01000751.1:811079-822095 GCA_001685075.1 Bramus lutescens | reverse complement strand
GCACAGTGAGTACCACGACAGTAAGAACTCAGACGTGACGGTCGTGCAGCTTCACCTTGACCCCAGCAAGCAGCCGGCCGCGCCCCTCACTGTAGGACATCTCCAGGTCCCCCTCCAGACCAGCCAGGTGTCTCAGTTCAGCGAGGGGAGGGTCAAGATCATCGTGGGGCATCAGGTACCTCAGACTAACACCATCGTCCAAGCGGCTGCGGCTGCTGTCAACATCGTGCCCCCCACCCTGGTAGCCCAGACCCCAGAGGAGCTCCCGGGGAATGGCCGCCTGCAGATCCTACGCCAGGTCAGTCTCATCGCCCCTCCTCAGCCTTCTGGGTGTCCTGGCGAAGCAGGTGCCCTGAGTCAGCCAACCGTTCTGCTGACCACCCATGACCAGACCGCCGGGACCACCCTGCAGCAGAGTCTGATCCCCACCACCCCAGCTGGGACCCAGGAAGGCACAGGAAGCCAGACGTTCATTTCCAGTTCGGGCATCACTTGCTCGGACTTGGAAGGCCTTAACGCTCTGATTCAGGAGGGAACTGCAGAAGTGACCGTGGTGAGCGATGGAGGCCAGAGCATCACGGTGGCCACCACAGCGCCCTCTATATTCTCCTCTCAGCAAGAACTGCCCAAGCAGACTTATTCCATCATCCATGGGGCCGCACACCCTGCCCTGCTCTGCCCGGCTGATTCTATACCAGATTAGTACTTGAGATATTCAAAATATTCTGGAGAGGGAGGGTTGCTATCAGAGAAACTACAAGAAAAATGTTGTAAGAGGCCCCTGGCTCCTCGTAATTGTATTTTATATGGTTTATGTAATTTTTTAACAGAGAAACAACATGGAGACCATCCTGATTCCTCCTTCAAGCTGTTACATTTTCTTAAAGGTTGCCAAGGCTGATTCCAATAGGAGTTGGAGCTCACTGCGTGAGGGACTGGATGTGTTTGTTAACAGTCTGATTTCCCATCTTCCAGATTTGATTCTCCAACTGGAATAAAGGTGTTTGGGTTTGGGGTCTCCAGTGCACTCGGTTTATGTAGTAGGTGGTGCTACTTAGCTTCTCGGGAGCCCCTTTCTGGAATTACAGACACATACAGAGTCCTGAGTACTTGTGTAGTGCATAGATCCCTATTTGTCCCTGCATAGATCCAAGTCTATGTCAGACTATTTCTAACAAGAGTGTTGGAGATGAAGATCCAAAAGGAATAGTGTCCTAATGCCTGGTTAAAATATATTCTCTAATGATACTTTGTTACAGCTCCACATGGGTATAGGATTATGAAGTTTAACTTATTTTGTAAAGGGGTGTGTGTGTGCGCGCATGTGTGCATGAGAGCGGGTACCCACAGGGGCCAGAAAGGGCATCAGATCCCCCTGGAGCTGGAGTTACCAGTGATTATGAGCTGGCTTGGGTTCTGAGAAACAAACTTGAATCAGTGCATATACTCTTTGTAACCATCTCCCCAGCCCTGCGGACTGTTCTGTCATCACGGGGGACTTGGCACAGCCGGGGTCTGGGGTCTTCTCATAAATACTTCCCTCCTTCAGCTATGTCTAATACATTCGATGTCTCAAGTGACCCAAACTTCTTCGCCTTTATTTTTGTTTTTGTGGCAAGATCTCACTCTGTAGCCCAGGCTGGCCTCAAATTCAAGACCCAGAGGATTGGCCTTCTGCCTCCTGGGATTACAGGCCTGCATGCTGCTAGCCACTTGTGGCTCCAACCTTTGAAACTTCAGACCTCATGACGGTCCTGACATTTCTGTTTAGATGTAAATAGGGTGTAGGATCCTAGTAAGGTTTGACTGGGTTTTCCAACACGTGGTTTCTTAAATGTCTGTCTCTGCTCGGGGTCCTAATGAGAGAAGCATTACGTTGTTGAGAAACATGAGCCACACTGAGAAATTCACCACACCCACCCCATGGTGCTCACTTGTGAGCTCATGGTCTCAGTGGTCTGGACTTAAAGGTAGGAGGATCACAAATTCAAGGTTAACCTCAGGCATGTAGCCAGTCGAAGACCAAGCTGGGGGGTGGAGGGACAGGATAACACACCTTTAAATGCAAAGTTTGAGTCCCCTGGAGAGCCTTAGAGCTGGGCTTGTCTTTCAAGACAGGTTTTTCTGTAGACCAGGCTGGTCTCGAACTCACAGAGATCCGCCTGCCTCTGCCTCCCGAATGCTGGGATTAAATGGGTGTGCCACCACCGCCCGACCTGAGCACAATTCTTATTACTTCTGGGTCTCTACTCTTCGTCAGAAGTTCTCTATTTTCATATGAGCAATAATAATGACTTATTTATTCTAATGTATGTAAAATACAGGAAATCTCATAGTGCACAAGGTTAGAAACCCATCCGGCCCACTTCCCCTACATTCATACCCGGACATGTAAATCCCGTATCCGTTTCCTCACGTCTCATACGCGGAACATAAATGCCTTACCCTTCCCCTAATGTCTCATACCTGGAAACGTAAATGCCGTACCCTTCCTCTAACGTCCGGCTATCTTGATGTTTGTTTTAGGGAGTTGTTAGAAGGAAATGGAATCCAGGCGCTAAAGCCATGTTCCTTAGTTTTTAAGTAGTTCAAATTTGGGAAGGGATTTTGGTTCTGCTCCCTATTGTTAATGGTTTGGGTCTGAGAATATGACTTGGAAAATATGTGGCGTTTGTAATTATTTTGTGTGTAAGTAGGTGGGGGTGCTTCCCATGTGTCTCAGCACACAGTGGTCATGTCAAAGGACAATTTGCAGGAGTCAGGTCCCTCCGACAAAGGGAAAAATCCAGTCAGGTTATGAAGCTAGGCAGCAAGTGCCTGACCTACTGAGCCACCTTGCCCGCCCTGGTTTTGTTTTCATTTGGGTTTTGTCTTGTTCATTTTTTTTCTTAAATATTTATTCACTTTTATTTTATGTGTATATGTGTTTTGATGGCATGCACATCTGTGTACCGTGTGCATGCAGTACCCATGGAGGCCAGAAGAAGGCGGGAGCCAAAGTCTAGAAATATAAATACAGGTAAAATGGGTTTTCAAGCCATCCTGAGCTTATGTGAATACTGACTTTCCATCCTCTGAGGCATGAGCAATCCTCTGCTGTACCAGCCTCGTGTTCCCTCAGGCCGGGAGTGGTTAGGTCACCTTCCCAAGCCAGGCAAGGGGCCTGCCTTAGGTTCACCAGGGCACCTTAGTCTGTTTAGGTGCCGTAATAAAGTGCAGAGGACCCGGTAGCTCCCAAACAACAGCAGATCCTTTCTTATAATCCTAGAGACCAAGAAGTCTGAGGCTAAAGCGCCAGGACAGAGGTCAGCGTGTGGGAAAGACTTTTCTCACAGACACATCTTCCAGCTTTGTCCTCACTGGGTGTTCCTGGTGTCTCTTATTGGTTTTTTGTTTGCTTGTTTTTGATTTTTTTTTNCACACACACACACACTGTGGCATGCAGGTACCCCACACTCCCACATAATAATAAAGAATTTTATAAAGTGGCTGCCTGGGCTGGGGCAACAGCACAGTTGGTAGAGTGCTCGTCTCTCACGCACAAAGCCCTGGTTCCACCCCCAGCATCGAAGGAACTGGTGCCTCACAGCTGTTCTCTCTGCACTCTCTGCACGCCACCGCCGCCCGGCTCTTATTTGTTTTAAATGATATTTGTATTTATTCCTTGAAAATGTCATGCACTTACACAATGTGCCTTGAGTGTACCCACCTCCCGTGGGGTCTCCTGTGGAAGGACACTAATCCGTCTGGTAGGGCCCCAACCTCATGACCTAATCATGTCCCTTCCAACATAGGATTTTGAAGGAAAACAGACACTGTACCACAACAGACAGGGCAGAGGAGGAGAGGGCAATTAGATCATGTCAAGCTGACCCCACAAGCCCCTCGTGCCTGCTCCCCACTTTTTCCCTTGTCAGCCAAGAATATGACTTTCTTGTCTCTTTAAGGCTGTGCTGTATGGAGCGGGCGGTGTTTGTTTATTTTTGAGACAGGGTCTCAGGTAGCCCAGGTTGGCTTTGGATTCTCTATGTAGCCAAGGATAGCCTTGAACTCATGATCCCCACTGCCTCCATCTCCTGAGTGCAGAGAGAACAGCTGTGAGGCACCAGTTCCTTCGATGCTGGGGGTGGAACCAGGGCTTTGTGCGTGAGAGACGAGCACTCTACCAACTGTGCTGTTGCCCCAGCCCAGGCAGCCACTTTATAAAATTCTTTATTATTATGTGGGAGTGTGGGGTACCTGCATGCCACAGTGTGTGTGTGTGTGNGAGTGCAGAGAGAACAGCTGTGAGGCACCAGTTCCTTCGATGCTGGGGGTGGAACCAGGGCTTTGTGCGTGAGAGACGAGCACTCTACCAACTGTGCTGTTGCCCCAGCCCAGGCAGCCACTTTATAAAATTCTTTATTATTATGTGGGAGTGTGGGGTACCTGCATGCCACAGTGTGTGTGTGTGTGTGAAGGTCAAAGGACACCTTTGTGGGGTTGGTTCTCTCCCGCTGTGGGTTTTCTGACGATTGAACTCGGTGTGTCAGGCTTGAGGGGCAAAGACTTTTACAAAGCCCCTAACTACCTTGCCGGCCCGGCCCCCCAACTATTTCTTCTTTATTTAAAATAACGTATGGATGAGAGTGTGAACCGATAACGCCCACGTGACACTCTGGGGACCTTGTTATACAGCAGATTCTGATCTCTGCTTCTCTTGTTTGAGCCACCCGGGGAGCTGGTTGAGGGCAGATTCAGGGTATGGAGAAGCGTCTATGCATGGACTGAGAATCCGTGCAGGAATGTACATACCTGCATTGCTCATAATTACCACGTCTGAGAGCGTCCTTTGGCAGAGCAAGGCATACAGTGTGGTGTGCTCACACACTGGATTACGGGGTGGGGGGGGATGAAAACAGACGCGGCTACCTGTGGTAACATGCTGAATCACATGCTTCCAGATTCCAGGCACGGAAAACACTCAATGAAGTAGGCAAGACTATGCAGCATATCATTTATGTGATGAAATTCATAAGTGAAGCTTCCAGGAAAAAAAAAATCAAGAGGTAGTGGAAGAGCCTGGCAGAGGGGGGAGAGCTGATGGGTTTGCCGAATCCAAGAATGTGCCACGCCTGGAGACAGGAGGGAGGCTCAAAGGCGGGTTAAGCTTTGTTATTTGCTCGGAGGTGGGGGTTGTCCTGAAATGGCATGGTTATCATTTTTACATGTAAGCCAAATTGTTGAAAAATTTAAAGCCTGAAGAGGCAGCTATTACAGAGGACCCGAGTTCAGTTCCCAGTGCTCATAGTATATGCTGCTTCCCGTTGCCTGTAACTCCAGACTCAGGAGAATCTGACACCTTCTCCTGGACTCCAGAAGACCTGCGTTTGTGTGGACATACCTCTATGCAGACATACAGACAGACATATACATGCAGTTAAAATAAATATTTTAAGAATTTGCTTTTAACACTGGGCTCCTTTTTACTCATATGAGCAACTTAAATGACAATGACACCTTTTCAACTTTAACAAAAGGGTAGGACAGAGCAATACAACTGGTACACTGTAGATTAATAAACCAGGGTAATAGTTTTAATTTAAAAAATTATGTGTGTAGATGTTCTGCCTGTATGTGTGGTTGTGTACATGCATTCAGTGCCTATGGGTGTCAATCAGGTTCCCTACACTGGAGTCACAGATGGTGTGAGCAGCCATGTGGGTGCTGGGAATTGAACCTGGGTCCTCTGGAAGAGCAGCCCATGCTCTTAACTGCTGAGCCATCTCTCCAGCCACCCCTACCTTTTGAAAAACCTTTGAAAATTTAAAAGATTGTGAAAAGATGTATATAATATGTCAGTCACTCAACCACAACTTCACTGCGCTTCTCTCCCCACCACCTTCTCATCCCCAGGACAAGTTACAGGCCACCTCTCAGGCCTCTCCTGTATTTCAAAGTGTCTCTAAATGTGTTTGCAAGATCTGTGTTATGCTTCGTACACTATTGTGTTTATATGCGTATACACAACTGCACAGTGGTGTCACACATATACACTATTGTGTGTTTATATGCGTATACACATCCACACAGTGGTGTCACGCACGTACACTATTGTGTGTGTTTATATGCGTATACACATCCGCACAGTGGTGTCACACACGTACACTATTGTGTGTGTTTGTATGCGTATACACATCCGCACAGTGGTGTCACACACGTACACTATTGTGTGTGTTTGTATGCGTATACACATCTGCACAGTGGTGTCACGCATGTACACTATTGTGTATGTTTATATGCGTATACACATCTGCACAGTGGTGTCATGCGCATTCTCCCTGTCCTTCAGCTGTCTGTACTTAATATATCCTGAAGCATTTCCTACATCTGTGAGCACAGAAATCCATCGTTGTTGTGTTCCCATGGATGTGTTTGGGTTGCAGCTGGTGTGAAGATACGGAAATTCACAACTCAGAAGAGCAGTGTCATCTGTGCTTTTTTGCTACATTTCCGTGGAAAACTCTTTTCTGGTTAGGTGGGATTGAGTTACAGTTGAGTGTTAGCTTTATTATGGGGAAGTCAAAGACTCACCGACCATTATGGGTAATTAGTGACGTGTACGTGTACGTGGCTGTCATCGCCTCCGTAGCAGACACCAGCTGTGCTCCTCCGTCCGTGCGACACAGCACAGTCACCCTAACTGTGGCGGCATTGTCATTTCGTTGATGAAAAGTGGGAAACAAATGACAGCTTTCAAAGCTCACACAGGAGCTGGGGCGATGGCTCAGTGGGCAGCGTGTCTGTTCTACAAGCCTGAGGGCCTGAGTTTGAATCCCCAGCACCCACATAAAAAGCCAGTACCTGTAACCCCAACATTGGAGGTGTGGCAGATTGATCCTGAGAGCTCACTGGCCAAATGAGGACGGGTTTCTGTTTGTTTGTTTGTTTGTTTGTTTGTTTGTTTGTTTTAGGTTTCTCGAGAGACCCTGTCCCAAGACAAGAAGGCCAAGGGCCATAAGAAAAGATACTGGGCATTCTGTTCTGGCCCACGTGCTCCTGTGTGGCCGTGCAACACACACACCACAGAGGGACCAGCAGAGTCTTCTCATACGTCAGAGCTGTGCTGTTTATCCCTTGGCAAAATACTTGAGTTTTGAAAAGCCATGGGATCCCATCATTTCGCTTTGGCCAACTGATCGCTGCAATGAAAATGGCATGGCTTTCTCTGTGACCATTTTCTCTGTGGACAGCCTGACGCCTGGGAAGAGGAAGGTGATGGGTCTGTCTAGAATGGAAGGAGGAAGTAACTCCAGCAGCTTGTCAGGAGTGTGAAAATGCAGGTTTGGTTGTGGGAACCTGTGAGATGTCGCTGTAGGAAGGAGGGAAGGTGTCACCTGTATGGACACACACACATGCACACTCATGTTGGAACTCAGTAGCAGAGATGGACACACACACATACACACTCATGTTGGAACTCAGTAGCAGAGTTCTGTCTTGCTACGATGTCGTCTCAGACCTTCAGGGGTTGGAAGTGACTTCCTCTTCAGGTGAATTTGCAAAAAGCCCCTGATTATCAGGAAGGATCAAAATTTATCAGCTGCAGGCCAGGGTGGTTGCTGCACAAGCAGAGGACCTATCTTGGGTCTAAGTGTCTGTGTAAAAATGAGCATGGTCCATGGACTCCATCATCTGTGAGAGAAGAGAGGAGACAGGAACGGACTCCCAGTGCTTGCTGTCTTGCCAGCCTGACTTCAGGTTCAATGACAGCAAAAGCAACAGACCAGGACACCTGGTGTTCTCCTCTAGCCTCTGGATGTGTGTGACCTGGATACATACGTTCAGACATACCACACACACATACATACACACTCAGAATTAGCAGCTAGATTTAAACAAAACCAGTTGATAGGAAAACTGGGTGAAAGGTAACAACCATGGCTCCTGAGCATGGGCCCTGTGGTTTGTTTTCGATAGTTTTTAGTAATGATCCTTGAAATCAAGTCATTAAAACTTGGTAATAAACTCAGTAATAAAGTTTAGTAATCAAAGTAGAACTAGAACTTTGACCAGATGTCAAGCAGGCCTGAAAACCCAGCAGTGAGCACTGAGGTAGGATGGCTGGGCTACATAGGGGACCCTGTCAGAAAAGAGGGAGAAGAAAAGGAAGGCAGACAAGGCAGGCAGACAATCAAAGTGGATAGAACTTTAAATAGACCTTATAAAATGGTATAACATCCTTTCAAAATAAAGGTAGCACATGCTTTTAAAGTTTTTATTTTTATTTGATGTGTATGGGTGTGTCACCTGCACGTGTCCATGCACCACATTCCTGGTGCCCAAGGAGGCCAGAAGATGCCATCAGATCCTCTGGAAGCAGAGTCCCAGGTGATGGTGAGCCATCACGGGGAATCGAACCCAGGTTCTCCAGAAAAGTGGCAGGTGCTCTTAGCTGCTGAGCCATCTCCCCAGTCCTGGTGGTGCGCTCAGCATCACCTACACATGCCTAAGTGAACTGGTCACTGGGAAATGAAAGGGAACTTTAATCTTGGCACTCAGGAAGCAGAGATAGACAGAACTCAGTGAGTTCAATTCAAGTGAGCCTCGTGCAGGTTGTGAATTCCAGGTCAGCCAGGGCTGCATAGTGAGACCCTGTCTCAATAAACAAATAAATAATAATCAGTTCTTGCCATTTTATTGGTGGAAAATATAATTTCCTGATGCATGATTAATAAAAACTCAGAGAAATTGGGGTTCAACCTGAAAAGTAAAACAGCCAGCCACTGGCTCTTACCTTAACCTCAGTCCTGAAAATGGCAATCCTGCCTCCAGGAATATCATAATGAGACTGATTGAGAACTGTCTCCTCCTGTTTTATAATCCTCATTAGGGTTGGCATTAAAGGTATGCACTACCAGGATTAAGGGCATGAACTGGATGGTTTCTATGACAACTAGTGTGACTACTGGGATTAAAGGTGTGTGTTACCACTACCTGGTCTGTAAGGCTGACCAGTGAGGCTGTTTTGTTCTCAGATCTTAAGGCAAACTTTATTTATTAAAATAAAATTGAAATGCCACTACATTTCCCTTTTCAATCTAAAATAAAAAAAGGCTATAACTAATATAAGAAAAACCATATACAATAAGTACAATAACTATATATAATATATACAGGCAATAAATGCATCAACAATGCCTAGTCCATTTGCATTTGACAAATTTAGAGAAAATACTCCATATTTATCCTATGTTGTGAGTCCAAAGTCTTGTACCTAATTTACTTTCTATCATAACTTGCTTTCTGCATCAGGTAAACAAGGAAAACTATAACTATCTATTCTTCAACTTCCTCAGAGACCCAAGAAGGAAATAATATTAACTGAGTAGGCAGGAAGTGCAAGCAAGTGACTTCCAAAATAATGTAATGACAGAAACAGCTGGCTGCCTGGACAGTCACCCAAAGTTCCTGTGCAACGAAAGAGCCAGTGGCTGGCTGTTTTACTTTTTTGGCCTTCGGGTTGAATGCCAATTTTTCTCTCTGAGTTTTTATTAATCATGCTTCAGTTTCCATCTTATTCTTTCTCGGAATCATATACACAGGGAAATGTAAATTACAATGTTATGAGTGACCATTTTCATCAGTACAGTTAACAGAAGTGAGACAGTTGGTAGCACTGTGTGTGGGAGGCTGTGTTGGGCTGTGGTCTCCTCTCCCTTGCTGGGATGGGGGACACTAGTGTGATCATTTTCTCATCCTCTCTCCTGGCAGCCTAGGGTGGTGCTTGCATTCACTCGAGAGAAACCAGGACACTTCTGGGGATGATCTTGCATGCTGGCAACCCAGTCCACACTAGCATAGGCCTGGCAGATGTACAGCTGCCCAGGAGAGCAAGTGAATAAATCATGGTGTCCTCACTCCACGATCATCCTACAGTAGTCAAAGTGAATAAACACTGACAATATTCGCGAGATCTAGCCAAGCATGATGGCACCTGCTGTTAATCCCAGCACTCCAGAGGCAGAGGCAGCCCTATCTGAGTTAAAGAGTTCGAGGCCAGCCTGGTCTACACAGTGAGTTCTAGGACATCCAGGGCTGTATAGAGAAATAATCCTATCTTGAAAAAATAGAAAAAAGAAAGAAGAGAGATCTTCGCAGATAGTATGCACTAAAGATGAGAAGGGGACTCCTGGGTCCTGTGAGAAGTCTGGGCAGGAAATGGGCTTGTCCATTGCCCAGGTATAACATAGTATCAAGTGTCTCCCAATGTCACCCCTAATGAACCCTTTTTCCAAGTTTCCTGAGGGGATTTCTGTCCTGAGGATTTTTGGTCCTGAGATAGTCCTGGGAGACACTAATCCAGAGTACGTGTGTGTTTTCAAGTCTGTCTGCTTATGGGGCAGGGGAATAGCTCAGTATGTAAGGGGCATTAGACACCGCCCTGATAGCTTGAGTTGGAGTCCAGAAAGCTTCATGGTAGGAGAGAACTGACTCCTACATGTTTGCTTCTAGCCTACACAGAGAGAGAGAGAGAGAGAGAGAGAGAGAGAGANAGAGAGAGAGAGAGAACCCTGGCTGGCCTAGAAATCACAGTGTAGACAGCAGGCTGGCCTTGAACACACAGAGACCCTCCTGCCTCTGCCTCCCAAGTGCTGGGATTAAATAAAGTCACATGCCATTACACCAGACTGTAAAAAAAAAAAAATGATGTAAAGAGTGTGGATGGTGGATGAGATAATGGCTCAGCAGTGCAGAGGACCAGAGCTCAGTCACAGCTCAGGACTCCCTGTAACCAGGGAAACCAGTGCCTCTGGCCTCTGGAGACACGTGCATTCAAATGCACAGACCCACGAGACGCGCATACACAGAATTTAAAAAGAAAATCTTTTTTAAAAAATTTTAAATGCTTCAGCAGAGGTATAGCTGCACACATATAACAAAGAAAACTTTTATTAAATTATGTGTTAGGGTTTAACCTTAAGTGAGTTCACCCAGCATTGCTTACACATACCTAAGACTGACACCCAGGAAACC
>LOEQ01000751.1:781100-795510 GCA_001685075.1 Bramus lutescens | reverse complement strand
AAAAGTATAGTGTTCTGCCTGCAGGTATGCCTTTATGCCAGAAGAGGGCACTTGATCCCATTATAGATGGTTGTGAGCCATCATGTGATTACTGGGAATTGAACTTGGGACCTCTGGAAGAACAGCCAGTGCTCTTAACTGCTGAGTGATCTTCCAGCCCCCTTTTCTTCTAATACATATTTTTGGAGTAATTTTGGGTGTACACAGAATTTGGACCAAAAGTACCTCCCATCTATTCCTAGTCCCCACTTCCCACAACCTCTCCTGCTCTGGCCATCCCAAACAAAATGTACATACTGTCACGATCGAACCTACATGGGCACACCATCATCACTGAAGTCCTTAGTTAAGCTAAGGTCCCCTCTTGGTGGTATACTTTCTTGGCTTTGAGACAGGGTTTCATGTATCCCAGGCTAGCCTCCAGGTCACTGTGCAGTAGAGGACGACATTGAACACTTGATTCTTGTCTCTACCTCCCACATGCTAGGATCACAGGAGCACACCATCATACCTGACTTTTTTAAATAGCATACTTTTTTATTACTAAAATGAGCCATCAATATGGCTCAGTGGCTAAAGACACTTGCTGAGCAAACCTGCCAACCTGTTCAGTCCATGGAACCCATAGTAGGAGGGGATTGATTTCCACATTGGTACTCAGGAGAGGTACTCAGGAGAGTTTGCCCTGGCATGTGCTCTCTCTCCTCTCCTCCCCCCCCTCTGCTCCAGTTCAAAAGGGATATAAAGGCTAGGTATTGTGATGCATGGCTTTGATTCCAGCACTCAGGAGGCAGAGGCAGGCAGACCGACCAGGCAGATCTGTGAGTTCAAGGTTAGCCTGGTCTATGGAGAGAGATCCAGGACAGACAGGTATACACAGTGAGACCCTGTCCAAAACAAAAACGAAAAAGGGTATAAGGTGAATATAATGACTCCCAGTACTCAGGAAAGTAGAAGCAGGAGGGTCAGGAGTTCAGGGAACAATCTAGGCTACATGAGGCCCAGGGATGGAGACAGAGCTGGTAACAGTCGGCCTGGTCATTCCGTAAGTGCTTCATCATCTAGGGACCAGAAGTCTGTCCAAGCCTCCTATGCCTGTTACTTCTTACCTTGAATCATTCCGTGGTGGAATTTAGCCTCTGAACTTTGCTTAACCTGCATCTTAGGATTCCTTGATGTTTGACTCAGTTTCTTGTTCCCCACTCGGTGACTTTTAGTTCCCCTTCTCTGTGTGGCCACCAAACAGGCAGGCCCACCTGTCTACACTGTCATCTTGATCAAATCTGTGCATCACCCTGTGACAGTATAATTGTCAACCCGATACAACCTAGAAGACAGGCCTCTGGGCATGCCCTTGATGGGGTTAACTGAGGTATAAAGACTGGGTGGCACCGTTCCCTGACTGGAATCTTGTTTAGAGAAAGGGGGCTGAGCAGCTGCAGGCATTCGGTCCTTTTTCCTGATTGTGGATGCAATGTGACCAACTGCTTCAAGCTACTTACCCATCAGGGTGGACTGTATCCTTGAACTATGAGCAGAAACAAACCCTTTCTCCCTTAAGTTGAGTCTGTCAGGGTAATCACTGGGTATCACAGTAATGGGAAGAGGAACTAAGACCTAGCCCTGACCAAGAGCCCCATAACCTTGACTCCTTATGTCTTTGAAGGCGACAAGCCACACAAGTGTGAGTTCTGTGACAAGTGCTTCAGCCGGAAGGACAACCTGACTATGCACATGCGCTGCCACACGAGCGTGAAGCCACACAAGTGCCACCTGTGCGACTATGCGGCCGTGGACAGCAGCAGCCTCAAGAAGCACCTGCGCATTCATTCAGACGAGCGGCCTTACAAGTGCCAGCTCTGCCCCTACGCCAGCCGCAACTCCAGCCAGCTCACCGTGCACCTGCGCTCGCACACGGGTAAGTCCCTCCCCCAGGAGCCGCTGCTTTGCTTTCTCTATTTCTTCACTGGTGCTTCCTTAAGACACAAGCGACTGAGATGAGTTGCCATAGAAGCACAGGAATTTGGACTCTGACCTGATGCAACTTGTTCAAGAGTCTCAGCCAAAACACCAGTTTTCAGTAGAACAGTGTGATGGCTTTATTTTGTAACTACATAGAATACAGGTGGGGATGGCTACCCATCACAGCAGCCACGTGTCAAAGGATGTGTCTCAAATAAAAATGACTGGCCAACTAGGTGTTTTTAGTGTTTTGGTTTGCTCTCTGCCTGGCAAGCTTCGTTTAGGAATGTAGCAGAGCCAACTGAATGCATTTGCAAACCATACACGTCTTGTTCTGGAAGGTTCCCCCTCCCTTCTTGGTAGGTAGGACTCCATAAATCTAATGTTAACTAGATAAAACCAACCGATTATAGTGTGCACCCATTCACACACAAGTAGATGGAGGGCTGAGGCATTAACAGTGAGATACGAGCATTTCAATAAACTCATAGAAGATGGCAAGACCATAAAAATGTGTTGGCATTTAAAACTGAGTTCAGCTGGACAGTGGGGGTGAACACCTTTAATTTCAGCACTCAGGAGGCAGAGGCAGGTGGATCTCTGAGTCTGAGGCCAACCAGGTCAACACAGAGAAACCCCGTCTCAAAGAAGCAATAACAAAAAAAGGACTGGGGAATGTAGCCAAGTTAGAGCAACTGATTAGGGTGCGTGAAGCCCTAGGGTCCATCCCCAGCAGCACATAAACCAGGCATGGTGGTGCACAGGTGTAGTCAAAGCACATGGGAGATTAAAGCAACTCTGGGAGTCAGAGTTGAGTGAAGATCAAGGCCAGGCTGGGGTAAATGAGATACTATGTCTTAATTAGGGTTTCAGTGGCTGTGAAGAGACACCATGACCACAGCAACTCTTTAATTAGGTGGCTTATAGTTTCAGAGGCTCAGTCCATTAGCGTCATGGTGTGAAGCAAGGCAAAACACAGGCAGACATGGTGCTGGAGAAGGAGCTGAGAGTTCTGTATTTTGATTCACAGGTAATAGGAAGTGAACTGTGTCACTGGGTGTAGCTTGGGCATAGGAGACCTCAAAGCCCACCCCCTACAGTAACACACTTCCTCCAACAAGAAAGCCACACCTTCTAATAGTGCCATTCCCTTTGAGGGCCATTTTCTTTCAAATCACCACACCATGTGTCACAAAGTAAATGGCTTTGAATTATAGTTCTTTTTCTTTTATTTTAATAAAGCTTTATTTTCCCAAATATGTAGCTGATTGAACCTGTTCATGCATCTTCACTAGCAGCTGGGGCATTTCTTCCCTTTGTGCTTCTGGTGTGAAATATTTGGGCTCTCTGTTTTGAAACCAGCTTGATAAGTGAACATATAATTCTATAGCCAGCACAACTATCCACGTGCAATAGGAACAGTAGTCTATTCAAAGACTCAGGAGTTTAATTGAGTAAAGAAATGAACTATGCTAGGCCCAGCAATGAATCCTGGAAGCCAGAGAGAGTACTTGGGGGATTAGAAAATTAGAAAAAGAGGTTTGCTAAATTGATTCTTCTGCCAGCAGAAATGCAGGTAAGGTCCGTGAAGAGACGAAACAAAAGGGCATGAATTAAAGGTAATGCTACTAGGTGGGGGGTAAGGACACCAATAAGACAAGGCCCTCTAAATCAACAAGGTCAATGCACATATGAACTCACAGAGAGCTAGGCAGCATGCAGAGGGCCTGCATGGGGCTGCACCAGATGGGGTCCTAGAGCTGGAAGAGTCTCTTACCCAAAGCTATCTCCCATTGAGAACCACTTGCAAAGGAAAATTTTCTTTTCTCTCTCACTGAGGAAGCACCGTTCTTAAGGGTAGACTGCATACTCAACAGTCGATGACCAACAGAGAACAAGCTCCGTGGCATCTTTGGAGGTTCCTTGTGTTGTCATGTCATGTCAAGGTTTTTTTTTTTAATTTTATCTTATTATTTTTTATTGTGTTTATTTCATTTTGTTTGTTTTCTCCCTGCCACCATCACCCCCTCCTTGCAGGGTTTCTCTATATACATTTGGCTGTCCTAGAACTCGCTCTGTAGCCCAGGCTGGCCTTGAACTCACAGAGATCTGCCCACTTCTGCCTCCCGAGTGCTGGGATTGAAGACATGCACCACCACTGCCTAGAGTTCTCTCTTTTTTGCCCTGTAGGTCCTTTACATACTGATTATAGCTTCCAGTTGAGTGTCTCTGTGGGATTCCCAAGTGTGCAAACCAGTGGGTCTCTGTTTCTTGTGCCTCCTCTTGGGTGCTTTTCCTTCTCTTTGTTTTGTCCTATTCTAATGTGTTGGGTTTTGTTTTATCGTATTATGTTTTATTGTATTATTATTATCCCTTAGAGGCCTGTTTGTTTTCTAGTGGGAAGAACCTGGATGAAAAGGGTAGGGTGGGGAGAAAATGGAGGAAGTAGAAGGAGGGGAACTATAATCAGGTTATATTTTGTGACAAAAAGGTCTGTTTCCAATAAAAAGGATGGGGGGACTAGAGTTGCTAGTTATTTAACAAAACTTCCCAGAAACTAAAAGAGAGAGAGAGAGAGAGAGAGAGAGAGAGGATGAAAAGCCAGAAATTAGAAGTATTAATTCTGAATAGTCTAGGAAGAAAATCAATAAAGAATCTTGCAAGTCAATCAGTAACACATGCCTTTAATTCCAGCACTCAGAAGGCAGAGGCAGGCAGATCTCTGTGAGTTCAAGGCCAGTCTAGTCTACAAAGCAGGTTCCAGGACAGCCATGGCTACACAGAGAAATTGTCTCAAAAAAACAAAAAAATAAAAATAAAAAAATAAATAAAATAAATAAAAAACCACCCTGACAATTTGGAATTTGTTGTGAAGAGAAGCAATGTTCAAAAGAAACTCTCATTCTGGTGTAGGCCGCTGTTCTCCTTAGAAGGTAATGCTGGGAAAGCAAGCCGTTGCCATGGTCACGCGCTGATGAGGAGTATGAGGGGAGGATGACTTAGGGGCTTTTCCATAGCTGATAACTACTAAAGTAGCCATTCCTATGATTACCAAAAACCTCTACAAGGCCTTCGGAGAAAATTCTCAACTGTACCACCTTGGAGAGCTGTGGCTTTTCCACTGGTTGTTCCCAGTGTGTGGTGTCTGCCACCTCTGTGTGTTAGCTTTTTAAATAGTTCCATTCTGAACCAGACAAAGTGCATGCCTTTAAGCCCAGTACGTAATAGGCAGAAGCAGATGGATCTCCATGAGTTCAAGGCCAGTCTGGTCTACAAAACAAATTCCAGGACAGCCAGGACTTTAAAACAGAGAAACCCTATCTTGAAAAAAGGAAAAATTTCTTTTTTAAGGTGTATGGATATTTTGCCTGCATGTTTGTATGTGTACCACATGTGTGCAGTACTTGTGGAGGCCAGAAGTGGGCGTCAGAGTCTCTGCTACTGGAGTTACAGGTGGTTGTGAGTTACCATATGGATGCTGGGAACTGAGCAAGGATCCTCTGCAAGACCAACCTGTGCTCTTAACCACTGAGCCGCCTTGCCTGCCCTGTGTCTATAAGTCTTATTTGAAGAACTCATATGCAACATGTATTGCGTTTCTAGAACCCAAGTGTAATTGAGTGTGGACTTCGTGGGGGCATGGTACTGAGTTTGGGCCCCTGCTACTCGAGCTTTCTGAGCGCTGGTTGCCTCATCCTTAAAACAGGGAAACTACTGAGTTATTAAACATGGTAAGTTTTGTCATTGGGAAGTTGCAAGGCACGGTTCAAAAGACCCAGCCATTTCCTGGTCAAGTATATGATGCGTGTCTAGGTGGGAATTCTGCTGCCTGTCCATGCTAATGTAATCATCCCTTCCATTGCTAGGGGACACCCCCTTCCAGTGCTGGCTCTGTAGCGCCAAGTTTAAAATCAGCTCGGATCTGAAGAGGCACATGATCGTGCACTCGGGGGAGAAGCCTTTCAAATGCGAGTTCTGCGACGTCCGCTGCACCATGAAGGCGAACCTCAAGTCGCACGTCCGCATCAAGCACACCTTCAAGTGTCTGCACTGTGCGTTCCAGGGCCGGGACCGGGCCGACCTGCTGGAGCACAGCCGGCTGCATCAGGCTAACCACCCTGAGAAATGCCCCCAGTGTAACTACTCCTGCTCCAGCCCAGCTGCCCTACGCGTGCACAGCAGGGTCCACTGCAAAGACCGGCCCTTCAAATGTGACTTCTGCAGCTTTGACACAAAGCGGCCCAGCAGCCTGGCCAAGCACATGGACAAAGTGCACAGGGAAGGGGCCAAGACAGAGAACCGGGCCCCACAGGGCAAGGATGGGCCGCGGGAGAGCGGCCCCCACCACGTGGCCCAGATGATCACCCAGAGGGCCTTTCAGTGTGACAAGTGTGGCGCCTCCTTTGTCAGGGACGACTCTCTGAGGTGCCATCGGAAGCAGCACAGTGACTGGGGTGAGAATAAGAACTCGAACTTGGTCACTTTCCCCTCAGAAAGCATTGCTTCGGGGCAGCTTGGCCCGCTGGTGTCTGTGGGGCAGCTGGAGAGCAACCTGGAGCCCAGTCGTGACCTCTAGAGCAGCGTGAAGCGGTCTTAGGAGTCTGAACAACGCCGGTGCCAGCCCCTTGTGGTGACACCATGAGGAGGACCCCTTGCCTTCTCCAGAGTTGGCAGCCCTGACCTCCCCAGCCTCCAGCAGCGGAGCAGCTGACCCAGGAGGGCAGAGGTGCCAAAGGGAGGCCACAGAGACGATTGCCCACGGTCTAGCTGCCTCCTTGGATGATGCACTGTGGCTTGGGTCATTCAAAGGTGGGAGCCACTAAGCACTCCTCTGCCCCGTTGGGGAGAGTTGCTCTGTGGGGATTGTGGTTTGAAAACTAACTGGTCTCTGGTGGAGTTATTAAGCGGGCAAACCCAGAACACCGCATCTAAACTGAGCTCTGAGGGGAAACGAGTCGTTGCTCCATCAGGGTATATGGTAAAGTTCTTCCCTAACTTGGGTATGACTGTTAGTGTTGGCCTTATGCATTTGTGTGGTATCGTTTCTGGTTTTTTTTACAATAAAAAGTGGACTCTACAGAGGGATGTGAGCGGCTTTACAATCATGCTTAGACAGGCTGTCCCCACCCCAGTGATTGATGGCAGAGGCTCCTAGGATTTCCCAGTGAGTTAGTCTCCTAGTGGAAGCGAGATGCAGTTTGAACTGATGGTGGCGCCAAAGATCAAGCTAGCCCTAACGGCCTGCCCTCCGATGGTACAGATTTTCAACCGCAAATGAAAAAAGTCAAGTCTGGGGCCCCAGGGTGTCCTGGACAGGGTCCCAGGTGAGTGAAGCGGACCAAGACTGGGGTCTTCCATGTAATACAAAGCACCCTAACTCAGTCCTCCGATCAGCCCTGTCACTTAAAGCTCCAGCGTCCAGATTGTGTAGTGGCATTTCATTTGTGTTTTAATAAATAAAGCTTGCCTAGAGATCAGAGTAAAACAGCTCCACTGGTCAGCCTTACAGACCAGGCAGTAGTCACACTAGTTGCCATAGAAACCGGGCGGCGCATGCCTTTAATCACAGTGGTGCATGTTTTTAATCCCAGTCCTAGAGAGGATTATAAAACTGGAGGAGACAGCTCTTATATAGTCTCATTCTGAGATTTCTGGAGGAAGGATCACCATTTTCCAACCAAGCTGAAGAGCCAGGGGCTGACTGTTTTGCTTTTCTGACCTCAGGCAAGTTTTATTATAGGCAGAGGCTCTATCACTGAGGCACACCCCAGCTCCTCACTGGGGGGTTCTAGGCAGGGGCGCTATCACTGAGCCCTATAGGATTCACCTGTTAGTCATCCGGAATTCTGTTTTCTGCCCCAGCTGGGCAGAAATTCGAGCACTGCCCTTGTTTGATATAAAATTGTGAGTTGGACTTGGTGAGCTAGCCTGTTATCACTTAGCAAATTTGTTTTCTAATTGCGGCACACCACGCCCGTCTACTCTCTACGCGCCACTGTACAGTTTGTGAACCGGGCAAGGGGCTAAAGATTGAAACACACAGACACAGGTCATCCTTGATGCCAGAATGCCCCAAGAATGCCCCCTTTATTGTGTTCAGGGGCAGCTTATATAGGGATAGCCACGCACCAGAAACCATTCCCCTGCCATCAGGAACTCCTGAGGGTCTCGTGCTCAGAGCAGCTGTAGGCACCCAGATCAGGGGAAAACAAGTTTACAAGAAATTCAGAATCTAAGGGTTCATAGCGCCCAACATTTAATTATTTATTTTTATTATTTATGTACATTGGTGTTCTGCCTGAATGTATGTCTGTGTGAGGGTGTCAGATTCCCTGGAACTGGAGTTGCCGTGTGTGTGTGCTGGACATTGAACCTAAGTCCTTTGGAAGAGCAGCCAGTGCTCATAACCACTGAGCCATCCTCTCTGCAGCTCCCTTGTTTTTTGCTTTTGTTTTGATTTTTGGTTTTTGTTTGTTGGGGGGGTTCTTTTTTGTTTGCTTGGGTTGTTTTGTTTTGAGACAAAGTTTCTCTGTGTAGCTTTGGAGCCTGTCCTGGAACTTGCTCTGTAAACCAGGCTRGCCTYRAACTCACAGAGATCCACCTGCCTCTGCCTCCCAAGTGCTAGGATTAAAGGTGTGCACCACCACCGCCCATCTTGTGTTTTGTTTTTGAGACAGGGTCTCTCTACTTAGCACTGGCTGTCCTTGAACTCACTACACTGACCAGACTGACCTTGAACTCATAGAGGTCTGCCCCTGCCCAGGGGATTAACGACGTCCACCACCACACTCAGCTTACTTAGCAAATTTGGATTCAAAGTACACACAGGGGAGCAGAAAGTTTAGGGTCAGGTGTTGCCTATTTTAGGCATTTGGGGCTACAAAGGCTCCCTTGCAACCACTCAGCTCTGCACTGTTTTTCAGAATTTAGATTTTTTTTATATGTATAATGTTTTGTCTGCATGTATGTCTGTGTACTACATATGTGCCAGGTGCCTGTGGAGGTCAGAAGGCATTCAGAAAGATCCCTTAGAACTAGAGTTAACAAATGATTGTGGGCTGCCATGTGGGTGCTGGGAACCAACTTGGGTCCTACGCAAGAGCAACAAGTGCTCTTCCGAGCAATGTCTGCGGCCACAGCTTTAACACAAAATCAACCAAAGGTGGCAAGACAGAATGAGCAAGTCATGCAGTGAAATGCCATGGAAACAGGTCACTACCCCGCCACCCGACCCCTCCGGAACAGTTGTTTGAGCTAAATCGACAGAAAAATGACTTGCAGAATGCAACAGAAGAGGCCAGACTCACAGGCGTTCATGAATTGGGTTGACAGAAAATACAGTCGAGTTTGCTGGTTTTTTTTTAATTTTAATAAATTTTTAAAAGGACTTTCAGCTGGGTGTGGTGTTGCAGGCTATAGTCTAAGAAAATGAGTCTATGCCAGCCTGAGCTACATTGTCTTCCTCAAAAAAAAAAAATGAAGGTATAGAATAGCTCAGTTGAAGAACTTGCCCAGTGTGCTCAAAACCCTGGTCTAGTCTTGAACTCCACACACACCAGGCAAAGGTGTGTACTGGAATCCAGCAGTGAGGAGGTGGAGACAGGAGGATTAGAAATTCAAGGTCCTCATTAGGAGAGACTGAGGCCAGCCTGGGGTACCGGAGCAGACCGATGCATACCTACAATCCTAGCACGGGATATGAGGGTCGTGAGTTAAAGGCCAGCCTGAGCTACAGAGCAAGGCCCTGTCTCAATGGGGGTAGGGGAGATATAGAGTCTTGGAAGCGCTTTGGGAAGGGCTGTTTCATGCCAGCTAGGGTCCGGGCTGCGTGCTGGAAAACTGGCTTCCTCTTCTCTTTATTCCTCTCAGTTGTAAAGTCTTCCAGGCTGAGCTAGGAGCCCATAGGGCACAAACTCTCGCTCCTTCACTGGGGGTCCAAGAAGGAAGTTGCCTCAACTCTTGGTAGCATCACCACCAGGTGACACTTAAACCCCGACTCTGGGTTACCCTGACTGCCCCTAAGAATCCGCTCCAGAGCTGGAACCAGGACGTTAGCATCAAGTCCAAGGTGAGGGGCCGCAACCCAGGCTCCAAGTCTGTTGTTTGTGATTCTTCTTTCTCTGCTCTTCCCTCCCTTCCTCCTCCGCCTCTTCTTTCTCAGATAGTCTCACATAGCATGTATCTCATGTCAGCCTCTAACTCCCTAGGTAGCCAAGGAAGACCTTGTGCTCACGATCCCCACCCTCCCAACTCTACCTCCTGAATGCTGGCATTATAGGCACACAGCACCAAGCCAATTTGCAGGGTTCCGCGTATGCTAGGCAAGCAGTCTACCAAGGAAGCCACATCCCAAGCCCTGAGAGTGTGTGTATCATTAGCACAGTTGCCAGAAGAGGATATTAGATCCACTATTGCTGTAGTTACAGGCCATTCAGGGTGGGTGCTGAGAATCAAACTCAGGTTCTCTGAAAGAGCAGCAAGAGCTCCTTAACCACTGGGCCATCTCTCCAGCCCCAAGCAATATTTCCTAAGTGTGAGTGAATAACAGCCCGTGAGTCACCACTTTGCTCCTGTCCCAGGATTTGCTTGGAAATTAGGATGAGATGGGGTCCTGCAAACGTACGCAGAGTTCCTGTGTATAAAGTATGTAGAGCTGGTTTATGTAGGGTTAGTGCTCTCTCTCTCTCCTTCCTTTCCTCCCTCCCTTCCTCTCCCTCTTTTTCTCTGCCCCCCTCCCCCGTGTGTGTATGCGGGCAGATGTACATGTGTGACCAGAGGTTAACCGTGGATGTTATTTTTCCTCAGATGCCATCCGGGCTTTGAGACAAGGTTTCTCACTGATGTGAAGCCCAGTGCACAGGCTAAGCTGGCCAATCATCCAGCCCAGGGATCCTCCTGTTTCTGACCCTACTCCTCTCAACCCTCACCCCCAGTGGCCCCACTCCTGGCATTTTTTTTTCTCCCTGATATTGTCTTAGCCCAGCCTTGAACTTTCTATGTAGCCCTGAGGTTAGTCTTCAACTCTTGTTCCTCCTGCAGAGTAAGAAATATGTGTCCTGCCCCCCCCCATTTCATTTATATGTGAGAGAAGAGACATTCATGCCACATGCATACAGCACCATGCAGGCCAGAAGACGGCATCAGATTTCCTGGGGATGGGACTTCAGGCATTTGTGAGCCCCCTGACAAGGATGCAGAGAACTGAATTCGGGTCCTTTAGAGGAGTGCGTACAGGCAGGGATCCACTGAGCGGTCTCTCCAGCACTGCACGAACTCCTGGCTTCTTTGATGTGGCTTCTAGGGACAGAGCTAGGATCCCCACGGTTGTGTGGCTGTCACTTTCCCAACTGAGCCATCTTCCCAGCCTCCAGTTTCGGTTTTGAACAGGTTTGTGTAACAAGGTTTGTCTTAATCACTGAGATTTCAGCCCCACCTTTACCAGGTGCCCGAGGCCAACACCCAGCCCCTCCCTGATCCTATTCACGGGAAGCGGACGAACGTGTTACTCTCCACCTTCTCTGTCCCTGCCCAGAGCTTCCCACCTCGTCTCTACGGTCAGTAGCGGTCCTTAGAGTGACAAATCTGGGTATGTGGTGACAGAGCAATCCCAAAGAAACTTCTTTTTAAAAAATATCTTCTCGGCAGAGTGTGTATGTCCAGCACATTCAGTGTGAGTGCTGGCCTACCTGAGCGCCAGTGTGACCCGTGACCAAACGCGGTCAGTCACCGCACTCCGCTGCACCTTCCGCCCCAGCGGCATTCATCTCCTAGTTGAACAGCCAAGCCCTTTGACCAACAGCTGCTTTCCCTCAGGCCCTGGGAATCCCTGCTCCGCTTTCCCGGAAGCCACCTGCTGTGATAAGCTAATGGGCTGAGCGTCGGAAACCCTGCCTCTGGCTGGCTTTCACCCCTGGCTGGGGGCTCTCTATCTGCCTTTTCCCTGTGTCCACCTCTTCAACACCAGGCTCTGGGTGTAAACTCTAGGAAGGACGGCGTGTGTGCCCCTTCCCTTGAAGACCGCTAGAAAATTGCTTACTGGTATTTCCTTGTCTCCATCCAATCTCATGGTCATTGTGCTGCAAAAGGATGCTGGGAGGCAGCTCTGTGGCTTCTTAAAGCCTGGAAGAGACTCGACTGTCATCTACACTCTGAGGGCAGGGTGGGCTTATTAACCTTGGAACTGGCCTACTCCTTTGTGTGTCTGGGCATACACATGCCTGTGCCTGTTCCTGGGGAGAGGTGTGCACATGTGTGTGCATATACACCTAGAGGTCAGGGGTCAACCCTCAGGTCTTATTCCTTGGCCGTTGTCCATCTTTTTCATATTATTTTTTAATGTTCTTGTTACACCCCCTTGACACCCCCCACACATCTATCTTTCTCTGTCTGTCTGTGTCTCCTTGTGGCTCTCTCTCTCTCTCTGGGTCTTGTGGGGGTGGGGGAAGCATGTGTGGGCCACCTCTTCAGTGTTGAGATCAAAAGACAACTTGCAAAAGTCAATCCTCTCCTTCCACAGTGTGGTTCTTGGGACTGAAATCAGGCCACCAGGCTTAGCAGCAAGCTCCTGTACCAGCTGAGCCATCTCGCCAGCCCCCATCTGCACTTGTTTTCGCCTCCAGGAGGCAAACATGACTTGGGTTTTATTGGTGAGCACTTGTGACTTTTGTAGGTCGGCAGACAAATGCAAGGAATCAAATTCTGTGTGACAAGGACTGGGCCTGTAGCTGCCGGAGTTGTGGTCCTTGGAGGCTAGTTTAGGCTGTTACCTCTTAGCTCCTAAATATAGCACTTTCTTCTTCTCCCTGGAGGCAGGCGGTAGCTGTCAGTTACAGCAGGGAAGCTTGTAGTTTAGCCTCTGGTGGGATGACTTAACAAAGCTCTTTGGATGCTGAGTGGCCAGTAGTGTGGGACTCTGAGCTGCCTTTTTCTTCCTCCTCCTCCTCCTCCTCTTCTTCCCAGAGACAGGGTTTCTCTGTGTAGCTTGGTTGTCCTGAGATTCACTCTATAGACCAGGCTAACCTCGAACTCAGATCCTTCCACCTCTGCCTTCAGAGCGCTGGGGTTGAAAGTGTGTGCCACCCCACTGGCTAAAATGGGCTGCTTCTTAATTCAAAGCCAGGTGTCATGCCTTAAATCACAACACCCAGGAAACCAAAGCAGAAGGATTTCCATGAGTTCCAGGCCAGCAAAGACTATCTAGATAAGGCCCCCCATCTTAAAAAAAAAAAAAAGATTGGGGGAGGGGTGTACTTCCAAATTGATGAGCTTAATTAAAATTTCTGACCTTAGGTCAGCAAGACGGCTCATTGGGTAAAGGTGCTTGCTGCCAACACCAACAATCTGTGACCCACAGAGTGGGAGGAGAGAGCCAAAGCCCTCAGATCATCTCCTGACCCTCACATGCATCCCACCATACACACAACATATGATATTTTTTAAGGCAAATATGGTGGTACACACCTTTAATCCCACTACTCTGGAGGTAAAAAACAGGCAGATCTCCACATAGTGAGACCCTGTCTCACAAAATAAGACAAAACAAACAAACAAAACCATAAATAAAAACTGTGAAAATGGGTGTGCACAAGGGCCGCACAGCAGCATCGTGCAGGGGAACAGGTACAACCAAAAGTCTGAGAAGAGAGCAGTTCCCTTGTCAGGTCACACTACGGGTACTGAGTACACAGGCCTTCAAAGGAACGGGGACCCACTTGCATTAGCAATCAGAGTGGCTCAAAGGCCATTGCTAAAAAGAAAAGAAAAGCAAAGGACAAGGCAGTGGCCCAGAACCCCCTATTTTCATGTATTCTGTGTGCATATGCACATGTGTAGGTGTGTGCACATATGTGCCAAGGAACACGTGTGAAGGGGAGAGGACGATTTGCTGTCTGTTCTCTCCTCCCATCACATGGGTCTGGGGATCAAGCTCAGGTCATCAGGCTTGGCAGCAAGACGCTGCTGAGCCATCTCGCCAGCCCCACACCCTTACTAGTTTGTTGGTTTGTTTGTTTTAAAGATTTATTTGTTATGTTTACAGTATCCTGCCTGCATGTACACCTGCAGGCCAAAAGAGGGCCCCAGATCTCATTACAGGTGGTTGTGAGCCATCATGAAGTTTCTGGGAATTCAACTCAGGACTTCTGAGCAGACGGTGCTCTTTTTGTTGTTGTTGTTGTTTCCCGAGACAGGGTTTCTCTGGCTGTCTTGGAACTCGCTTTGTAGACCAGGCTGGCCTCGAACACAGTGAGATCCACCTGCCTCTGCCTGCCAAGTGCTGGGATTAAAGGTGTGAGCCCCCACCGCCTGGCTCAGCCAGTGCTCTTAACCTGTGAGCCATTTCTCTGCACCCTTTACTGTTTTAAAACCACATAGAGCCAGACAGTGGCAGTGCACACCTTTAATCCCAGCACTCTAGAGGCAGAGACAGGTGGATCTCTGTGAGTTCGAG
>LOEQ01000751.1:629384-639429 GCA_001685075.1 Bramus lutescens | reverse complement strand
GCTGGCGCGGACACTCTGAAGGCCTTAAGCAACCATGTGTCTCAGCAGGTATCCGTATCCCAGCAGGTGTCCGCTGCTGTGGCTCTGCTCAGCCAGAAATCCTCAAACCCAGCCCTGTCTCTAGATGCCTTGAAACCAGCCAAACTACCTCATGCCAGTGTCCCCTCTACAGCCAGCTCCTTGTCCTCAGGGTTTTCGCCCTTCGCCTTGAAGCCTGATGGAACTCGGGTTCTCCCAAACTTCATGTCTCGCCTCCCAAGTGCCCTGCTACCTCAGACCCCGGGCTCTGTGCTTCTTCAGAGCCCCTTCCCCACTGTGGCACTCGACCCGTCCAAGAAAGGAAAAGGGAAGTCCCCAAACATCTCTGTGTCTGCGTTGGACGCCAAGGCCAAGGACGAAGCCATCCTCGGCAAGCACAAGTGTAAGTACTGTAGCAAGGTTTTCGGGACCGATAGCTCCCTGCAGATTCACCTCCGCTCCCACACCGGAGAGAGACCTTACGTGTGCTCTGTCTGTGGTCACCGATTCACCACCAAGGGCAACCTCAAGGTACACTTCCATCGACACCCTCAGGTGAAGGCAAACCCGCAGCTGTTTGCTGAATTCCAGGACAAAGTGACACCAGGCACCGGCCCCCCCTTTGCACTCTCTGTCCCCACCCCTGTAGATGAATCGAGTCTCTCTGGAGACACCGAGCCTGTCCATGTCTTGGGAACCCCTCCCATAAGGCTACCTCAGAAGCTCCCTCAGGGGCCCAATCCCAAGGACCTCATGGGTGGCTCCTTGCCCAATGACATGCAGCCAGGGCCTTCTCCAGAAAGCGAGGTGGGACTTCCACTACTTGGGGTGGGACTGGTGCACAATCCCCCAAGGGTTGGGGGCTTCCAGGGAAGTGGGACCCCGGAGTCAGGATCAGAGACTCTGAAATTGCAGCAACTCGTGGAGAACATTGACAAAGCCACTGCCGACCCCAACGAATGTCTCATTTGTCACCGGGTACTCAGCTGTCAGAGTTCCCTCAAGATGCATTACCGGACCCACACAGGGGAGAGACCCTTCCAGTGTAAGGTCTGTGGTCGGGCCTTCTCTACCAAAGGCAATCTGAAGACACACCTTGGGGTACACCGAACCAACAACACCGCCATAAAGACACAACATTCGTGCCCCATCTGCCAGAAGAAGTTCACCAACGCTGTCCTGTTACAGCAGCACATCCGAATGCACATGGGTGGCCAGATTCCCAACACGCCCCTGCCAGAAAGCCCTTGTGACTTTACTGGTCCTGAGCACATGGTCATGGGCGAGAATGGCAATGCCAGTGCTCTTGGCCAGGAAGACACGGTGGAAAGGATTGAAGCAGATGGCGTCTGTTCCCAGGATGTCCCTAGTGGCTCTGCCAAAGTCTCTGCATCAGTTCCCAGTGCCCACCTGGTGTCACCCATTCTGGGCTTTTCTGTGATGGCTTCCCTGGATAATCAGGGGAAAGGGGCTCCTCCCCCTCTGGTCCTACAGCGACAGAGCAGCCGGGAAAATGGCCCACTGGAGAGTGACAACTGCCTGACCAATGACTCGTCCTCACTCCTGGGTGAGCAGGAATGTCAGAGCCAAAGCCCAGATGCCGCGGAAACCATGTGCTTCCAGGCAGTGTCCCCTGCCAATAGCCAAGCAGAAAGTGTCAAGTCCCGGTCTCCTGAGGTGAACAAGACCGAGGGCATCGAGAGCTGCCGCATTGACACGGAAGGTGATGCAGCTTTGGATTTCACTTAATGTCCCTTTTGGGCTCAAGGTCACCAGAAAAAGAGCCTGGGTTGAACTTTCTGTAGGGCAATTAGCTATTCTGTACTTCTGGGTAGAGGGCTCTGATAATTGCCTCTGTCCTAGTAATTGGTAGACTCTATTATGGGTCATGTGGACAACATGGATGTTGGGTTTGTCTTTTTTTTCTTTTGACCCCATGGGTAGGTATATTTGAGGAAGTAGGTACTGTTTGGGCCACAAAAAATCAAGCAGTAGTTGCTTGGAACTGAGGGTCCAGTTCTGAAACAGTGTTCATGTATGAAGACGATACCTTATGTTAGATGTGTCAAGTGATGTCCATTGATCCAGAGTACTTCATTAGAATCACAGAAAATGCCTAGGTTTGGTATGACGGTGCCTTCATTGTGCTGCTGGGATTTTAACCTAGGCTAGTCTTTCTCTGGTCCACAGCCCCCCAGCCTTCATCCTTTTGGTGTTTTTTCTTTTCAGATAAGGTATCACTATGTAGACCAGGATGACTTCAGACTTGATCAACCTGCCTTCTCGCCTCTTAAGTGCTGGGGTTGAAGGCATGCACCACCATATCTAACTTTCTTTTTCAGGGTTTTGAGGATACCGGCCTGAATTCATTATACAGTCAAAGCAAACCTTGAACTCAGATCCTCCTGCCTCTACTTCCCAATGAAGTAGCTGAGATGATATCTTATTCCAAGACTTGGATGTTATCTGCGTACTTTTGTTACTCATACCTTACACCAGAAGAAGGGCAAAGTTTCCTAAGTGTTTGAGTTTTGTTTTCTGTGTAAATAAGCTCAAAAAGGTTAGCTTGGTGATTGCTTAAGCACTTGCCACTGAGCTCACAATCTGAGTTCAGGTCTCCATGTAAAAGGCTAGGCATGCTGGGCTGTGTTTGTAACTGGTGTTAATTGGTGGGAGAACGGCAGATCACTAAGCTCGTGGGCCAGTAGCCTAGCTAGCCCCCCTTGCTGATATTCTGGATCCATCAGAGACACTGTCTTAAAGAGCTGATTGCCAACAGGAACAACACCAAGGCTGCCATCGAACTTCCACACCAGCATGTACACATGTGCACACACTTCTAAGCAAGCTGCTGTTGAACTGTAATTTACATGAGCTACTCATCTCGCTTAGCAGACGATTGTCGTGGAGGGTTTGTTTCAGTGAGTTGGGTATTAGATGACAAAAGTTGATCTCTTCCCGCCTCTCCCCCTTTAGGTCGCACCAGCATCCCGTCACCGTTTCTCCGAGCCCAGCCCACCTATGTCAAAGTTGAAGTTCCTGGCACCTTTGTGGGACCCTCCAGCATGTCCTCAGGCATGGCACCTTTGCTCGCAGCACAGCCACGCCGACAGGCCAAGCAGCACTGCTGCACGCGCTGTGGAAAGAACTTCTCATCTGCCAGTGCCCTTCAGATCCACGAGCGGACACACACAGGCGAAAAGCCCTTCGTCTGCAACATCTGTGGGAGAGCCTTCACCACCAAAGGCAACCTGAAGGTGGGTTCTGACGGATTGGTCTGTGGCCTCTGTGGGTAGAAAACATCAACCAGTTTGTGTCTTGGGCCTTTTAATTTTGAACACAGCAATCCCAGAGGCAGAAGCAGGGGGATTCTCTTGAGTTGGAGGACCAACATGATCTACATAGCAAGTTCCCAGGCCAGCTAAGGCTACATAGTGAGACCCAGTTTCAAAAAAAGGGGGTGGTTAGGGGCTCGGGTGCAGCATAGTGCCATAGTGATGGGTTAATAATTACAAGCTCCGGGCTCCAGCCGCAGCACCACTGAAAAGGGGGAAACCTATTGCAGTCCCGCCTTTATTCTAGCACCGGGGAGGCAGAGGCAAGTGGATCTCTGAGGCCAGGCTAGAGCATAGCTACATCTCAGCCAGCACGTGAAGCTTTTGTTTTGGGAATAAAGGTGTTCCAGGCTTGCTCCAACACATTGAGCTTGAACTCATGATCTTGCTGGAACCTCCTGACTGCTAGTGTGACAGACCTGCCACCAAACCTAGTTTTTATTTAGTGTCTTGTTGAGAACCCAGAATCTTGTGATTGCTGGGTAAGGACTCTAGCAACTGAGTTCTAGCCCTAGTCTGTTGTGTGTGTTTCTTCTTTTTTTCTTTGCTGTTTTGTTTTTACTTTTGTTTTGTCTTGTGTTTTTTCCAGACAGGGTTTCTCTATGTAGACCAGAATGGCCTTGAACTCAGAGACCCACCTGTCTCTGCACTAGGACTCCAGACACCACACCATGCCCAACTGTTTTGTGTCTCATGTAGCCTAGGCCGGTTTAAACTCATGGTCCTCCTGACTGCTGGGATTGTGGCTGTGAACCACCTAGCCATCTTCTTTTGTGGGTACAAGTGTTTTGCCTGCATGTATGTATGCACCACAGCTGTGCCCTGTTCTAATGGAGGTTAGAGGAAGGTTGTCAGATACTTGTGTTTGAGCTCTCATGTGTGTTCTGGAGTCAAACTCAGGCCCTGCAAGAGTAGCAAGTGCTCCTAATTGCTCCATCCTCTCTAGTTCTAAACTGTGATGCTCTTGAGCTTGGTGTGGGATAGAGCATTGTGGCGAGTCACACTTGTAATCCCAGTATTCTAGATAATTCAAGGCTAAAAGCATTTGCTGTTCTTGCAGAGAACCTGAGTTCAGTTCTCAGCACCTGTGTGAGTTGCCTTTCACCACCTGGTGTTGGAGACTTAAACACTGGCTTATTTCAGGAGTCTGTCTGATCTCCTGCATTTCCAAAAAAACGATTATGACTGGCCAGGCGGTAGTGGCGATGCACGCCTTTAATCCCAGCACTTGGGAGGCAGAAGCAGGTGGATCTCTGTGAGTTTGAGGCCAGTCTGCTGGGGTGTGGCTGGTCCTGAGGTGCTTGCCTAGTATTCATACAGTCCTTGGGGTGTCCCTAGCACATTCTAAACCAGGCTTGGTGGTTCCAGTTCTTTGGAGGTGAAGGTGTAGGGGTGGGGAGAGTGGATAGTCAATGTCAGAAAGTCTTTGTCTCTTGTTATTGTTTGGTTTATTATTTGTTTTTCAAGACAGGGTTTCTGTGTGTAGCCTAGGCTGTCCTTGAACTCACAGAGGTCCGCAGGCTTCTGCCTTCCAAGTGCTGGGATTGAACACCACCATTGCCTGACTTAAATTACCTTTTAAGTAATATTTCCACTTGCATATTTGTGAGATTGACATGTAGTGAGAGGTACACCTGTCCTTTACCCCACAGTGGGGTAAAGTAACAAAACCTGGGGGCAAGAATCTCAATGCGGACAGTCTGCTTACAGAGCTTTTCCACGTCACTGCTACTCAGTAACAGGTTTGTAAGCTCAGACGTGAACACTTGCATGATGTCTCGTGTAGTAAGCATTTCTGTAAATGCACCCATGGATGGCTAGGCAGATGGCGGCTGGAGAGTATTCCCTACCCTTATTAATGTTGGTAGGGGCGGGCATTGGCCAAAGATGTCCTCTCTCTTTCCCCAATACATGTACAAAAATCCTCTCAAACCGTCAGATACCTGAATTTATTTTTCTGGCTTGATAACAGGGTCTTACTCTGTAGCCTAGGCTGCCCTTGAACTCAAGGCCCTCCTCCCTCTCAAACTTGTCCACCACCCCTGGTCCAATTTCTAAGAAAAGGATTGGTATCTTAGGGAGGTGGTTGACTTAGGCTTTCGACCAGGCAGGGGATTTTATCTGTTGTAACCCTCTCTTTGCTGACCCCCCCAACAGGTACACTACATGACACATGGGGCCAACAATAACTCTGCCCGCCGGGGCAGGAAGCTGGCCATAGAGAACAGCATGGCTGTGCTAGGTGCCGAGGGAAAGAGAATGCCCGAGATGTTCCCTAAGGAACTCCTTCCCCCGGCGGCTGCAGTGAGTGTGGACCCCACCACGTGGAACCAATATACCAGCGTCCTCAATGGGGGCCTGGCCATGAAGACCAATGAAATCTCTGTGATCCAGAGTGGAGGCATCCCCACCCTGCCAGTGTCCCTGGGGGCCAGCTCTGTGGTGAGCAATGCCACACTTTCCAAGCTCGATGGCTCTCAGTCGGCTGTGGGCGGGACCGTGGAGAAGCCTGCTGTTTCCGATGGTGTGGCCAAGCACCAGTTTCCCCACTTTCTGGAAGAAAACAAGATCGCAGTCAGCTAAAGGGGGAGCTCGTGCAGCTGGAGTGAGATCGGCTTCATTCTTTAGTTTCCTTGACCATCTCCTGCTTCCCTTCCTTATACACAAGTGATGTTTACTATTGTGACCACAGCCTTGGGCAGTCCTACAATCTCATCTTGCTATGCTGCTTTCCAAAAAAGAAAAAAAGAAACAAAAAAAAAGGAAAATTGAAAAACAGGAAAAAAAATCCACCAAAACAGACTAAGTTTTGCAAAGAAGCGGGTTTTGAAGAGTAGCTTTGTTCCTTGGGACAGACTGTATCCTAGAAGCTTTGTGTGGCCTTGTGGCTGTTTCCAAATGCTGTCACCTGTATCAAAGTGAAACAGTTGGGGCAATTGGCCCACAGTGGAAGTGACAGCTCACCTCAGTCCAGGGGAGAGAGTGCTGTCTGCTTCCATGGTGACTAATGCGGGTAATGGACATTTTTGTGGGGACCTGGCTTATCTGCCTCCTAGCCCTGTATTCTCATCTTCTGTTTGAATGTACTTTCAGAGAAAGGAGGAAGAGACCTCAGAAAACTAAGCTGGTCCATTTAGCCCACTTCCTTGAACCCTAGGTCCTTTGTACGACACCCTCCACAAACTCCCTAGAGAGCCTACCACTTAGTCTGCTGCTTATTTAAAAGATTTGGAGCCCCAAGAGTGCCACCCGCTCCCCATTTCTCCCACAGATCACCTTCTTCCCAGACCCTGGAGTGAATGGGGTCCAGAGCGAGCACCTCAGGTGATTTCATGTGGCTCCTCAGTGCCTGTTGCATTGTGGGACTGCAGTTCCCTCCTCCGGGACCAGGACCAGGCGAGTCTTGAGCAGCTCCTCTTTTTCTGTTTGAATTTCCTTGAGTCTTGAAGACTTTTCACACCACCCGCCCTCTTGTGAAGGTTATAACTTTGAGACAGGCAAGTCTTGGGTGTGAGGACTTTAATTTATCTACCTCATTTATTTTTATTTTTGTAGCCAAAAAGTCTGTTTTGCTATTTGGTGACCGCAAAGTATTCCCGGGTCTTAAACCTAAGAGTTAATGTGGTGAGAAGGGCCAGATGTTCAGGATGTCCCCTTGGTGTTGTGCTCTTTTCTTTTTTTTAAATTACATTTTTTGTGCGTATAATAATTTTGAGCAGCTGTTGTAACAGTGTTCTGATGGTTTAAAGGGGGAGGAGGGACTTTTCACTAGCTCCTGGGTAGATGTCTTCCTGCCCTGTGGAATGCCGTTGCCAAAATGAGGATGGAGGCTCGTCCGCCAGTTTCCTTTCCTCTGTTGTTGCACCTGATTTTAGGATCCAAAACTTTTTTTTTTTTGTCAAGTTGTGCCTTTCCTTCTGGGATTGTACGTGAACCCTGTGATAAAGTGCTCGCTGGTTCTCCTGTTCAGCTGTTTACACTGTGAAGTGGATATTGTTACAGAGAACACACCAGCNGTGGCTTTCTCACACCCTGTGAATGAATGTGTGAACTACGCTGTAGTTTTACCTGCTGAAGCTGTCCAAAAATAAACTTTGAATGTTTTTTTCTCCCACCACGTTTATGTGTAAGTCCCCCACCCATGTTCTGCTGGCATAGCACTCCCCTGGCCCTTAAAAGTCAGAAGTGCATATAGTTGGGTCCATCCTGGACCTCTGTGTTGTGTGGGGTGGGGCGGGGGCATGGAGTCAGCCTGCTGCTTGGTGCCTCCTTTTCCTGGGTGTGTGTGTGTGAATGTTGAGTGTCATTCTTTAGGTGCTGTGTCCACCTTGGATGTATTCATTTTGCAGTGTGTGTGCACACACACGTGTGCATGTGTGGTCATCATTGAGGTGTGGAGACCTTAAACCTTGGCCAAAAGGATGGGCAGCTTGCACATTTTTATTTAAATGAATAAAGTTCTGGGGAAAACAGCCCCTAGCATAGCAAACAACAGCAAATACCAAAATCTAAAAATCTGCATTCTAATACTAAAATGTGTTTGGCCTTTTTTGGGATAGAAATCAACTTCTAACAAATTGGACTAGTCCCTGTCTTATCTGCTCCCCACCCTACAGCCCCTAGGCTAAGCAGAACTCTCAGACTGCAAGGTGATATGTTGAAATGAATTTACAGACCAAGCCAGGCATAGCTGATAACAAGCCCTCAGCTGATGGGGCCATCTGCATTTCCGTCACAGTTCTTTGTTATTAACAAAAGAGCTCAAAGCTAATTCAGGTCTAGGTCACCCTGAAGGGTGGATTGGAGAGACTGCCAGTCATCTCAAGGTTTCCAGTGAGATTGTCACTTTGACTAGTATCTCATATCTGAGTTCCTGGACTGTTCCAACCCTTAGAACTAGGGAGATGGAATCTTTCTTGGTTTCTCCTGTACTTCCTGGAACACTTTCTTGAAAGAGCACTATTTAAAATGCTAGTTTAAAGCCAGGTGTGAGCCCACACCCATAATCCTAGCCCATGGAATAGAGGAAAAAAGGATAAATTCAAGGCCAGACTGGTTCCATCCTAGTTATAGAGTGTGGCCTAGGAAACACTGCTTTCCAGCAACAAAAGTGGGGCCGGGATTGGGTTATTGACACTGGCTGTGTTCCAAACCTATCCTAGTCCTAGACAGAAAGATCAGGAATTCGAGGCCAACATGGGACCCTGGCAGTGGTGCACAGGCTACACAGAGAAACCTTATCTCAAAAAAAGTAAAAGAACTTAAAATCAACTAGAAGTCTCTTTGACTGGGTAGTGCACACCTTTAATCCCAACAGTCGGGAGGCAAAGGCAGGTGGATCTCTGTGAGTTTGAGGCCAGCCTGATCTACACAGTGAGTTGCAGGCCAGTTGAAACCTTGTCTGAGAAGGTGGGGACCGATGGGAAATGGGGAGGATTTGCTCTCTTACTGTAATGGATCCGCTTAAATGCACTGAGCCCTGACTGTGTGCCATGCGATCTATGGTGTGTGTGTGTCTTAGTGCTGAGGATCAAACCTAGGACCTTTCCCTGAAGTACCATGCTGGAAGAGAGCAGGCAGTAAGCAGACCAGGCCAGCTGGTAGAAGAATGCTGTTTCCTCCTCAGGTTCTTCTGATGGGGAATGTCTTTGGCACCTTAGTCACGTGTTTTGGTGGGTATCTTCATAGCTGCTCCTTGCTCCTTGCCCAGACCCAGAGACATTGGATGACTCCCTACCGGCTGGAGAAACTAGTGTGAAAGGCTGGGACCCTGACAGGAAACACCAGTGAGATTGTTCCTCATATTGTTCTAGCATAGTGGGTTTATGCTCCTTACATGGTGTTACATCTTGAGGGGCTTGAGACACACCGTTTAAAAAAAGATTTTTATGTATTTTCAGTCTGTGTGTTTTGCCTGCGTGTATGTCTGCATATGTCTGAGTACTGACAATGGCCAGAAGAGGGCATCAGTTCCCCTGGAATCAAACTACAGCCACCACTTGACATGGGTGCTGGGAATTGAACCCAGGTTCTTTACAAGTGCAGCTAGTGCTTTTAATCCCTGAACTGTCCCTCCAGCCCACTATCTGCTTTTTTTTTTTTTTGACACATGGGTTTCTTCTGTGTATCCCTGGCTGTATTAGAACTGGCTCTGTAGACCAGGCTGGCCTTGAACTCAGATCACCTGCCTCTGCCTCCCAAGTGCTGGAATTAAAGGAATGCACCACCAATTCTGGCTCCTATATGCTAATTTTTTGGAAGGTTTGTTTTTATTATTTTTAACTAGCATATGCCTGCGTGAGTGTATGCCACGTGTGTGCAGGTTCTCTGACAGGCCTGAAAAGGGTTTGGGATCCTCTGGGGCCCAAGCTGCAGGTGGGTCAAGCAGAGGTGGCTGTTTGCTCTTAAATGCTGAGCCTATCTCTGCAGCCCTGGAGTTTTCTCATTTTCACAATAACCTTTTAGAGAGACAGACTACACAACGCAGGCCCTGTGCAGGCGATCATGGTGGAGTAGGACTGTGTCTAGAGATCTGGCCCCTACAGCGATGTGTAAGGATGTTTGGGTGAAGAAGGCACAGCTTTAAGTCTGTGTGATTGAGATTGCAGGAACGCAGGTGGAGAGAGGGGCGTGGGTGGTGGTGCAAGACGGCGTGTGGGAATCTGGAAACCTGTACGTCCTCCGACCCCGCG
>LOEQ01000751.1:592741-603314 GCA_001685075.1 Bramus lutescens | reverse complement strand
GTCCCTGCGAGCAGGCCTGTGGAGTCCTCAGGGTTTCCTGTATGGCTTCTGGCCCTGGAACAACCTAGTGGCTTGCGGCGGTTATTGGCTGTGGCACCTGTCTGTATCCCAGCATGCTCCACCCAGCTGAGTTTACTGGAATGAGGATGCTATTTTTAAGAAAGAGCATTGTGTTTCATCATGGAAATTTTGAGCTTCTGAGCAGGCAGCTGGCTGGCTGGCTCTGCTTTAGGGTCCTGCTACACATGGACCCCATGGGCTTAGCTCTGACCCTGAGCATCCCACCCAGACCCGACCTGCAGGAGGAAGGGGAAAAGGAGGGTCCGCAGCGGACCGGGCATCATGTGAGTCACAACAGCTGTATCTGGCTGGTTTCACTTTGCTTGGTGATATCGCAGGGGGGAATTTCCTCCTCCCAGCCTGTGCATACAGGAGCATGGAGTGAGCATCCCAAATGTGGATGTGGGGCTTTCACTATAGCCTTAGGGGGCTCGTGATGGTCAGGTCCCCTGTTTACAAGCTCTCATGAAGTGGCTTCTCACGGTGGCTTTACTGTGCTGGTGGTAGAGCCCCATGTGTTCCTTGGCTTGTGTGAGGTGACTGGGAGCCAGGATCAGGGTGCTGGAGGGTTGGTGCCAATAACCAGTGCTTTGGGAAGAGCTGGACAGGGAGTGGCTCTCTGGTCCTTGCTCTTGCAGCCGGCCACTGGCCCATCTCCAGGTTCTCTAGGTACACACAGACATGGCCTTTCCACCTTGTGCCTTTAATGTTTACTAAAAAGAGAATAGTTGGCATGGGGATAAGATCCCCCACTGTTCTTTATGTAATAGTCTTGATGGAGTGGGGACCCTCACAGGTCAAGATCAGAGCTGGCTGTTGCTCATATCTTGGCTTATGGTCTTCATTCTGCACCCTCTGCTCCCATCTGTAAAATGTACAAAAACCATAATAATCCTTCCTGAAGTATATAAAGTTTCTTAGCTTAAATATTTTTTATTTTTCAGTGAATGCTTTTTTGAAATAATTTTGGGTTTTGGGATTGCATTAATTATGTTTCTGGATGGTGTGATTAAATACCTAACAAAGCTGCTTGGCAAGGAAGGCTTTGTGTTCAGCTTATAGTCCATCAAGGTGGGGAAGCCATTGCCACCAGTGTGAGGCAGCTGGTCACACAGTGTCCACAGTCAGGATGCAGAGACCAGCGAGTGCCGGTGTCCAGCAGGATCTCTCCTTTCTGTTCAGTTTGGGAGCCTGTGATGCAGCTGTCCCCATGCCACTCCTGGGGCCGCCCACATTTAGGGTGGTTCTTCCCACTTTTATTCACCCCATCTAGAAACTCCCTCATGGACACGCCCAGGGGCTTGTTTCTGTGTGTTCCTGAATCTTCCCCAGTAACTATTACAGGGATGCAGCACCTTCTCTTTGGACCACTGTATCTTAGGTCTGGAGGTTGGTTGTTATCCCAGCTTTGGTGGCTGTAGCCCTGCCCTGGCCAGGACCCTATAAAGAAGAAGCATTTGAGGCGAGTGGACGTGTGTGGGTGTAGCTGTGATGTGTGTGTAGGTTTGGCCTTGGTGTGACTCTTCACGGGTGGGCACGTGTGGGCATGACTTAGATGTGTGGGTAGAGTCTTGATGATGTGAGTATGGCCTTGATAACATGGGCATGGCCTTGATAGAATGTGGGCGTGGCCCTGATTTTGAGGACTTATCTTTCCCGTAGGTGCTGTGAGTGGCTAAGATGCTGCGGTGGAGGGGAGCCCAGGCCCCGTACTGTCTGGTTGGGACACCCGGAGAAGAGGGACCAGCGATACCCTCGAAATGTCATCAACAACCAGAAGTACAATTTCTTCACCTTTCTTCCCGGGGTATGTGCAGCTGCGATTTTCTTTCCCCACCATGAGTTTGTGCTGTGGTTCTAGCCTTAGCAGACTGTGGCTCCTGTGGTAGATTTTGTGAACGTTTTCTCTCTGCTGTCTTTACCACTGACCCTTTATCTTCTAAGGCCAAGAGGACTGCTCTTCCAGGGATGTCTGCCATCTTCCAGACCATGCTGTTCTCTGTTTGTTAGAATAACTTCATGTTTATTGAGTATTTTGGAAACTTAACATTATAGTCAAAATGCCAAAACAGTGATGATCAGTGGTGCTTAAATTGTTACCCTGTGCCACCACAGTGTAGGGGACTGGGCCCAGGATGTCACCACAGTGTAGGGGACTGGGCCCTGGAAGGTTGGAGACTGGAAGGACAGAGAGAAAGTTCCAACCTACCATCTAGAGAAGGAATTTAGAATTTTCTCTAATAAATGTTTCAGGAGGATGGGGGAATGGCTCATTTGGAACAGTACATGTGCAAACAGAAGGACCTGAGTTGGGATCCCTAGCATTCATATAAACCTGGACATGGTGACACACAGCTGTAATCCCAGCATTCAGGGAGCAGAGCTGGGGACTCCTGGGCTCACTGGCTAGCTTGTCTCCAAGTCAGTGAGCTACAAGGTCAGTGAGAGACCCTTCTCGAAACAAAGGTGGAGAGACAGCAACATTGGCCCTTGGCCCCCATGTACACTCACACACATGTGCACATCCATAGCAACATGTAAACACATGCCCACAAATGTTTATAGAGCCCTAAGGCTTTCCTTTGATCATGCATGAACTTGAAGCTGTGTTCACACTCTTCCCATGGATGAGCATCCGCAGATGCTTTAGGGCAAGCAGCAGCCAGCCCCCTTTCAGGAAGGAGGAAAAGTGACCATGCTTGCTATATTGTCTAGCTGACCTGAAACTCTCAATGTAGACCCAAGCTGGCCTCAAACTCACGTAGGTCCACCTCTGCTTCCCCGGTGCTGGCAGCAAAGATGTGCGCCACCACGCCCTGCTGCATTGTTTTTAGTTAGCATGTGTTATACACAGTAATGGGTCTCATGCATGTGTATCACGTATTTTCACCATTGTCAACCCCTAACCCTCTCTCTGTTGCCCCTCCTTCCCACTGATCCCGTATTCTTCCCAGGTAGCCCCCCTTCCATTTTCAGGCCTTTTCTCTTTCAGTGACTCATTGAATTTATTTATTTTATTTATTTTTTAAAATTTTTTATGATTTATTTATCTTTATTTTTATATGCATTGGTGTGAAGGTGTTAGATCCCCTGGAACTGGATTTTCAGACAATTGTGAGCTTCCATGTGGGTGCTGGGAATTGAACCCAGCGCCTTTGGAAGAGCAGTCAGTGCTCTTAACTGCTGAGCCATTTCTCTAGCCCTACTCATTGAATTTATTAGCGTTATTTATAGGCACATTGGAGGTGGCTAGTGGCTGTGCCCCTGAAGAAAGCCTCTGCCTCTCCCCAGCAGCTATTAGTTGTTGGTAGCTCTTCAGGGAGGGCGGGGCCAGTGAGTCCCTCTCCCATGGCAGTGGAAAGCTGACAGAGCCCACCTCCACTGCCTTCCTTTATGATGTTAACATTCTATTGTGGGGAGGGGACAGTGCCTTAGAGCACTTGTTGCTCATGCGGAGGACCTGGGTTTTGTTCCTAGCACCCATTTAGCAGCTTACAATCGCTCTTAGCTCCAGTTCCAGGAGCCCCAGCGCCCACTTCTTGCCTCCTTGGGTACCAAGCACACATACGGTCCAGATCTGCATGCAGGCAAAACACACATAAAATAAAACGAGTAAATTTAAAAAACTTCAATTGTGGGTCAGGTGTGAAGCACACCTTTAACTATAGCACTTGGGAGGCAGAGGCAGGGGATTTCTTTGAGTTTGAGGGCAGCCAGAATTATAAAGAGAGGCTTGTCTTAGGATTTCTATTGCTGTGAAGGGACACCATGGCCACAACAACTTGTATGAAGGAAAACATTTAATGGGGTGGCTTAGAGTTCAGAGGTTCAGTCCATTATTATGGCGTACAGGTAGACATGGTGCTGGAGAAGGAGCTGAGAGTTCTACACCTTGATCCACAGGCAGCAAGAAACAACTCTGTACCACACAGAATAGCTTGAGCATAGGAGACCTCAAAGCCCACCCCTATGGTGACACACTTCCTCCAACAAGGTTACACCTCATAATAGTGCCACTCCCTATGGGGGCTGTTTTCTGTTAAACCACCACAGAGCTCTTGTCTCAAGAAACCAAAGCAAACTGGGTGGTGGTGGCACATGCCTTTAATCCCAGCACTTGGGAGGCGGACACAGGTGGATCTCTGTGAGTTCAAGACTGGCTCCATAGCTATTGAGAAACCCTGTCTCGAAAAATCAAAAAGAGAGAGAGAGAGAAAAAAAGAAAGAAACCAAAACAAACCAACAAGCAATCATAAAAACCTAAACTTCTAGCTGACAGTGGTGGCAGATACCTTTAGTCCCAGTGCTTGGGAGGCAGAGGCAGATGGATTTCTGTGAATTCTAGGCCAGCCTGATCTGGTCTACAGAGCAAGTTTCAGGACAGCCAAGGCTACACAGAGAAACCCTGTCTCGAAAAACAAACAAAAAAAAGTTAAAAAAAAAAAAGCCCCTAAACTTTTATTGTGGAAACCAGGTGGAATTGCTCAGTGGGTGGAGTCATTTGCTGCCAGGCCTGAAAACCTGAGTTCTGACCTACATGGAAAAGAAATCAAACTGACTCCTGCATTTTGCCTTACACTGCCCCTTTAATAAAATAAAGAAGTGCAATTTTAAAATCCCATGGGTGGACATAATTTTTTTTTTTTTTTGATACAGGATTTCTCTGTGCTTTCCCTGGCTGTCCTGGAACTCATTTTGTAGACCAGGCTGGCCTCGAACTCACAGANTTTGTAGACCAGGCTGGCCTCGAACTCACAGAAATCCACCTGCCTCTGCCTCTCAAGTGCTGGGATAAATCCCATGGATGGACATTTTGCCTTCAAATTACAGCATAGTGGTGTCTCACTAGAATCCCTTTCCAAACAGAGTTTTGGATCTCTGTGAGTTCGAGGTCAGCCTGGTCTACATAGCTAGTTCTAAGCTAGCCAGGGCTACATAGAGAGACCCAGTCTCCAAAAACAAAACTAAAAGGGAAATAAGATATGGACCAGGGATGGCTCAGTGGTCAAGGCCTGTGCTGCCAAGTCTGAGGGCCTTAGTTCTGTCCCTGTGACCCATGCGGTGGGAGGAGAAAGCTGATTCCTGTGCTCACATGGTATATACATGCACACACACACACACACACAAAACCACAATAAAACTCTCAGAATCCGACGGACATAGTAATATCCCCCGTGTGATCGTCCCCATTAGCTGTTCTGCATCCTTCATTAACAGTTTGCTTTTTGAGACAGGCTAGACACCACTTCCTAGGTAGCCAAGGTTAACCCTCAACTTCTAATCCTCCCGCCTCTGGCTCCCTAGTGTTGACATTCCAGCCATGCATCACCACACTGAGTTTATACGGTGCTGGGATTGGAGCCCATGATGTCGCGCATGTGGTGGGGGTGGGGTGCATGGACGATGACAACCCACAGCTCTCCCTACTGAGCCACACCCCAGCCCCTGCAACTGTTTTTCCCTTGCTCATATCTGCCTTCCTAGAGCACACAGGACTGCTCAGTCCTTATTTATGTAGGCAGCATGTCAGCTGCCTTCTCTGCAGGGGTGCTTTGCCCTCTGCCCTCCCTCTGAGCCTGCCCAACTACCACACCTAGGTGCTAATGTCTCCTGCTCACTGTTCCAGGTGCTCTTCAGCCAGTTCAGATACTTCTTCAACTTCTACTTCTTGCTTCTCGCCTGCTCCCAGTTCGTCCCCGAGATGAGACTCGGCGCCCTCTATACCTACTGGGTTCCACTGGTGAGTAGGTCAGCCTCAGGTTTGCAGATGGAAAGTTCTTTATTTCTGTCCCCTGGGCATCTGGGCCTGCACAGTGGCTTTTTAAGGGACGTGTTGCTCTTAAGCCAACATGCTGGGCATCCCATCTTTAGTATTTAGGCTGCAGGTCAGGCACTGTCAGGATCCACCTGCAGTAGAGCCAGTTAGGTGCCCCAGACGTTCATTCAGCTGTCTACTCCGTGGCCTTGTTTCAGCCAGGAAAGCACTTGCTCTTTGTGGTGTGGTTCTAGATTTGAGTGGCAGAGTGAAGACAAACTCTCGGTCCTCACAGATGGTGGTTGGTCTGTCACTTTGCCCCAAGTATGGGAGACTACAATTGGTCTCAGCAGGGCTCACCTCGTTCCTTCGTCCCTTCATCCCTTCTCTCGGCAGGGCTTCGTGCTGGCTGTCACCATCATCCGTGAGGCAGTGGAGGAGATCCGATGCTACGTGCGGGACAAGGAGGTCAACTCCCACGTCTACAGTCGGCTCACGTCACGAGGTCAGCCTGGGCAGTGCTGGTAACTTAGCCACTGCTGCAGACAACTGGGGGAGCAGAGTTGTAGGTCCAGCCTTGGGAAGGTTGCTCAGACGCTAGAGGACAAGTTCTGGCCACTGCCATTGTGCTCCTGAGAGTTAGTCCTGTTGCTTAACTTGAGCTGCATCTCGTTCACTGGCTCACCTTTCCCTTCCCTTTGCTGGCTGAGAAGGAGGGAGTGTCCCGTTCATTTGATCCTGAGTGGCTTTAGTTTATTTTTATATTTATTTATCGTGCATGTGTTTGTTGGTGTGTGTGTGGGGTATATGATGCATGCATATGGAGGTCAGGGAGCAGCTTGCAGAAGCCATTTCTCTACTTCTACCCTGTGGGTCCCTGGGATCAATGTCAGGTTCTTAGGTTTGGTGACAAGTGCCTTTACCTACTGAGTTATCTCGATGACCCCTGAACAACTTGTAAAAACATCATTTAGGAGCTGGGGCGTAGGTAAGTCAATAAAGTGCTTGCCTTGCAAGCAGGAGGACCTGAGCTTGACCCCTGAGCCCCCGTGAAAATCCAGGAGTGACAATGGCATGTGTCATGATCCCAGCATCAAGGAGGCAGGGACCACCTGGCCTAGCTGAATAGGTGATCTGGGCCAGTGAGTGACTCTGTCTCAGAATATAAGGTGGAGACTGGAAAGATGGCCCAGCAGTTAAACACACTTCCAGTTTCCAGGATCTATGTGGTATCTCACAACCACCTGTCACTTTGGTTCTAGGGAGTCCGATGCCCTCTCCTGGCCTCCATGGTACTGTATGAACATGTTGTACACATACTTGCAGGCAAACACTCAAACACATAAAACCAAACAAATAAATAAATATGGACAGGACAGATCCTGAGGAACAATACTCAAAACTGTTCTCTGGGCTTCTCTCTCTCTCTCTCTCTCTCTCTCTCTCTCTCTCTCTCTCTCTCTCAAAACTATTCTCTGGGTTGCATACATACACACACACACACACTCAAAACTTGTCTGGGCTATATACACACACACACAAATTAATAAATGACAACTTTCAAAGATGGCATTCAACAGAAACTGCTGTATTACAGTCAAGCATTGCTTCCTAAGATTTTTACAAAGGCAACAGCTTTATACAAACCCTGCATCTGTGGAGACATCTTTCCAGTACCATAAACCCTTGATTTGGGAACATTGCCAAGTTGTTGTCTTAATCCAAAGAGAAGTGATCAGACAGCCTTTCCTCACTGACTCCCTGCAGGACACATCACGTTTCAAATGAGAGAAATTTAATTTTATTGTATATTTAAATTTTTATTTAGCTTTAAGTTTTATGTGTTTTGCATGTATGGCTGCATACAGTACTCTTCTGAGCTTGTGGGCCTCCGTGTGGGTGCTGTGGATGGAACCCGGTCCTCTAAGAGTGGCCAGGAGTCTTAACCTCTGAATCACCTCTCCAGTTCTGACTTTATTATAGTTAGGAACTGTGATTTGTTATATGTGTGTGGTCCAAGAACCAGTTGGGGGGCCTGTGCTCTCCTTCCACTGGGTTGGTGCCAGGACAGAGGTTGTTGGGATTGGTAGCAGGTATCTTTACCCACTCAGCCATCTCACCCATCCTGAAATGGTAGAGCCTTGAAACCCCCACCCACATCTACCGTTGGAGAAGCCCAGCCTTGATGGCAGCCAGTTACCCCCAACCGCAGCACGAGTTCAGGTGTGCCTCGTGAGGCTGTTGGTAAAGTTGAATGGAGGCAGGAGTAGCTAAATACCCTGAGGTTCCTGACCTCCTCAGCAAGGATCCTTGTTTTAGGACAGACCCATCGTCCCAGAGGATCTTGTATTTGGGAAATCGGGGATTGTGAAAGAGATAACTGAGTGCCTGAGAGACTGTCAGATGCTAGTACAGCAGGCTTGGCAGACAGCTGGCCTCTGGCAGCAGAGCTCCCAGGAGAATTCCCTCCTGGGAAACACATTGGGGTGACACGCTTAAGAAGTGTTCTATGTTGTTTGAAGATGTTCTCAAGGTTGGTGGTCTGAAACCCTCACGTCTCTGGAATAAGGAGAGATTTGAATTAGATTACAAATGCCTTTGTAAGGCACAGCTACTGTATTTTGGGCAAAGGTCTTTACAGAGGCAGGGGAGGGGTGTTGGGGGCTTGTGGCTTTCCACATGGCCAGTCTGTAGACTGCTGTGCTGGGTGCTCTCTGGGTTGTATAATTAAATTATATTAAATCCCGTCTTAATAACATGTTCTTATTATAACATCAAGATGCTTGGCAACTGAGAAAAGCCACATCGGAGATGAATGATGGCTCTCTTCTGAGCCCAAGCAGAGTGGCCTTTAGATTCTGTTCAGCTCGCTGGCCAGGCCCTCACCCTTCTGTGCGTCCTTTCATATATCAACTTGCTTCTGGTGAAAGATTCTTCAGTCCTCTCCTGCGCGCCCCATTTCCGGCTCCTCCCTTGGTTCTGCTTGGTTGTTGAAGAGAAGTAAAGAGAGTTGGCAGATGGCTCTGGCTGGAGAGTGTGTCTTCTTGGGCCCCTAGTTGCTATTGTCACACCAGTGCACCAGAAGGAGAAAAACCACACAGAATCAAATATTAGCCTAGGCTCTGGCTCTGTAGTTTGTCTTGAAAGTCCAGCAAAACCCCTTAGAAACTGTCAGCCTGGACAGGGATCCAGGCAGGGTTAGCTAGCTGGTAGACTCTGGAATGGAGAAACAGGAAACCCTAATGTTGAACTAATATTTCCTCCAGGGAATTGCTGAAGTGGCGGCAACAAATGCGCCTGAGTCCATCTGCGGAGTCTTTACCTTTCTTTTACAGGATTTACATATGTGTGTTTGTATGTGTGTGTACATGCACATATGAGTGTGCATCATGTTCATGTGTGTGTGTGTATATGCCCACAGTGAGTCTCAGAGGACAACTTTAACGATTCTGTTTTCTCCTTCCGTTGTGTGGATTCCAAGGATAGAATTTATAGGTAGGCCACCAGTCTTGGCCATGACAAGTGCCTTTACGTGCTGGGTCACCTCTGTTGCCCTCATCACAGGCCCCAGTGAGTTCCTTTGGGCTTGCTAACAGAGCATAGATGAAATGTTACAGGGCCCTGGGTGACACTCCCCCCTCCCCGCACAGTTGCAGCACCACAGATTCCTACTCCAGTGTGGATAGCGACCTCACGTACGCCGCAGCATGGAGTCCCCACAGGAAATCTTAAATCTTGGGTGGGCTTGCTTGAACTGCTCAGACCTTTGGGTTTTTGTTTTGGTTTTCTGAGATTAGGTTTCTCTGTGTAGCTCTGGCTGTCCTGGAACTCATTCAGTAGACCAGGCTGGCCTCAAACTCAGAGAGATCTGCCTGCCTCTGTCTCCTAAGTGCTGGAATTAAAGGAATGCACCACCACCCCCAGCCTACTGTTCAGAACTTTGATCAGTAGATTCTAGGCTGTGCTAGTTACCCATGTTTGGATATCATTTCCTGGTCAATTTTATATAAATATTAAAGTTTTTAAACAGTGTTTTGAAGTTTTTATTAGGCTGTATTGGTTACACATGATGGAATTTGTTACATTTCTATACCTGTGTATGATGTAATTTGATCTGAGTTATCCTAGTACAGAGACAGAGGCAGAGACAGAGACAGAGAATGTATATATGTATATATGTGTACATGTTTGCTTGTGTAGAGTCCAGATGTTGATATTAGATGTCATCCTCAGTGCCCTCCACCTTAGTGTTTGAGATGGGGTCTCTCACTGAACCTGGAGCTTGACGGTGTGGCTGGACTGACTGGCCAGCAAGCCCCAGGATCCTTCTGTCCTTCTCTCTCTGCTTCCCAGCCCTGGGATTACAGACACATGCCACAGCCCCCATATTACAGACACCTGCCCCAGATCCCAGATTACAGACACATGCCACATGCCATAGCCTCCAGATTACAGACACAGACCACAGCCCCCAGATTACAGACACATGCCACAGCCTCCAGATTACAGACACAGGCCACAGCCCCCAGATTAAAGACACAGGCCACAGCCCCCAGATTACAGACACAGGCCCCAGCCCCCAGATTACAGACTCATGCCCCAGCCCCCAGATTACAGACAGACACATGCCCCAGCCCCCAGATTACAGACACATGCCACAGCCCCCAGATTACAGACATATGTCACAGCCCTCAGATTACAGACACATGCCCCAGCCCCCAGAGTACAGACACATGCCCCAGCCCCCAGATTACAGAC
>LOEQ01000751.1:497948-513853 GCA_001685075.1 Bramus lutescens | reverse complement strand
ACACACACACACACACACACACACACACACTCCACAGTGCTGTCTTGCTTAGCCAGGTAGAGAAGAGATGTAAGGAGTCAGTGTCTACACTGGCATTGGGGGTAGGAAACAGAGGGCTTGGGTCAGAGGTCAGGTGGGCTTGAGAGAAACCCCAGCTGGAATGCCTCCATGAGTTCCCGCCTGAGTGACCTGCAGCTAGTTGGCTAACCTCTTTTGAGTTTCCTTTCCTTGCCTGTTCAAAGAATCAGCAATGAGGTGGCAAGGCTGGAGGTGCAGCTGTGGCCAAGGTTCCTTTCATGGGCAGCCTGAGGGAGTGGACAGAGACACCGTCCCACCCAAACTCCGAGGCCCTTGTCAAAACTGGCCCGATTTGCCTGGCACTTGGAACATCATTGCCCTCACTCTTTGCAGGTTATTGGGCCTGTGGTCTAGTCTTTGCTCACCTCTGATAGGCTGGGCTAGCTGGGCACCCAGTTGGGCACAGTCCCCTGCAGGGCTGAGGCCTATGTGACCGCAGAAAAAGTAAAGTTGCCTCTCCAAGAATCTGTGTGTTCAGGGTTTTGGGAGAGACCACATGGAAGTAATCAAACTGGAAAATGATTTCAAACTTTTTTATACATTAAAACATTCATTAATAAAACAGAAGGCAGAATTTGCTTGAGTTTAATGAATTCCAAAGCTTGTGAGGCGAAATGGGGAGGAATTGGCTGGTGCCCACATGAGGACGGTAGCTTTGTTCCTGATGTCTGCTCCTGGAACCCCCTGGGAACAGCGGAAGTCGATCCTTGGATTATCCTTAGCTCTAGTGCCTGGCCCAGGACAGGGACTCAGTAAGACTTCCTGACATTTGAGACCTCTTCTTTTGTTTAGTTCAATGTTTATAAAGTCTGGTAAAACATACATAGCATGAAGCCATGCAACTGCTTTAAATTGCGCAACTCGGGGGCATTACATCATGGAGCTAAGGGCAGGATCTGGGGAACTCAGGAGCCTGGGTGGGTAAGGGGGCTGGCTCTGCCTTTCCATCATGTTCCACCTGCATCTCATAGGGCAGGTGTCCCAAGCCCCATTGCAGATGAGCAGACAACACAGGATAAAACAGGCTTACATAGTCTTAAGAAGACATACCCAAGAGGAAGCTAGCCCCTGTGACATTCCAGAGAATTCCTTAATTCAGACTTACATCAGATGGGGTTGCTCTCTCTCTCTCTCTCTCTCTCTCTCTCTCTGCTGGTTAGTTTTAACTGTCAGTTTGCCCCAATCTAGAACCTCCTGGAAGAGAGGTTTGGTGAGATTGTTTAGGTCAGCTTGGCCTGTGGGCATGTCTATGGGGGGTTGTTTAGATTGTTAATACGGGAAGACCCAGCCCATTATGGGTGGCACATTCCCTAGGCCCTGAACTATGTGAGCGTGGAGAGAGCCTGTTGATTAAAACAGCAGTCAGGAAGCAAGGGTGAGCTCTTTTCTTCTGCTCTTGACTGTGACTAGCTGCTTGAGTTCCTGTCTTGACTTCCCATTCATGATGGACTGTAACCTGAAACTGTCAGACAAACAAACACTCTTCTCCTCCATGGTATCTTTTGTCAAGGTGTTTTATCACAGTGGCAGAAATGACCTAGAACACAACCTTACTCATGTAAGAGACAGCTGGGTTAGGGGGTCCAGGGAGCAGTGCGGGCTGGGGTTGTCATTGGAAAGTGTCTTAGTCACTGTTGTATTGCTGCAAGGAGACACCATGACCAAGGCAGCTTATAGAAGAAGGCATCTAACTGGGGGCTAGCCTACAGCTTCAGAAAGTTATCCATCATCGTCATGGCAGGACACATGCAGGCAGGCATGGTGCTGAAGAAGTAACTGAGAGTTACATCCTGAACCTAGAGAAGCAGGCAGAGAGAGACCGGAGCTGTCATAGGCTTTTGAAATCTCAAAGACCACTCCCAGTGACACTTCCTCCAACAAAGCCACACCTCCTAATCCTTCCCAACCGGTTTCACTAACTGGTGACTCAGCATTCTAATCTATGTGCCTGTGGAGGCAAATCTCCTTCAAACCACTGTAGAAACCAAAGCTGTGCCCTCAGCCTCATGATCTAAGATGACCGCTGGAAGTCGGAGCATCAGGAAATGGGGGAAGAGTGTGGGCGCTCTCCGCAAAGTGGGAACTTTCCAGATTCCCCCATACGTCATTTTTTGCTGATATCTTGATCCAATGACCCCATTACTAAACCTAGATTATAATAAGGTTGGGAATGTGGCATCTTGCTCAGTGAAGCCCTGTTTCTGAGATAGGCAGGGATGGAAGCTGGGCAAACAGCAGCAGAGCAGGAGGATATCAGCACTTGAGGAACTGTCATACACCTGACCTCGCCTATACGCTGGAGGTGTCCACATACTGGAGAAATCAGAATATATGGGCCCTCTCTGGCCAAAGATCTTGTTACTTTCTTGTTCTTTTTGAATTCATAATTTTGTAACTTTTGACATTTTTTTTTCAGTTTTCAACTTTTTGGAAACTGTAGCACTATGCACGGTACAGTCAAGTGCACATAGCGGACCTAGGTCACTCGCATCCTGGGTGAGTTTCCATGGATCTGCGCTGGAGGAAATGGCCTGCCAACCCTCCACCTGCCCTTATACGCATAGATGGCTAAAATCAAAAGGACGTGACAAGTGTTGGCAAGGATGTGGAGGAGTGAGGCTGCCCATACCTAGGTGTGAGATGCAGCCATTACTTTACAAAAGAGCTCAAGAGCCTCAGAGCAATTCTAGAATGCCTGACTTGCTACCTGCGGCTGGGCTGAAGGGCAGAGATGGCCTGGTCACTGAGGAAATGGGTCTGGTGGACTTTCAAGACAGCAGCTTCATTGAGATTGAAGTTCTAGACCATGAAATATGAAATCACTCAGATGGTTAAATGCAGGGCTGTCCTATCCACTGCCCTCACTGAGAAACTGAATCACATCCATGCAAGAAGTATTATGCAGATGTCTACAGTAGGGATATCCATCAGAGCCCCAGAGTGGGTCTCCATAACTAACCAGAGGGTAAATACAATGTGGTATGTCCATACAATGGAACACCACTCGGCAATAAAAAGTGACAGGACATGGTGCACGCTCCAGGAGGCAGGAACCTTGAAAGCAATGCGAGTAAATGAAGCTGGCTGTGGAAGAACCCACTCGAACTACAGGAAGTGTCAGAAGAGGCAGCTCTACAAAGGAAAAGTCGCTTGCTGGTGGTCAAGGGAATTTGCTGTTTAGGGCCTGCTTGCGGGCACTGAGTTTCCTTTGAGTTGACAATGATTGTACAAGTCTGGGAGCTCGCTAGAAACTACCCACTAAAGTTTACCTGTGTGCCTCTGATGGTCTGTGGATGTATAGCTCAATAAGGCTCCTTTAGAGAACCCTTGTTTCCTCCCATCCCAACAGGGGTGTGTCCCTCGAGGAGGATAGTACGACATCTACATGCTCAGCTGAAGCGCACGTAGATCTTCCCTCATGTGTGTCTCTTTTTTTCATTAAAAGACAAAATTTTGTAAATGGATGTGGCAGCCCATGCCTGTTCTCTCAGCACTCTGGAGGCTGAGGCAGGGGGATGGCAAGTTCTGAGCCAGACAATTCTCTGTCAAAGAACAGCAAAACAAAAACAAAACCCCAAGACTCAGGCTGTTTTATTTTTGCTGTGTGTCAAAAGTTCTTTTTTTTTTTTTTCCTTTTTTTTTGGATTCCTGGTTCAGTCACAATACCCAGTGTAGCTGCATGAATGGGCCCTGCCTGCAGTCATTTGAAGAGGACCCCATGTTCTCCGAGACACAGAGAGGTTGTCAGAAGAGCCAGGCCGAGCACCTGTCTGTGGTCCACCACCCCCTGGCATGGGTTCAAGACTGCTGATGACAGCAGCTGCGTCACCCTCTGCCAGTCAGCTTCATTCCTTGATGGCGTGTCTCGGGAGGCTGAGAAATGCCATGAGTGACATTGAACACTCCATTTCCCTGACTCTCAGAATTCTCTGGGAACCATCCTTGCCTCCATCCCCAATATGGTTCTGGGGGACTGCCACACTCTCTAGCTGCTGTCATTGTGGCTGTTTTCCCCTAATTATGAACAGAGCCGACCTCAGGATGGGGCGCAGGCCTCGTGCTGTGAGTCACCTCGGGGATGCCGTCACTTTGGGGAGGACAGCCCCTGGGCTGTCTGAAGTCAATGCTTGGCACTTAACTCTATGAACATTAGAATGCTTCCGGATACAGGGAGGCTTGCAAGCTCTTGGAATGTGGAGGTTCTAGCCCCACCCTCAGAGGGTAGAGTGTCTGCCTCAGGTCTCTGCCTAGACGCCTCACCTCAGAGTGGCCATCCTCTGTCTCCCCACCTCACTGGGTAGTCCCGTGACTTCCTCACAGACCTCCTCATTTGATTTTCCTGGGGGCACCTGGCTTCAGTCTCATTTACTGAGATGTGGAGATGGAGCTTTGATACCTTTGTGATTCTGAGTGTGTGTGTAGGGGTGCAGAGTAGATGTGACATCTAGAAGAAAAACCGCTAGGTAATAGCAATTGTACAGAAAGATTAAGTCAGGGTATCACCTGGGAGACTGACCCAAGTTGGGTTTGGGGTTGGAGATGAGGGAGATTATTTAAGACTTTGTGGTCATGGAGGAAAACACAGAGGAGGTGTTTTTAATTGAAAGCCATGAGGTCAAAGGGGCTAACATTCATGAAGGCGAGGAAAGTGTCCAGGTAAAGGGGAAAAGCCTGTGCTACTGTCCTGTAGCAGGAGATCGCAGAGCTCTCAGGAACAGAGAAGGGCACAGTGGGATTGGTGCTGATGAGTGCTGGGATGTCATTGTCCCCTAGAATGTGACTGGTCTCAGTTGTCAACTTGACATACCTGGGAAGAGGGAACCGCAACTCAAGAGATTGCCTCTGTCAAGTTGGGAGGCATTTTCTTGATTGTTAATTGATGTAGGAGAGGTCAGCCCACTGTGGGTGGTGCCATCCCTAGGCATCTGGGCCTGAGCTGTGTAAGACAGGTAGTTAAGCAAGCCAAGGGAGGGATCTTAAACAGGGTCCCATCATGGTCACCGTATGCCTGGCTCAGGTCATGCATATAGTGTCTGAACCTGTCATAGCTCTGGCTACATAAGGCAGAAACCTGCATCAGAGAAACAAAGACAGACAGGACCTTCCGCTTGGAACTAAGGAGGAGGAGGCCGCGAGGGCCCCTAGAGAAGCCCGTGGGGGATGCTCCTCACCCTACAGTTCTTTGTCCCCTACTGAAATTGTTCATGTCAGAGTGTGAAAATCTTATACAAGGCTTGGGTCACATGGCAGGGTGTTTCACTGACAATTCCTCCTAGACCAGCTACCCCAGGTTAAAGATCCTTAAAGAGCTCAGTTGCTTTCCCCTGGGAACAAAGATAGGAGGATACTCAGGCCCACTGTGATGATGACACTGGCTTTGCCACTGAGCTCTGTAGCCGACTGTGGTCTCATAGGTTCCCAACCCCCATCCTGTCAAAAGCAGCCCACTGGGATTTCAGGCCAGTGGCTCTCCAAATCCCTGGGGGGAATATTTGGTAAAGGAGAGTGCATTCTTGCAAGCTGCTCCTTTGACTGACTTTGAAAACTTTTAAAAATATGAAATTCTAAAGATGTGTGTGTGTGTATGTGTATGTGTGTGTGTGCTTTGCATGCATGTGTGTCTGTGCACCACATGTGTGCCTGGTGCCTGCAGAAGTCAGAAGAGGGTGTTGGATCCCCTGGAACTGAAGTTACAGACAGTTCTGAATTGCTATGTGGGTGCTGGGAACTGAAACTGGGTCCTCTGCAAGATAGCTGAGCCATCTCTCCAGTCCCTAGCTTTAAAAAATTAAAATTTTTTTATTGTTAATATTATGTATGTGTGGTATGGGTGCCATGGTATGCATGTGTAGGTCAGGAGCTTTGTGGAGCTGGTACTCTCATTCTCAGTGGGTTCCAGGAGGGGTTAACTCGGGTTCAGAGGCTTAAGCAGTCATCTGACAGGCCTGATTGTGAAAACTTATAAGTCCTCTTCCCACTAACTGATCAATGCTGGGTTACAGACTAATCAGTGTGGGCCTTAGTGTTCAGCTGTGTGAGAGTGTGCAGGTGGTGGGACCATCTGGCTTCTGATCACTCAAGGTGTACCCATGAGAACAAAACCCTCAGCCCGCGGGACTTGGAGATGGGAGTCCAGATGTCAAGATCTTCATTCTAGAATATTCTTCATAGTTGCTTCCTATAGCCATGGCTCCACGGGGCAGCTGAAAGGGGCACCTGTTACCCAGCCAGAAAGCACAGCCACCCCAAGGCATTAAAACTAAAGGGTCTAAATGGAACTGTGGCCAGAGAGACAAGAGTTACACCAGGTGTTACTGGCAGTAAATCAAGGAGGCCGTGACCACACCATGGCCACGAGGTGTTGGCTGAGGCACGGCTTAATTACAGTAGCAGGTGAGCCGTGCTCTGTCTTTATGGGGCAGTCCCCCTCATATGTCAGCCGGCTTCCCTTCTGCGGGTCTAAGCGTTGCGTGGTTGGGCTTTGTTGCTTGTGTTTAACCTAGCTCAACCGCTCTTCTCCAAAATGGGGTAAGAAAATTTGAGGTGCCGAAAGAATAATTGAAATAAGGCTCTCAGGAAGATTTCTAGCCTTGGAAGGAATTAATGTCTCAGGGAACTGGGGAAAGAAAAGCTCTTCTCTTAGCACACAGCGCAGTTCTCAAATTCTCTTGCAGGCACCAAGGCTTTTGATGACGGTGTAAATCAGTTTTTACAAGCCGCAGATTTCAAGCATGGGGTTCATTAAATGTGTGAAATCTGACATTTGCTTCAGGGCGTGGTCAGGGTCCTGGGGAATGAATCATGATTGGGTAGGGCTTTCTGATTCTGTTCAGCATGCTAGCAGTCCGGGGATGTTGCACCAACAGACAGGCGCTCTCCGAGGCTTCACCGAAGCTGATTGCCAGTGGACCAGATTCCAGCCATGGCTGCACCTGCTTGAGCCAAGCTGAGAAGCCCGGTGGAGTGACAAACACAGAATGCTTAATTTATGCATACAGGGGAATCCCAGAAGGCAGGGGAGGGGGGGCGCAGTTCTGAAGTTCAGATATTTTCAGGAAATTGTATTTCGTAGGATGTCAGGGAAGGGCTTTCTAGAATGATAGAGATGGGAGACAGGGATATCTCAGACAGAGCAAGGGTTGGTTTGTCATGTGGGCAAGGGCCAGTGACAAGGCTGAGAACCAGCCCTGCCCACAGCTATGACATAGAAGCAACTAAAGACCACCTGGTATATCTGAATTAGCATAAATATGGCGATGAAGACTTGCAGCATGCATCAGCTGACATAGTGGTGCAGGCACCAGAAGGCCAGACTACTTAGAGTTTATTACTTTCTGGGCTTCTGGCGTGGCTGGATCAAGGGTGTCACTGTCTCCTAGGCCTATGTTTATATCCACTACTTTCAGGGGTTGAATCTGCTTAGCCAGTGGTCTCAGCAGCCCTGGCTCCTCCTGTCCTGTCTATTTCTGAAAGCAGCTGGAGCCTGCCTCCCTCTCAGTGCTGTTGGCAAAGGTTCTAGGTCTGGATTTCTGGGCCTTTCCCACACACCCCTCCTCAGTCACCATGAGGTGGGGTCTACAGTGTCCTGGTTGGTCAGTCCCAGGCCACGTGACATTGAAGAGTCAGAGAGGTAAGGGTGGTTCCAGCCCAGTCCTCAGAGGAAAGGAGATGGAGGAGGTCCTAGAAGAACATCAGGTTGTTGAGACAAAAAGATGGGGTGGCCAGTTTGCACCAGGACACGGGGTACGTGAGTCTTGAGGTTCTAGGTTGGGTCACTGTGAGTCCAGAGGGACCCAAAGGTTCTTCTGTTTTAGGTCTGGCACTACTGAACAATGATGTCACCTAAGTACTGCCCACAAGGAGGGAAAGGAAGGCCTGGACATAAGAGAAAGCTGGGACATCTTTAGGAAGAGGGGCTCGCCTCAGAGAGTCAGGTTTCTGGGAATATTTGTCAGCCATGAGTGGGGCTCAGTTGGTGGAGTGTTTGGCTGGCATGCAGGAAGCTCCAGGTTCTATCTCAAGTACCAGATAAACCAGGGTGATGGTGTGGGGCTGTACTCTCCGCCTTCGGGAAGTAGAGGTAGGGGATAACGAGTCAGAGGTCATCCTCGCTGCCTAGGGAGTTTGAGATCAGCCTGGGCTCTGCGAGAGTCTGTCTATAAATATAACGAGTGAGGGAGATGTATCGTATCTGTCCTATGAAGAGGGCACCGTGGGGCCTAGCTCAGCTTTGCGAAAGAGGGATCAGAACGCAGGGCAGGTTTTTACTAACAGACCATGAAGCTTTGTCCTCAGAGGTTTAGAGACACACAAGGAAACGCTTAAACAGAGCTGGGAAGCAAAGCCAACGAGGGAGACTGTTGGCATTAGAATTCCCTGGGCTCTCAGGGCTGTGGTGGATGGATAGAACCAGCTTTAGGCAAGTCTGCATCCAGTGACTTGGGAGAAGCCAGAAATGCCAGCCCCATCTGGTTCTTCTAGGTTTGTTTTCCTGAGTGGTGTCTTCCCTTGGGGCGACAAGATGACCCTCAGTAACTTTTGGACCCAGGATTAAGGAAATCTCCAAACCTTATGAAGCCCAAAGGTGAGTACCTGAGATTGCCCAGTGCCACACTCCCCCAAGAAACCTGCTGGAACCCCTGCTGCCCCTTGAAGAGAAAGGCATGCTGGGAAACATAAACAATAAATGCCAGGAACTGAAGGCTTACCACCACAAAGAGCAAGTACTAGCTGCGGGAGACAGTAGGAGCCATAGGTGGTTGCTGAGCAGTGGGGTCCTATGGTCTGAGCTGAGGCAAGCTGGAGGGTTGACCTGGAGGTCAGGAACTAGAGCCACGGCAATGGTGGGAATGTGATAGGGATAGTGACTTCCAGGGTAGGAGGAAGACATCCAGCATGAAGCAAGTGTTCTGGGCAGGAGGTGGGAGGTCCTAGGAATCTGCTGGCCCTGGCGGATGAATTAGGGAGGACCCTCCTCTACCAGGGTAAGCTGGGCCTTTGGAAGAACAGAGGAGCCTCGCATTTGGGGGTCAGTTGGGAATCCCAGGCTCTGGTGCCCTGACTCAGTGGAGGGTGGGGCGGCCCTCAGAGCCAGTGCCATTTTCCACAAAATTTTCCAGATGCCTCTTTGTTCATTTGCTTTATTTATTTATTTACTTTAAGTGGTAACAACAAAGGAAACTTTAAAAAAGAAAACACCAAAACCTCCCTAAAAAACAACGAAAAAAAACAGAAGCCAGGAAGTGAAAAGCAGCTGGGAAGAGGGCCTGGGAAAGGCCGAGGAGCCGGGGGTGGGAGGCAGGCACCTGCCCCAGGTGACCCCAGCTTCCTTCATGCTATCTGAGGCTGGCTCTGCCAAGCCTAGGGGTAGGAGCCCTGTGTTCTTCTGTCTGCGGATTCCTCCCTTCCTCCCCAGGACACATGGCTCAGAGGCCCCGGTCTCTGTCCTGCCTCCAGTCAGAAGCCTCAGCATGGTTCAGTCAGGCCCTTTCGCGTCCCTCCTGCGCAGATCGCTGCTAGACTCAGATTTGCAGGCAGTCTGTTTATTCACCTGTGAGGTCTGCCAAGAGCCAAGCCATATGGGTGGCCATGTGGACATTTCCTACTGTCAGGCTGGGCCCTGGATCTTTAATGCTGGAACCGAGTCCTTGCTAACCAAGGAACTGATGTCACAAGGCCTGGGCCAGCCCAGGGGGTGCTGGAGCAAATTCTTCTTCTGAGCCAGAGGGTCTCTGGTCTATAGAGGTGGCAGAGCCCTGGAAACCCCTATCCCTTTGGTGAAGGGCCGGGCTGGGCTTGAGTTCAAGTGAGTGGAAACATGGCCCAGACTGCCGGTGATAAAACTCAGGGCACCTGGGTAAATGGGACATTCAGGTACACAGTGATGAGTTTTTTGTCAAGGTTTTACCTCTCAACTGTTGCAGGCATGTACTTGTGTGGAGATTGTCATAGATTGCCAACGGGAAGTGTCGAAAGTGGACGGGTTGTTTTCAGCCTGGCGAGACAGCCCATGCCTATAATACCAGGACTTGGGAGTTGGAAGCAGGGCAGTCAATGTGATCCTCAGCTATACAGGAAGAGCCTGTCTCAACAAACTAGACAAACAAACCCCACCATGAAAAATGGTCTGATGCAGGATAAGGTGCTTCCCTAGTCCAGGGCTGATTCTTATTGGCAGGAGCCATTCACTCTGGATGCTGATTGGCTAGGGCTGAGGGAGACAGCCTTCCCCGAACTACATAAATATGGCCTTTCTGAGTAAACATTGGAGCAAGGGTTCTAGAAGGGGTCCGAGGTTGGGACAAAACCAATGTCTTCACAGGGAACCTCTCAGGGAGGTCCTTCAAGCAGGTGTCTCTTAGGAAGATGGCTCCCATCACCTACCCCTTGGAGCCTGGACTTCCTCATTCTAGGCAGACAGCTGGGGGCTGTGGCTTCCTAAGGAGGCTCCCTCCTCATGTTTTAGTTCATTTTGCTCTTGTGCAGGGCTATAGTACCTGTCACACACCGAGTGGGCACTTGGCACAAAAGTCAGTGTGAGAGACCCTGGTCGCTACGTTGTTCAGAAGTGATGGGGCGGGGAGGGGAGAAGAAGGGATGGAGAAAGAAAAGTTGTAAAGTCGATAAAAAGAATTCCTGGTTTGCAACCCCCACAAACTGCTACTTGGTTCCCTGCCCAGCATCCCTCTGCTTCAAGGATCCCCTTTCTTTATCTCCCAGCTCAGCCCAGGGCTCCCAGACACCAAGGGGTGGGTTCCAGATCCACATGTAGGAGCATATTAAATGGTTCCCAAATGGGACCATCGTGGGACCCTGTGGGAGGACTTGGATCTGCCCACATCTGTCCCCTGCTGGGAGAAGTGGGTGTCCACACATGGGCTGGGGCTGGGCTGGTTTAGGAGGAGATTAAGAAGTTGGCATGGATCGGCCCTGGAAACAGATGTATCTAAATGAGCTTGAAGCTCCCCGGAGCCAGGGGTCAGTGAGCGCTCTGTGAAGGGCCAGCTGGGAAGTGCTTGTTTCTGTCTCCTTGGGCCCTGCTGCAACCTCTTTATTGTCTCTGCTATTTCAGCATGCGAACAGCCGTGGGCAGCCTGTGAGCAACATACCCGTGTTCCGAGAAGCTGGAAAAGCAGGCAGTGGACTAGGATCTGTAACCATTGTCGATACCTGGGCTAGGCTGAAGAAATGGTAAGAAAGGTGAGGGGGATGTAGCTCAGCTTAGAATCCCCCAGTGAAGGCCTGGGGGCGTGGCTCAGTGGTAGAACATTAGCCTAGCATGTTGGACCTCCTGAGTTCCATCCCAAACATAGCTAAACAAGAATATTTAGTATCCCAAGACAGGATGCTGGTATTCTAAAATACCACCTCTCCTAAAATCTAGCTCACAAATAATGTAATGGGCATTCAAAGGGTCTGTGCCCGCCAGCCTTGCTGCCATCTCTGATGTAATAAAGCAGTCTGCTCCCACAGTCACCCTCTGCCGCTGGCTGCCACTGTCCCTGCTAGCACCGGTCTGATCGTTCACAGTTCCAATGGTTTCAGGCTCTCACATAATGGACATGCTCAGTACACACTCTGGGTCAGGGGCGACTGTTCGGGGGCCACTGTTGTGATGTGAAGTGGCATTGGTGAGTTCCTAGTCACTTTGCTCTTCCAGAGGCAATGGAGGAGCCTGGTTCAGTGACTCGTCCCTCAGGAGCAGGGTGTGCTGGGAAAGTCTTCCATGATTGGTCACAGCCTCAGTCTGCTTGGCTGTTCTTTCTTTTCATTGAGAAGCAGTTGCCATGACGTGAGCACACTCAAGCAGCTGGAAGGGCAGGTGGACTGTGAGGGTGAGGAGTCACATTGGAGAGGACCCTCTGGCCACAGGCACGCCTCAGAGGCCATTGTCTGGCTGCCATCTTGACTCCATTGTAGCAAAGGACCCTCAGTTCAACCAAGCAATGCTGGGGCTGACTCACAGAATGAGTATTCACGATTGTCTTCTGAGTCCAAAATGAGCTGGGTGGTGGTGATGTCTTTCATCCTTGCACTTGGGAGGCAGATCTCTGTAAGATCGAGGCCAGCCTGGTCTACAGAGCTAATTCCGGAACAGCTAGGGCTACACCAAGAAACTGTGTCTCAAAAAAATGAAAAAAAGAGTCCTAGGTGAGAGATTTACTATGTGAGATTGCTAATGTGGTCACCAACACATGGACTCAGTCTATCTATCCACTCATTCATCTACCTAGGCACTTACTCATCAGCCCATTCACTCATCTACCCACCTGTCCGCTGATTGACACATTCACTTACCTACCTGTCTACCCATCCATTCATCCATCTACCTACCTATTCATTGTCGTTTCCTCTCATCCACATCCACTCACCCTCACCCCACCCATCCATTGATCAATCCACCCATCCATTGACCTTTCATTTTGTTCATGACCCACCTAACCATCCATTCATCTATTCAGTCTTCCATCCACCTATCCACCCACCCATCTACCCATCCATCTACCCATTGACACTTTCATCCGCTACCCATCTACTCACCTACCCACCCACCTATCCACCTATCTACCCACTCATCTGTTCATCCATCTACCCATCTATCCACTCATCCATTACCCATCCATCTACCCATCTATCCACTCATCTATCCATCCATTCATCTACCCATCCATCTTCCCATCAATTCACTCATCAGAATGGAAGGGAAGAAATTACTTCCATGTCTGTTGCTTGCAGGTCTGTGCTCCTATGGGACAGAAACTGGTCTTTTTCTGTCAAGGAGTGCAGGGCTCAGAGCAAGACCTCAACCCCATATGTGTGTGAATTAACTGGTCAACCAGAGGCACAGGCCAGGGTAGCATGCTTGGTCCTCACAAACCATGGCATCCTGAATAGCAGGTCCCAGTCTTGGGGCCTCATCAGACCAGGAGGCCCAGGACTGGCCCTTGCAGATCCCACAGGACTCAGAGCCGAGAGCCCAGACCAGCTGCAACCAGCTCAGTGGCTGAGCAGGCAGCCTGGGTTGGGGAAGGCTCTGTTTACCTTGGAAGATTCTACGTCTTTTGTAACAGTCACTCATTGTTGCTGGGAGCCCAAAAATACTTTCATTAATGGAAAAATAGGGTTGGCTCCACAGAGCAATATTTTGCCAAGTGTGGAGGAACAGGCAGGAGGTTCTGAGTACATCCTCAGGAAGTATGGCTTCTTATCTTCCAGAGGGCTGTGGAGAGGCAGCATGCTGCCCAGTGGGGTGCCTGCCCGCCTCCATGTGTGTTCCCTTCTGTGATAACACCCTGGGAAAGACTGGGGTGGCTTTCTGCAGAGTGGCCTTGTTCCAGTCTATGCCCCATTCTGGACTCAGGTGTCCCAGGTTCTGTGTGCTCTCATTCAGAGTCACCTAGTGCAGTGTCCTCCTTCCGATGGAGACAAAGGTTTCTGGGTTCCCGCCAGCATCTGCTGAGAGTGGGGGGTCAGAGCAAGGCCTGGTCAACTCTGCAGTAAGAGGGTGTGGGTAGCGGAGGCCTCTTGAGGCCACGATCCCTGAGCCCTGGGTGCTCAGTAGGCACCAGGTTGTGTGTGGGAAGGGAATGGGATGGTGATGGTAGTGTATATGGGTGTTCATGTGGGCGTGTGCACAGGTCAGTGTAACCATGTGAGTGCACGTGGAGGCCAGAGGTCACTGTCAGGTGTCTTCCTCTATTGCTCCTCACCTTACTTTTGGAGACTGGATTTTTCACTGAGCCTGGAGCTCACAGATTCAGCTCAATGATGGACCAGGGAGCCCCAGCGATAGGATCTGCTGTTCACCTCCCCAGGGCAGGGTAATGATGTATACAGCTATGCCTGGCTTTTTATGTGGGTGCTGGAGGGAGTTCTGAAGTTGAGCCTTTCTGTTTACACAGCAATCACTCTACCGCTGAGACCGCTCCTGGGCCAGCCTGTGCTATGTTAAGCCCTATTGTGGATCCTCACTATGGCTCTGTACCTGGATAGTGGTATTTTCACTCTGCTGACAGGGAATCTGAGGCACACATGGGCTAAACAGGCTCCAAAGCTAGGGAGAGGCAGAGTTGGGATGTGTACCTGGGCCAGCTGCCCTGAAGACAGAGTCTGAACCCTGACTCTGGATGCCTTCCTGACACCAGCATGTCTGATCAAGTCATTCACTGTCACTCTCCTTGATGGCTCCCAGGGGTTCTTAAAATAAAATCCATGTTGGTGCAATAACAGATGTAATTGTCCTGTCAAAATCTGCAAATAGAAGTGGCCTTAAAAAATCAGTTATTTATTTCTCTCTTGCAACAGAATCTGGACAGTAGCTTTTGGGTTGCTATGGAGACCTATCACCTCTCTGTGGCAGCTCTGCCTGCCTTCACATGCTTTCTACTTCATGGCCCAAATCCCACTTTTCCAGGAGGAGACAAGGGAAAGTGAAGAATACGCCCACCTAGTTAAGGACTAGAGTTCTGGTTCCTCTGCTGTACATACAAGACAAGTCATTTGGCCCCCTTTATTCTTTCAAAGGCTGTGAGCATTTAAAAGGTTAATACATTGTCAAACACTTAAAATAGCACAGTGTGATTACTCAATAAACCTTGGTGATTATTGCTGTCTGTGAAGATCATCCCACTTCCCCACCCCGCAACCAGGCTATGCACCACCCCACATGTTGTGAGGCTCCCAAGTCTTCATCAGCAGTTGGGTCCTGCATTGTGCAGCTGGCTGGCCCCTCTCACCCACTGTGTGGAACACCCAGAAGACATGCCTTGTCTGAGGTTCGTTTCAAGTTCAGGAACACAGCAGGTGTCCAGGACACTGATCCCATGAATGGAGGAATGAACGCTGCTCCTGGTCCCGTGGATGGAGGAGTGAATGTGACTCCTGGTCCCTTGGATGGAGGAATGAACACAGCTCCTGGTCCCATCAGTGGAGGAATGAACGCTGCCCCTGGTCCCATGGATGGAGGAATGAATGCTGCCCCTGGTCCCATGGATGGAGGAATGAAGCTTCTCCTGACCTCTGAGAACTTCCTCATCCTTAGGCAATGCACTCCCAGTAGTGTGCAGGGCCTGTGCCTTGGCCCCACTCAGCAATGCTCAGCTCTGCTTCAGTGACCCCTCTGACCCCGATTGAGACCACCTCTTTCTCAGCCCATGCTGTCTTCTTGTTCCACTCTGTGCACATTTCTGGGCACAGCAGTGTCTTGAATATTTGTCGTTTACTCTGGGTGAACCCCCTGGGGCTGCCAGCTCAGCAGGGTCAAACCTTGGCCTCTGTTTTGCTCATGGCCACATCTCTAGTCTAGCCTTCTGGAGGTATGCCAGAATGTTTGTTGAATGAAGAAACAAAAAGAGACACCATAGAGCACTGAACATTTAAAAATAAAATTCCAGTTACGGGCATCTCAGGCTTTTCCTTTAACAACAGAAAGTCTTGCTGGGCCTTGGGTTCAGCTGCTAGAGTGCATGCCTAGCACACTTGACCGCCTGGGTTCAAGTCCCATCCCTGCAGAAACCGAGTGTGGTGACTGGCCTGTAATCCTAGCTATCCCAGCACTTGGGAGATGGAGGCAGGAGGATTAGCTCTATGGAGCAAGCTAGCCTGGGCTACACGAGGTCCTTCCATATCTCTGCAAAGGCGATTCCCCAGTCTCCGTTTTCTTCTGCCCACAGTAGGAGACAGAGAGAGAGGCAAGTTGACCATGAGCCAGTTCCTTCTCCCTCCACGTCAGCTCTCCAGCTCTCCAGCTTCTAGGAAAATCTTCCCCATCTCTCAGAGGGGGAGCCCGGGGCATTCTGAGGGCTGTCTGCCGCTGGCGGGCTGTCCCA